>JTEE01000320.1:1948304-1966286 GCA_002896455.3 Chlorella sp. ArM0029B | reverse complement strand
GGGGGGGGGCAGTATCGCGGTAAGCGTCATTCCAGTACAAAGCGCCTTGCCAAATAGCGCATTCCCACCAGCCCTCCCTCAAAGTGTCGCGGCAGTATGGGGAGCACGGGGAAAGGGGGGAAAGGGAAGGGCGGAGGTCAAGCTTACAAAGAGCTGCCTGCAACCTGTGTGCGGCGGCCCAGAGGGGGCAACACACTTTGTACAGCAGTGCTCGGCAGGCCAGAGGCCGCCAGTGTCCGGTCCCTTGCCCAGACCTCTCCCTCCCTCTTGCCCTCCTCCCCCCCTCCCTCTCTCACCCCTCCTCCTTCCTCCCCCCATCCCTCTCTTAGCGGTGGCAAATGTAGCCGCCGCTGTTCTTGCCCTCCTTGCCCACACCTGTCCCCCCCACACACCCCCACCCTCCCTCTCTCTCCTCCCTCTCTCCTCCCTCCCTGCCCTCCTTCTGTGCAGGCCTGGAGCACCGGCGACGTCAAGTCAGTGCACGGCATCATGGCGCCTGGCGCCCACACAGTGAACCCCATTTTCGGGGAGAAGAAGGGGAGCAGGCAGGAGTGGGAGGAGATGGTGGCAGACGTGTTCAAGGTGCGGGGCTGTGCGTGACGCGGAACCTGTGTCTGGCTGGCACATCAATCAGTCAGTCAACCAAGTTTCTGGTGTGTTCAAGGTGCGGGGCTGTGTGTGACAGGGGCTTGTGTGTGACTGGCACATCAATCAATCAACCAAGTTTCTGGTGTGTTCAAGGTGCGGGGCCGTGTGCGGCAGGGGACTTGTGTTTGGCTGGCCAATCAACCAGTCAGATCAGTTGGCTGGTATGTTTGGGGAGAAGCAGGGCGACAGGGAGGAGTGAGAGGGGGTGGTAGCTGACTGCTTCAAGGCAAGGCGTGCCATGATCGCTGCTTCGGTGGTTGGCGGTTGGCGGGGGGCAGCAAGCAGGGGCCTTGCCAGCCACGGATGCCTTGCTCAATTGCCCCTCCCCCTCGGTATGCCCTGAAGCACGATTGCATCTTGCTACTCCTTGCCAACCCTGCGCCCCGGCCCTGCCCTGCCTCCACCCCTAATGCCCCCGCTCAGGTGTGGGAGGTGAAGAGCAACGAGGTCGACATCGCCGTCACCCCCAGCAGCAACAAGGCCTTCATTTGGTGGCACGTGCGCGGGGTGCAAAAGGACACCCAGCAGGTTGGCGACTGTTGTCCTCCCAAGACAACTCACATGGAGATTTGGTGGTGGGAAGCGAGGGCATGCAGCCAGAGCATCCCCTCTCCATCCTGCTCTGACGCCTCTGGGCCCTGCCTCTGCCCCCTAGACGCAACCCACTGGACGCTGACTCTTCAACCTGACCCGTGCCCGCCCTGGCCACTCCTGTCCTGCTCCGGCCTGCCCCCGTCATGCCTACGTCAAACCTGTGACCCCATCCCCTGCCTTCTGCTCTGCCCCTGCCCCGCTCCTCCCCGGCTTTCAACCGCTCCCGCCACCTCCTCCCTGCTGCTGCACACCCGGCGCAGCACGAAGCAACGTTCGGGCTCAACCTGTTCTCACCTTCCCCTTCCTTTTGCTCCACAGCCGGCGCAGTTTACAATATGTCCGGGCTCAACCATCTTCTCCTTCCTTCTGCCACACCTGCCGCAGGACCAGGTGATGTACGGGCTCAACCTGCTGGTGTTCGACCCCAAGGAGGGCTTCATCACGGGTGAGCTCGGCCGGCACATGCCATGCATGCACATATGAAAAGCTGTGCAGTTGGGAAACCTGCAGCTTGGCTTGGGGGGCGTGGGGGCGCAAGACGGCCACAGCCTTGGCACGCATTGTCCCTGTGTGCTCGCCCCCTTGCTCTTTACCCACGCCCTCTTTCCCAATGCTGCTGTGCCCGCGCCCATGCCCCAGCTCCGCTTCTGTTGTGTGCGTGCACCCATGTCCCACCTCTCCGGCCTCTCCTCCCCCGCAGAGGTTGTGGGCTTCCGCCAGCCGCTGCAGTCAGAGCACGCACACATCTTCAAGGCAAGGGGGCGGGCCTTCTTTGGTGCGCTGCTCCGTGTGCTGCTGTGATGGCAATCGGTGGCAGCCTACGCTCTGCCAAAGGCAGATCGATGCTCACTGTGCATGTGCCTACTGAACTTCATGCCCTGTTGGCTTGCTACTGTTTGGGTGCATGCATTACCAGCACCACCACTTCATCGCCCCCCGCGTGTATCATCATAAAACAGATAACCATGTTTTTTTCCTTTGTATTTGGATCCCGCAGGGGGGGCGCTACTTGGAGGGCACAGAGAGGGCTGCCCACGTTCACCCCCCTGCATGCTGTTTTCTACTTCCAACCGCTTAAAAAGCACCTCAATCCCTGCAGGCGGGCCGCTGCGTGCGTTGAAGGCGTTGAAGGCGTCCACTAACCCCACGCCACCTCAGCGCCCCTCTGCATGCATGCATGCTTTCTCATTATTTCCACCCTGCAGGCGGGCAGCTACCTGGAGATGAAAGACACACAGGGGGAGGGGGCGGCAGGCGGCGGTGCAGGCACCTCCTCTGGCCAGGCCGACGCCGACACACAGACCGGCGGCGGGGAGGTGGGCAAGGCGGGCCCCACGGAGGCGGGGGTGCAAACCGAGACGGAGGTGTGAGCAGGACAGCAGCCAGGGGCGTCAGCATTTCGCCCAGCGTGAAGGGCTTTTCAATTAGGGCAGCAGGAACGCAGAGCTGGTCAGCGTTTCCCCCCCTTTTTCGTTTTTCACACCCTTCCGACTTGAGCGGGGGGCCGCCCCACGTGGGCTGAACCACGGTGGCTCAAATCAGTTACAGTGTACAGAGCAACGCCATGTCAAGGTGTAGCGCAGAGTGGAGCGCCGCATCAGCAACCTGGGGCGGTGCAGGCCTGTGGCGCAGTTGCTAGTTGATGCGTGTGTGTGTGTTGCATTGCCACAGAATCTGTAACAAAAGCACGCGGAGCAGCAGGCGCATGGTGCGGGCGGATAGAGCTACAGGGAAGCTAGGGGAGGAGTACAATGCACAGTACATTACAGTACAATGCACGGATAGAGAAAGGGGTGCGCTCAGGCGCTGCCGGCGGGCTCGATGAAAGCGGCAGCGGGCATGCCGCCGTTGCGCGCCCGGTCAGAGATGGCTCTGCTGCCAGGCCTGAAGTCCACGCCGACATGCTCCCAAAACTGCTGCAGGCTGCGAGCCTGGGGAGGCCCCTCTCCCTCTCCCTCACCCTCTCCACCGCCACTGCCGCTGCCGCATCCGCTGCTGCCACCGCCGCCACTGCCGCCGCTCCCGTTGCCGCTTCTCACCCCGCAGCAGCTGCTGTCCTCCCCAGCCAGCGCGGCTGCCACCCGCTGCTGCGAGCGCTGCCGCTGCTGCTGTGCATGCTGTGGTTGGTCAGTCAGGTAGTTGGGCCGGTGCTTGCGGCTCCACAGGTGGAAGGCCACCGCTTGTGAGGGGGTGAAAACGTCCCAGCCGGCCCGCCACATGTGCAGCAGCTGCAGCATTTCCTCCCCGAAAAACAGGCCTGGGAGGTCTGCGGGGTATGGAGCCTACACAGAAAAAAAAACAGGGGGCGTGCAGCAGGCGGGCACGGTGATAAGGCAGTGGTGTGCTGGCAGGGCAGGCGGCAACGGGCGGGAGGGGAAGAGGCACCCGACAGACTGCCCACTCATTGCAGCCTTTGGCACCATGTCACATGCAATCAATAACATTTCAAGTCCGCGGGGAGCCAGCAAGGGTGTCGTGGGACAGGGTGTGGGGAGAATTTCGAATGAAGTTTGCAGCAAAGGACAAGAAAGTGTGTGTGTTGTCCAATGCACCGTGCCACCTCCTGGCGCCTGCTTTATGACAGGCCCGTCTCCCAGAACCGCGATGTGTCGGCAGCGCTACTCACCCCCTATACGTTACCAGACTGGGTTCATTGGCCTCTGCACGGACCTCACCTCCTGAAGGACGAGCCCGACGCCGTGCCATGGAGCAGGCGCAACAGCACGACTTTCGCTCTACCTTTTACCATCCGACGACAGCTACCTGCTTCCAATTCTGCAAACTCGAATCGGCCTCACCTCCTGTATCAGCTGCGCCCTGCTGAAGGACAGGCCCGCACCCCAGAACAGCGCGGGCGCGGGCGCCTCCAGCGGTTGCCGCAGCTTGCGCCCTCGAATGCGCAGCAGGCCGTCCGCCTGGCCCCAGTGGCTGGCGCACAGCACGGCGGGCAGCGGGGTGGGGGGAAGCACAGCCTCGGGGCCCTCCCCCTGCAGGGTGGATTTGAAAGTGGGAGTGGAGTGGAGTACAAGATGGGCATGCATGGCAATGTGAGGGTGCCTGTGCCGGACTGGCTGGCTGTACGCCTGGCTGGCTTGCTGGCTGGTTGGGAGCACATTAAAGAACTGGAGAATTGTGCATCGGCCTGCCTGGCTGTCCAACTGGCTAGCTGTCTCCTTGGGCAGCACAAGGGGCAACAAGACAGTGGTGTGGTCTGCCTCCTCGCAGGTCCTTGCCTCGACGCACCTCATAGCCAGGGGGGTAGCTGGACAGCACGACGCGGGGGTGGCCCGCTGCCACCTCAGCTTGGCGCAGCATGCGCAGCAGGGCGTTGTCCCAACCGGGCACAAAGCGCATGTGGGAGTCGATCTGCAGGCAGCGTGCGGTGAGGTAGGGCGAGGATGAAAACTGGCAACGCAGATAGACATGTATCGTAGGCAGACAAGGACAGAGTCGATTGGCAGTGCGGTGAGAAAGGGTGAGCCTGAAAGTGGGCGCAACGTGCAAGGCGCAAACGGGGACGAGAATACGTGCTGTGGACAGGCAGCTGGGAACTCTGCAAACAAGCAGTAAGCCAGAGCATCATGCCCTTGCTTCCCAAAATCTGGGTCTCTATTTTGAATGGCAATACGCCTTGCCGTCCCACAGCAGCCTCTGGGCTTCGCCCAAAACAACCCAACCGACACACCTGTCACCGCATCCACCCAGTACACCGGCTGGTGACGCTCATCGCCGCCCCACAACAGCAGCGGCAATCGCCCACAAGAGCAGCAGCAATTGATTGTTCGCAATAGCAGCGGCGATTGCTTGCATCATTGGAGCCCACTCGCACCTCTTCCCCCGCCCGCCCNAGCCACCCACCCACCCTTTCTGTGACTCTTTTTGGTGGGATTACTGTTGTAGGTTTTCAAGTTGTAAGAATAAAGTTGGCCTCTTCCCCCACCTGCAGGTGAAACTCTTCTCCATCCCACAGCCGCTGCGCAAGCACCCGCGCCTTGCAGGGGCCCGTGGCCTCGCTGGCAGGCAGCACCACCTGCCGCACCTGCAGGGGCGTGCGTGCGCAGTAAGAGAGTGGGTTGGCAGGTGGGCGCAGCTTAAAGGCCATATCCCCTTGTCGGGCAAGGGAGTTGCACAGCGCAGCACAGGCAGCACCACCTGCCGCACCTGCAGGGGCGTGCGAGCGCAGTGGGTGCGTGGGTTGGCAGGTGGGTGCAGCTGCACAGGACCTTCCATGTGTGTCGCATGGCACGGCACAGCACAGCACAGCACAGCACAGCACGGCAAGGCACAGCACGGCACGGCACGGCATGGCACGGAATGGCACAGCACACCACAGAGGCTGTTTTCCATGACCATGTACAAGTGTTCAGCACACGCCTGCCTGCGAATCCAGAACCAGCTTTGTTCCACCACTGGAGGTGTAAATTGGCAGTAGGCGCAGCCCCTTCAAACCCTAACTTAGGAACCCTGCCCTGCCCTGTCTTGCCTGTCCCAGCCAGCGCTGCTCCCCCGCCAGGCACATCATGCCCGAATCCTCCGGAAGCTCCAGCTGCCACACGATGCCCACCCGCACCTGCAGGGACAAGAAAGAGGGGGAGCACACCAATCAGCCGTCACACACTTACGGCGCCTTAAAGCTTGCGCATCCAACTGGGCATGAGCCTGGGCACAATGCAAGCGGGCAGGGCAGGGCCGTGGGCACGCAGTGCGCGGCCAGCTGCTGACAATCAGGTGGCAGGGCAGCGCCGTGGGCAAGAAATGCAAGCAAGCAAGCTGCCAACAGTCAGGTGGCAACCTAGGCCACAGGTGATGGCCACACGCACCCGCTCAGGGTGGGCCGCTTTGGCAAACAGGTCCCCCAGGGTCCATTGCGCCTCGCTGTCACGATAGGCCGGGATGGACACAAAGATGCGGCCGGGGGCGGTGACGGCGCTGATGTTAAGCGTGGCAGGGCCTGCCGCTGGCGGTGCCAACCGTCGCTGCTGTTGCTGCTGCTGCTGCTTCTTGCCCTCCTGTCGTTGCTGCTGCTCCTCGTCCTCCTGCTGCTGCTGCGGCTGCTGCTGCTCACCCTCCCGCTCCTGCTGCCGCTGCTTCTTGCCCTCCTGCTGCTGCTGCGCGTCACTTGCAGGCGGTGCCTCATCTGCCGCTGCTTCATGGGCGGCCCCTGCGGTCTCAACAGCAGGTGGTGGTGCCCTGCTGAACCACACCGTCACTGCATACCTGTCTGCATGACAGGGAAGCACTTCGTGAAGAAGCCGGCTATCCATCACAACCAGGCGGCCACCCAGAGGGGGCACCACTGTGGCAGGGTGGCCCTCCTCCAGTCCGCTGCTGACGTGGCGGGGGCCCAGCTCAAGCTCCTGCCCCTGCTGCTGCTCCTGCCCCTGCTGCTGCCGCTGCTGCCCCTGCCCCTGCTGCGCCTGCTCTGGTGCCTGCAGCAGTGCCTGCCCCTGCTGCTGCTGGCCCTGCTGTGCCATTCGGCCTACTGCCCCGGCTGCCTCGTCACCGCTGCCAGTGCTCGTAGTGCTGTTGGTGCTGCCGCCCTCGTCAGCTGCTTGCCCTGTGGTCATGGCACGTGCTATTATGTCTGCTGCTGCGCCTGCTGCTGCTGCTGCTGCTGCTGCTGCTGTTCCTCCTGCTGCTGCTGCTGCATCAGACGGTGCTGTGCTGGCCAGGCGCAGGTCCGCTGCTGAGGCTGCACATGGATCGCTGCCTGTAGTGCTGTGATTATACACACATAGGCTGCCACCGTGGGCAGCCTCCCAACCTGCGGGCAGGGGAAGGCAGGGGCAGCACACGTGGAAGGTGAGGCCTTCTACCTCTCTGGACACTCCCTCAACGTCCAAAAGCACACCACTTGCCGCTTCCTTTACATCCATGTCCCGCCCTCCGGCATTCCCCTTCCTCCTTCACTCCCCCCCACTCCATCACATCCACTCTCCGCTCCACTCACGCCCCACCTGTGTTCAAATAGAGGATGGCAGTGACCGAGCGGTGGGGCACACTGGCAGCTGCGTCCCTGTGCCGCACATACCGCGCCCCGCCGCCTGGGTAGCACGCCAGCTGCACAGAGGGCCGCCCGCCCACGTCGCACCCCTGCTGCTCAAGCCACGACCGCAGGGAAAGCAGGCGCTGCACAGCTGTCGCCAGCTGGCAGTGCCCGCTGGCCTCCAGGGTTCCTGGGCGGAGCCATGCTGCACGGTCGCCTCGTGCTGCCTGATCAGACCACGTGCGCCCCTCCCGGGTCTCCTCGTTGTCAAGAGGTGCGCCCCTCACCATGCCGGCGGCGGCCCGGGCCTGCACTTGAAGCACCAACCGCGCCTCCCGCTGCGCCGCCTGCACCAACGGGCCCCCGTGGGTTGCATGTGGGGCGAGGTTGGCCTTCAGGCAGGGCAGTGCAGCGCATCCCACACAGTGCAGTGCACTTGGAATGTGCACACGGCACGATCGGCCTAGATGCTGCTCATCTGCTGTACTCAGCTGCTGGTTTTTATTTTGGAAGTTTGGGGTGCCTGAAATGCCAGCCTGCTATGCCTGCCTTGCCTAAAACCCTAAACCATAATTTCAGCAGCCCAGCCCACAGCAGCTCAGCCCCCTGCCAGAGCACAGCATCACAGCAAAAGGCACACCACCTAGCGCAGCGCTCCACACACACGATGATCTGCCTCATGCCCCGTTGAACTCGAATGATCTGGGGAAGCCCTGCCGGCCCAAAACAAGAGCACAACAGCTGCCCCACCTGGGTCTCTGCTGGGCCAAGGAAACCATCAATGACAGCCAGCCCCCCGCTCAGCCAGCGTCCTGCCAGCACCTTGGGAGCTGCCGCACGTTGCCCGCCTCTGCCCGCTGTTTGCGGCTGCTGCTCGCCCTGCCCCGGCTGCGCCAGTGCGTGCGCCGCAGCAGGATCATGAGGGTGGGAGGAGGACGGTAGAGGGTGCGGGCCGTTGCCGTTGCTGGCGGCGAGGTGCCCCAAGATACTAAACTTGGCGGCGTCTGGCAGCAGCGACAGCAGGCGCGGATCCATGTCTGCACCGGCAGCATTGCGAGCGGAACAATGTAGCCATCAGCGATGTTGGCGCCCGGCCCATCACTGAGCGGAGGGCAACGGCGGTGGCGGCGGCAGCGGCGGCGGTGGTGGCGGCAGCCCCTACCAATTTCTCTTCCTCAGTGACGCCAATCCTTCATATGACACAGGTTTGCGTTCAATGCGCAAGCGTGCGCTCAGGCAGCCTGCAAGGATGCCGTTCAAGGATGGCGCAGCGACAGAATTGGCCGGCAACCGCTGGCCTGATTTGCGTCATTCGCGATGCCCTTGTCTCGACCGTCAGTGGACAGCCTTGCGACCTTAATCGACCATTGAGCGCTCAGCACGGTCAGCACACTGCATTGGCCCGGGCGTGCCTCTATAGTCGCCCAAGGAGATCTGCCGCATCACAGCAGGCTGCCACGCCGCTGCGCAGACGTCGGCGGGTCAGGCCAGCGCTTGATTGGCCATCACCCTCTGGGGTTGCTAGAGGCTCTGGGGTTGCTAGAGCGGCAGCGGGGATCCTGAGCGCACCGCCGCCATGAAGCTCACTAGGGCGGAGGCCCGCGAAGTGCTGGGCGTGGAGGTGAGCTGCCCCGCGCTGCCGCCGCCGCCTGCCGCCGCTGCTGCCGCCGCCCCCTGCCCGCCTACCTGGGCCGTGTTGCGCTTTTCGCTCTGCCCTCAGCCTGCCTCCCATTACGCACGAGGCTTACGACTCCCATGCCAGTGTCCCGCCTTCCGCCCTGCCCCCGCAACCCGCCCTCCGCCCCTCCCTCCCGTCCCACCTGCTCCCGCCCTGCAGGATGGCGCCAGCCATGCGGTGCTTAAAAAGTCGTTCTTCAAGCTCAGCAAAGAGTGGCACCCGGACAAGGTGGATGAGGAGAAGAAGGAGGAGGCAACGGCCATGTTTCAAAAGATTAACGCGGCCTACCAGGTCTGTGCTGGGTGGGGACATCAAGGCGTGGCTTTGGGCGGCTGGGCACATGCGCCGCCCTGTGTGCCTTGTGGTGGAAGTCAGACGATGGTCGGGGCTGGGAGAGGTGAATTGGATTCCTTGGGGTGTGGTAGATAGGGGGTGGAGGCATGCACTGTACTGTTTCTTGAAGGTCTTGTTGGGAGCGGGGCTGGGGCCAGGCGCGTTGCATTGCAGCCTTCGTTGCTGCTTGCCTTGGCCTGCTTGGACGCACACTACCTCTCCCGTGTCCTGCACGCCTGGCTTCCTGGGCGGTGCGTTTACACTTCGGATCTGGGTGCCCAGCCTGAGGCAGCAAGCTGGGATTGAGGATCAGGAGGCACGGCCCCTGCCCCCCCCGACGTACTGCCTCCCCGCCGTGCCCCCTCGACTTTGCGCGCGGCTTTGTTACTCTGAAGACCGCGCATGGCCTTGTTGCTCTTGACACCGCGTCTTGCTCACGCCGAATCCGGCTATCGCCAAGAGCAATCAGCCTGAAGAGGCGGACACTGTGCCTGCATGTCCAACCAACCACCATGTATGTGTCATGCCCTGCTGTGCTCTGCATCAGTTTCCCGCCGCCCGCAGAAGCTGCTGAATGCTGGGGGCGATGGTGAGGACCACAGGCTCAAGTATCACCACCTGTTTCAACCTGCCCTGCACCCCACCACTCCCTACCACTCATGCCCGCAGAAGCTGCTCAACAACGAAAGCGAGGAGGAGGAGGAGGCAGACGCCACAGCTGCATGTATCACCACCTGTTTCAACCTGCCCTGCACCCCACCACTCCCTACCACTCATGCCCGCAGAAGCTGCTCAACAACGAAAGCGAGGAGGAGGAGGAGGCAGACGCCACAGCTGCATGTATCACCACCTGTTTCAACCTGCCCTGCACCCTGACCTCTCCCGCCGCCCGTCCTCCTACCCCTCTTCCCCCGGCCCGCAGAAGCTGTTGAACGACGAGGAGGACGACGAGGAGGAGGCAGACACGTTCAGCGATGACGAGGACATGATGCCTCCCGACATCGACATCCTCTTCGAGTTCTTCAGATACATGTGAGACCGGCTTGCTGAGTGATGTAGTTACAAGCAATGATGCCCATGCCTGCTATGTGAGGCTGGCTAAGAGGTGCAGATCATGTGAGGCTGTTCGACTTCTTCAGATACATGTTAGGCTGTTTGAGTCCTGTTTGACACAAGTGAGGCTGGCTGGGGCAAAGAAAGAAGTGTGGGCTTTGAGCACGATCTGGATTGGCCCGCTGTGGGCCTGCTCGCCGCTGCCCCATCCATGCCACCCCCTGTTGGTGCCACCCGGAGAGAAGAGGCCAGGCGCGGGCGGAGGGACACATTCAGATATGGGTATACAGCTGTATATGTACCACTCAGAACAGCGGCTACCCACCCTCTGACGTGCGTTCTGTGCAAGAGCCTCGCTGCCCTGCCTGCCTGCCTGCCTGCGCCCCCGTCTCCCCTGGGGCTCGTACTCCCTCTCTGTGCATGTGTGTCACCCTGTGCTCTCCCGCTCATTGCGGTTCTGCTGTGTGTGTTTTATTTGTTTGTTTCCAGGGAGGAGAAGATGCGTGCTGAGCGCGAGAGGCGTCGCTCCCGTGGCGGCCGCGGCGGGGTTGTCGGCGGCGGCGGCGGCATGTTTGGCGGGCCGGGCGGCGGCGGCGGCATCTTTGTCGGTCCGGGCGGCATCCACATCATGTTTGGGCCGCCGCCGGGGGGGGAAGGATTCGGGGGCGGCATGGGAGGCTTTGGGTCCTTCCTGGGGTGAGTGAGGCAAGGGTTGGGCAGGGCAGGGCAGGGCAGGGCAGGGCAGGGCAGGGCAGGGCAGGGCAGTTGGCAGGGCAGGGCAGTTGGCAGGGCGTGGTTGTTGGCAGTGCTGGTAGTCATGTTGTGAGCGAGGGCAGGGCAGGGCAGGGCGGGGCGGGGCGGGGCGTGAATTGTTGGCAGTGCTGGTAGTCATGTTGTGAGCGAGGGCAGGGCAGGGCAGGGCAGGGCATGGCAGGGCGGGGCGTTATTGTTGGCCGTGCTGCAGTCGTGTTGTGAGCGAGGGCAGGGCAGTGCGTGGTCGTTGGTAGTTATCAACGAGTCGATCGATTGCATTGTCAAGTCCACGGGGCGTCAGCAGCGGTGTCATAGACAGGGTGTGGGGAGAGTGTGTCGAAGTGAAGTTGTGCCGAAGAAAAAGGTACTATGTAGTCGTGTGGTGAGCGAGGACAGGGTAGCGCTGGTTGTGTGGAGGCATGGGCACTGTAGGCTGGTCTGTTGAAACGCGAGTGGTGGGCATGGAGGCGGGCAGGTGGCGGCATGGGCGGGCGTTTGGGGCATGCACATGGGCCGAGGGAGGGGCAACGCGTGGGGTGCGTGTGGGGTTGCGCAGCAGGTCCATCCAGGTGTTCTGCTGTGGTTGTTGAGTTGACAAGGAGTGCTTGCTAGGTGCATCACTCACCCTGCCTGCACACCCCGCCTTCCCCCCCCGCCTGACAGTGGCCCCGAGGGCGGCGGCGGCGGCGGCTACGGCGGCGGCGGCGGCTACGGCGGCGGTGGCGGCTATGGTGGTGGTGGTGGCGGTGACCGCTATGGAGGCGGCGGCGGCGGCTACGGCGGCGGCGGGCGCAGCAAGCCGCACCAGCCGCGCGGCGGCAACCAACGGTCACGCTACTACGGTGCGCACCGTTGTCTGACTGTCCCTCGCACGCGGCCGCACCCCGCCTGCCCCGCATGTGTGCTTGCCATCTGCTTGCTGGCCTGGGTGCTGGCACCTGCCAGCACTCCCCGCACAGCTAGGGATGCCGGTGGTGCCACTGACAGTGCCAGCAGCACCCGGCAGCCCACTGGGAGATACCTCGGCTGCCCCTGTTTCTGTTCCCTGTGAAGAGGGAGGGGTTGGACAGCAACAGCCCCACTGAGCACGCCACTCGTTCACTGGCACTGCTCTGCTGTCTTTACCACCTATTGCTTGCCCTCATATGACGCCTAACCCATCTGCCGAGAGCGGTGGGGAAGATGCATGACATCTCGATCAGCACTTCCTCTCTAATCAATGTATTGCCTGCTCTCTAATCAGTGTATCAAGTTTGCAGGGCGACGACGACGCTGATGATGATACTACTCGAACACAGCACGTCCTCCTGCCCGCCACACTCTTGTCCTGTTCTCCCAATCTATCTGCAGAGAGCGAGGAGGATGATGACGACTTCTCTATCAGCAGCGAGGATGACGACGAGTATGAGCGCCGGCAGGAGCGCATGTTCATGTGAGTGAGGTTGCGGGGAGTGGAGCGGGCACCCCTGGGTAGAAAGCATGTTCATGTGAGGTTGCGGGGAGTGGAGTGGGCGCCCTTGGGTAGAAAGCATGTGCATGTGAGGTTGCGGGGAGCGGAGTGGGCGCCCTTGGGCAGAAAGCAGAAGGTTGTTGGTGTGTGTACGTACTTATTTGCCTCTGGCATGCTCAGTTGTGAGCACACACGGGCGGGCGGGGCGGGGCGGTATAGTATTGGCAGGGTGATGCATCTACGACGCCACTCTCCATCTGTGTTATCTTGAATGCGGGTGTGTGTGGGAGGCACGTGCTGATTTCCTGCGCAGGGATAAGGCAGGGTGTCAGATCGTGTCTCTCACGCTGCCTGGTGAATGATAGGTGGCAAACCATGGCCCCTGCCGCTGCACACCATTCCTCCCCATCCTCGTCATGTGTTCTGTGCTCTCACCCCTGCGCCGCTCCGTCCCTGTGCAGGCGCATGAAAGCGGAGGAGCGTTCGGCGGAGCAGAACCGCGTGCGGCAGCAGGTGGGTGGCAGCCTGCTCGCACCCACACACAAACTTCTATGGGATAGACCTTGTGTGGAACGCTCCTGATTCACGCATGGGAATAGCCCTTGGTTGCGCGCTGGAATGTCTCTGCATCATGCAAGGAAAGAGCCCTTGTGTGGAATGGCAGCATCTTGCTGTGGGTGGGGGCCAGCGGGGCAGGCCAGGGGCCAGCCTGCTAGCACCCTCAAGGCAGTGAGCAATGGGAAGGAGGGCTTGTGGAGGAACGTAATGCCCAGTTTCGAATGAATGAGGTGGTGGCAAAGGACACAGGCTGGCCAGCTGTGTGCCGCCCACCCAGGCCCCTTTCTTCTTTCATGTGGCACGTTCATGATGGCGCGGTGCACAGCAAATGCAATCGAGTCAATCGGGCAGCTGTTTGCTCGCGGGACCCACTCCTACCCTTCCATCCTCTCCCACCCCTCCCCGCCCCTGCCCTGCCAAACCACAGTACGACGAAGCCAACCGGCGGATGCGCGAGATGCAGGCGCGTGACGAGCGCTGGCTGGCGCAGCTGGCACGACCCGCACGCGTCGCATTCAGGCAAGCAGCAGCAGCAGTAGCGGCAGCAGCAGCAAGCAGCCTTTGCAGCCGCTCCTTTGTCAGCCGTTTGCTTTTGCTTCACCAGTTGTGTGCAATTCGCCGCCTGCTCTGATTAGTGCATTCGTGCTCCCCTGGCCCCTCCAACAAGAAGGGTCACCTCCCCTCCCCTCCCCTCCCCTGCGCTCATCCGCCTCCCCTGGGCCCCCGTTCCGTTCTTCCCCCCACCCCTCACCTCCCCACCTCACCTCCTCTCGCCTGCTCTCATCCTTCTGCCTCTGCTGGGCCCTCCCTCGCCTCTTCCTCCCACCCTCCCCTCGCCCCTCCTCCTGCTGCCTGATCGGTCCCTCCCTCCCTCATCTCTTCCTCCCACCCTTCATCCCCCTCCCGCAGCGACTCCTCCATCACCCTCAGCGTGGACCGAGGCAAGCAGAGCCGCATGGCCGGCTTCATGTCCGGCAAGGTGCGGGGGGAAGGCGAGGGTGGAAGGGAGGGAGGGTGGAAGGGAGGTTTTTTAGGCACGAGGGTGGGAGGCAGGGTGGCATGCTGCTCTCTGGCGCCCAGCCCCAGCCTGTGTCACGACCTTGCGGCAAGGTGTGGGGGAGGGTGGGAGGCTGGGTGGGTTTGTTTGCGTACTGCTGCTTGCTGGCTGTGTCGTGCCCCTCCCCCGACATCTGTGATTCTGCCCCCTGCCCCGACCTTGCCCCTCAGTAACCTCCCCCTCCCTGTCCCCTGTGTTGCCCCCGCCCGCCACCCTCCGCAGCTTCCCGACTGCTTCTTCTGGGAGCTGCAGTACCGCCCCATCATCCCCAGCCACCCGCTGGGCGCCTGGCAGGAGCTGACGGTGGCCAATGGTGGGATGGAGGGGGAGGTGGTGGGGCTGGAGCCCGGCACCAAGTACGCCTTCAGGTGAGGCAACCACACAAGGCGGGTGGCAGGGTGGGCGTGGTGGGGGGCTGAGGGATGGTGGCTCTGAACTGGGTCAGGGAGGGGGTGGGGCTGGAGCCTGGCACTACATACGCCATCATACGTGACCGGGTCAGTCAGTCGGTCAGTTAGTCGTTGGCCGGGCCAGTTTTTGTGCACATTCCCAGAGAGAGGATTCAGTGCCTTCGGGTGAGGCAACTACACTACACCACCACACACATGGCCATGCGGGTGGCGGGGTGAGGGATGGTGCACAGAACAGGGGCATGGAGGGGGAGGGGTGAGGGTTACAGGCGGGGAATCCTACACGCTGTTAAGGGAGGGGGCGCCTATTTGCTGGAGGCGGGGTATGGTGGTGGAAAGACGGGGGGGATGCCGCTGGCCACGTGCCTTTCATTGATGGGCAAGGTTGAGGGCGGCACACGCTGTAGCCGCACGGGCTCGAGGGCCTAACATTGGAAGTGCGGAGTGCGGCTTTGAGTTTTGCTTGCCATTGTTTGGTTTTCACAGTTTGGGAGCGCCCGCCCGCCGCCTGCCGCTGCCTGCCTGCCTGACCTCCCGCCACCCGGCTGGCCCTGGCCTTGCAGGGCGCGCCCTTGCAAGCAGGAGGAGGCAGAGGGGGAGGAGCAGGAAGCCACGATTCTGTGTGGGGAGTGGAGTGTAGAGGCGCAGTATTCGACCAGCGGCGTGGCACCGCGGCGCGCCAGCGCCACCAACGCGCCCGCCACGGCGGCTGCGGCGGCTGCAGCTGCCGAGAAGGCTGCCCAGAAGAGCCAGCGCAAGGCCAAGCTTGCAGAGAAAGCGGAGCTGCAGCGGGCACAGCAGGCGGCTCGTGCGGAGCAGGCGGCGGCGGCGGCGGCGGCGCAGCGGGCGGAGGAGGCCGAGAAAGAGAAGCGGCGGCAGGCGGCCATTGCGGCTGCGCAGGCAGAATATGAGGTAGAGGCAGAGGCGACGAGGCGCAAGGCAGAGAGAGAGGCTGCAGAGGCGGCAGCCCGTGCGCAGGCCAAGGCCTCGGCGGCAGCGCAGGCGGCTGCACAGGCCGCTCAGGCCAGGAGGAGCAAGAGCGGCGGGCTGTCGGCAGCGGCGGGCAGCGGCGCGGCGGGGGCTAGCGGCAGCGGCAGCGCAGGCCCCAGTCGCACGCCTAGCGGCATCAGTCGCAGCATCTCTGGCGTCAGCACGGGCAGCGGGGGCGCGCTGGGTGCGGCGGTCGTTCCCACCGGGGGCAGCTCCCAGGCAGCGCCGCCCTCCTTCACGCCAGCAGCTCCTGCTGACCCAGATTCCATCCCACTAGAGTTCCGCCTGCCAGAAGACTACCAGCCACAGCTGCCAGCGCAGCACAGCTCAGCGCGGGCAGAGGGGAGGACGGAGGCTGGCAAGCCGCCGGCAGGGCCGGCCGCCCGCCCAGCCATGCTGGCCCCCACCAGGCGCTCACAGATTGTGCGCTCCGCGGTGAGTGCCGGAGGTTGTGGGCACTTGGGTGGCCTCGTTTCTGTGTTTTGCTCCGCTGTGCTGTGCTGCGCTGTGCTGCGCTGTGCCACCAGGCGTTTCGGAGATTTTGCGCTCGTCGGTGAGTGCCGGCAGTTGGCGGCACTGCTGTTGTTACTCCCTGTGCTGATTACGTCGATATTGCGTCTGCACAGGCAGCTTTTAAGGGCACGAGCGGCAGCCGGGTTTGCCGCCTGCCCTTCCCTCTCTCCACCTGGGCTGTCCCCGCCCCTGTCACCACTTTGCGTTCCCGCAGGCCTCCCCCTGCACGGGTCCGGTGTCTTGCCTTTTCCCTCGCCCACCGCTGCCTCACACAACCCTCCCTCCTGCCCCCCTGATCCCAACCCGCAGGGCGCCTACGACGGCCGCCCCTCTTCCATGGGCCTGGCAGCTGCCAGCGGTGACGTGGCGGCCGCTGGCGCGCTGGCTCGCGAGGCGGCGGCGCATGGGATGAGCGTGGAACAGTACCGGGCCTTCCAGGAGGATCTGGCGATGCAGGAGGCCATTCAGGTGGGCACAGGTTCTTGACTGTGATTCCTCCCCTTCGTACTGTGTTTTCTGACTTGGTGGTTCAGCAAGGACAGGGCGGGGTTGGGGCTAGGGTTACAACTAGGCCCCCGGCGGCGGTTGGCTGGCGTGGCAGCACTGCGGGCAGCATAATTGTTAAGTACATGGCCTGCGCGTGCTGCCCTTGATGGCTGGCAGCTACTGAGAAGACGCCAAATGGCGTGCCGTAGTGAAAGCCCCCCAGTAAATGGCGGGTGTGCCTCCATGAAAGCAACCTGAGAGGTCGACGTGATGGGGAGGGGGCGTTAGAAAGTGGCGTAGGGGCAGGAGTACTGGTCATGATGACCCAAACAGCATGGGGTGTGAGCCTGGGGGGTGGGCACATTTGAATTGCATCTTAGCAAGAGCATGTTTCGGCGTATGGTGGGAAGGTGGACAGTGCAGAGGGTGGGGTGTCTGTGGAGCAGAGCTTAAAAGCGAGCTGACGCGCACAACAGCCATGCCCTCCCCGCCGGGTTGCACTGTCCTCCCTGGTTCACGCAACTCCACCCCAGCGTGTGGCATCCCCATTGGCCTCTGCCCCCTGCCCCATCCGTAAGCCGAAGGTATCCCCCTTGGCCCCTGCCCACTGCCCCACCCGTAAACGAACTCCACAAGAACCAGTTTGTGTCAAACCAGTTTACATTTTGTACGCATGCGAAACAGACACTCCGGTTTTCACAACGTCTGTGCAGATGAGCCTGGCCCTGGAGGAAAGCCTGAAGATGTCCGAGGCGCAGCAGCCGCAGATGGAGGTGCGGGGGCCGGCGGGTTGTCTGTGCCTGTCTGCACAGCGTTTGCAAAGCAACGACTGCCGTGCGCGTGCAACCTCATGTGTGCATGTGTTAGGAGTGTGTGATGAGGCACGCTCGAGGCGCAGCAGTTGCAGATTTATGTGAGGGGGGCGCAGGCACAGCACAGGTGCTGCAGCAGGCACAGCAGGCACAGCACAGGTGTTGCAGCAGGCACAGCAGGCACAGCTGAGGTGCTGCAGGGGGGTCAGCACTTCAGCACGGCTGGCAGGCTGGGCAGGCTGAAAGGCGGGTGTCTGTGCCTGTCTGCATAGCGCTTGCTAGCAATGACACCGCCATGCGCGTGCAGTCGAATGTGTTGCTAGCCGGAGCTGACGTCTACTGAGCTCAGCATGTTCAGTGTGTCTCCATGGGGAGGGGGCGGGGAGGGTGTTATGAGGCAAGCATGGAGGTGGGCAGGACGGAATGCCAGGGTGAAGGCGCAGGGGCCATCAGCTGTAAGAAAGGAGTGCTGCTGCAGGGTGCCAAGCTACCCCACCCCCTGGTGCAACAACCTCCCCAAAACTTGGCCCTCAACCTTGCTCCCATGCTCCCATGCTGTGCCGTGCAGATGGAGAGCCCGGCTCAATTCCCGACGCTGGGCCCGGCGCCCGGCGCACACGCCCCGCCGCCTCCTGGCCCCACGCCAGGGACAGGGCGGCCT
>JTEE01000320.1:1926825-1937567 GCA_002896455.3 Chlorella sp. ArM0029B | reverse complement strand
CCCCCGCCCGCAGTCTGCCGTCTACCTCGCGGGCGGGCGCAAGGCCTTTTCCGGCGACCCCCGCCAGCTGCATACCCCGGCCCGCCGCATCGCCCGCACCGTCATCAGCCTGGGACCCCAAGAGGGGCTGGCGTTTGGGCTGCAGGCAATACAGGCCATTCAGGCCACGGCTGGAGGGGCATCTGGAGATCTGCACAGGTGTTGACTAGGAGAGGCATGGGGGTGGGTGTTAGAAACGGTACCATGGGATGGCTGTAGAGCGAGTCAAATCGCTTCTGCGCCGCGAGCAGAAGACTGTGTAGGTTGCAATCACGTTGTGAATGTGGGTGGGCGGCTGGATTGGACGCAGAGGGGTGAAGTGTGGGTGTGTGTGTGGGCGGGGTGGGGGGAAAGGGCGGAGAGGGTCCTTGCCTGTAGTGTGGGTGGGCGGGTGGGGGTGGGACGTGTGGCGAAGTGCACAGGTGCTGGTGGTGTGTGGCTGGGTGGTTGGGGCTGAAACGGTGGCTTGTGAGTGCATTGAGAGGGGGTGGCTGTCATCAGATGTCGACATTGTGGTGAGAGGTGAGAGTGCTTTGCTGCATGCTGTGTGTGCTGACGCTGCTGTGCTGTGCTATGTGTGCTTTGCCATGCTTTGGTGTCTGCAGGTTGACCTACTGGTGGAGCAACGTTCTGTGCTGTGTGTGCTGACCCTGCTGTGCTGTGCTGTGCTATGCTGTGCCATGTGCTGTGTGCAGGCTGACCTACTGGTGGAGCAACGTTCTGTGCTGTGTGTGCTGACCCTGCTGTGCTGTGCTGTGCTATGCTGTGCCATGTGCTGTGTGCAGGCTGACCTACTGGTGGAGCAACGTGCTGCAGCTGCGCCCACTGTTCTGGGCGCTCTTCCACGGCGACAGCCTGGGGCAGTCGGAGGTAGCCTCGGCAGCGGGGCGCAGCGGGCGGTGGGAGGACGAGGCGGAGCGGCAGGGCAGCGAGCAGCTGTCGCCACGGGCGGCGCTGGCGGCGGCGGCGGCGGCGCGTCGTGCGTCGGTCAATGGACCGGAGTGGATGCAGGCAAGCTGGGGGTGTATGAATGTTGTTGGGTAGGCAGGATTGTTAAAGGTTTGGAATTTAGGAGTGGATGCAGGCGCCTGCGTGACCCCTTGAGCAGCCACGCGCTCTGCCGAAGGCTTAGTGCCCAGTGCCAGACCTTCACTTGAATGCAACCGCCGCTTACACACCCCAATCCCTCACAAGCCCAACCCTGCTTATTGTCTTTGTGACATTTGCCCATCAAACGAGATGAATCCGTTTGCTTTCTTTGTTGATAACCTGCAACCGCCTGCCCGCTTGCCTCCATCCCAGCAGGTGCTGCTCCCTCAGCTGCGAGAGCTCGAAGCCTGGCTGTTCTCCGAAATGCTAAAGCACCTGTGGTGGCGCGTGCTGCTGCAAGGCGTGACGGCAGGGCAGCCAGGCAGGCCGGCCACCGCCTCCAGTGCAGCCTCCCCAGCAGCCGGGCCCTCGGTGTATGGCAACGGCAGCGGCAGCGGCAGCATGCGCAGCCCTCGGGGCCTGGCAAGCGCCAAGTCTGCGCCCCACCTGGCGCACACGAGCAGCGGGGCCAGCGAATTGAACAGCCCGGCCACTCGGCAGGGCACGCCACGCAGCTTCGAGAGCCCGGAGGTGGGTGGGTGGGTGGGTGGGCTGGTTGGCTTGGGGTGCTGGCCCAGCGTTAGTTCGACAGCCCCGCCGCGGACGGAGGGAGCGAGTCGATAAGGGGTAGGGATAGGGATTCGAGATGTTGGTGTGCCACCGAGAGCTGGGCAAAAGCAAGCTGAGGTTTGCAAGCAAGTAATGCAGCTGTCAAACTGATGGCCCAGCGTGCATAGTGGGCAGGGAGGCGTCATTGGGCATGTGTGCTGGCCTTGCAGAGGGGCTGGCAGTCCGAGTGGCCCGCTCTTCCCTTGTGGCGTCAGGCATGTCAGCCAGGAGTCTTGGGGGACAGCAGGGGTCGCAAGTAAGAACTTGTGTCCCTGGTTTGAATGTATACACGGCTTCTTGTTTGTTTGTTTGTTACCGTCAGCCGCGTGCCTGCCGGTCCCCCCTGATCCTGACAGCCCACGCAAATGCTGCCAACACTGCAACCTCGGGCCCCTGCCTGGCCTGTGCAGGAAGAGGCGGTACATAAGAGGGTACCGGGCTCGCGTAGCTCACACTCCTGCCTGCTGCACTTGCTGCGCTCCCTGTAGGTGCACGTCACATTTCGGTGTACCTCACACTCCGGTGTACCTCACACCTCGCCCACTTGCTCGGTCTGTGCAGGAGGAGGCGGTGCACCGGTGGGTGCACGGCCTGCGTGGTGTGGAGCGTGCGCTGCGGGACACCTCCCGCACGCCGCCCGCGCCACGTCAGCACCTCGCCCTGCTGCACCGCCAGCTCATCGTGGCGCTGCTGCGCAGACTGGACACACTGCTCTTTAGGTTTGGGGGGCGGGTGGGTGCATAATTGATCGGTAGTTGGCCAGCCTGGCAGGTTTCTTAGAGCATCGGCGGGTTGGGGGCTAGGTAGGCTTTTAGGGAAGGCAGCTGCACAGCCCAGCTAATGTAGGCCTGCTTCGAGACACCTTAACTTTTGGGCGCCTGGCTCGAGGGGGGCACTGTATGGGGGAGAGGAGCCCTTTGGCGGTTGGCTGTGGGAGATGAACGGGCACCTCCCTCCCCGCCCTACATGTTCCTGGGCCCTCCTGTGCAGAAAGCTTCTGGCGCAGCACGGAGCGGTGGGAACTGAGCAGGCGCCTCCTGATCTCCTTCAGCATGCTCCTCGCTCCTCCCATGGTTCAGGAAGCTGCGGGCTGACAGCAGACCGCTCTGACCCCGCCCCCTGCCACCGGACGTAACAGAACGCCCCCTTACCTCGCATGCATGTTCCTCGCTCTCCCACTGTGCAGGAAGCTTCTGTCGGACGACGGAGCTGTGGTCGATGAAAGGGCACCCCCTGACCTGCTCTGCGGCATGCCCCTCCCTCCTCCCTTGGTGCAGGATGCTGCTGGCTAGACCGCTCTGACCCCGCCCCCTGCCACCAAATGTTACAGAGCCACCAAACTTAAAAGAGCGCCCCCTTACCTCACATGGATGCCCTCCTCTCCTCCCTTGGTGCAGGAAGCTGCTGTCGGACGACGGCTCCGACCCCTCCCCCCGCCACCCGCTGCGCCTGGCCAGCATGAGCGGGCGCGGCGCCTTTGAGCGCACCCTGGAGGCAGACGAAGTGCTGGGGCTGGGAGGGGCGGAGGCGGCGGCGGCGGGGCTGCTGGACTGCAGCGTGTTGCCCTTCCAGAGGTGGGGGGAGCGGAAATATTTTTGGGAAGAGGGTTGTTGGGGAAAGTAGGGTGAGGGTCATGTGGGCAGCCGGGCCCGGTGGCTGGCAGCTTGCTGCCCTCTTCAGAGGCGATGGGAAGGAGGGAGATGGGGTTCGAATTGGTGGGAGTTGTAGGTGTGCAGTCGGGTCTGCTTGGTGCTAGCGTGCTGCTCTTTCAACGATGAAAGTAATAGAGGGCCTGTGGTTCCAGGTAGTGGATTGGGTTGCCACATGTGCCGCCGGGTCCGGTGGCTGGCAGCGTGCTTCCCTTGCAAGGGAAGGGTAGTTGTGAGCTTTGTGGGGAAGGGCACGTGTGCAGTCGAGTCTGCTGGATCACAGCGCGCGGCCCTTGTAAGGAAGGGTAGCTGTGTTGGGTAGTAACTTGCGGGGAGGGGCAGGTGTGCGGTCGGGTCCGCTGGGGTTCTTGCAGAGCTCCTTTGTCAAAGTCAGAGCAAAGGGGGGAGGCAGGGCGGTTGGAAGGGGCATTGTACCTTTCCATTTCATGCACACTGTGTGCCCGTCACGGTCTGCCTCACTCTATTGCACCTCCTCCCCGGTGTTTGGCTGCCTGCCTGACTGCAGAGGCGCCCTGACCTTCAGCACGGGTGTTCACCTGAAGATGGCCGTCAGCCGGCTGACCAGCTGGGCTGCCGACTGCGGGGTGAAGGAGGACCGACTGCTTCAGGTGTGCACCGCACTGGCCAGGGTAGTCATGTGGGTTGCAAGGGTTGCATCAACCCCCGAAATTGAACCCAAACCGCCTGGGCCCGCCTCGCGTGGCATGGAGGCAGCGTTCTGCTTGCCTCTGCGTGTCGTTTTGCCGCCGCTCCCACCCCCTGATGCCCCAGCAATATTTTGCACATTGTGTATTTGGTGCATGGGCATGGGGCCGGCATGTCGTGGCCTGTACGGTGCATGTTGGTAACCCGTGTTGCCTGCTGCCTGTGGGTACACTCACCCCCGCTGTCCGGCAAATCATGCAGCTGTGTTGCTTGGCGACTTCTGGGCACCCTCTTCTTACGCCTTGCGCTCCCCCCCGGCGTGCCCACTTTCTGCAGGCCGCCCGCAGCACGGAGATGAGCGACTACCGCCTGTTCCCCTGCCTGCGCGCCACCGCAGACCTGCTCATGATGCCCAAAGAGGTGGGTGGGCTGGTCCACCTGCGTCCTCTTGTTCCTGCCTTTGGCCTCAAAGAAGTGGGTGTGTAACACCTGCAGTGTGCATGTGTGCCCTTTTCTGTGTCAGGATGGAGCGCTGTGAAAAGCCTGCCCCCAAACTTGTGCAGTTGCTGACAAACCCACCAACCTCCAACTCCCATCAGCACCACTCGTTGCTCATCACTCGCAGCCAGCTGCCGTGTGTGTTGTGCGCAGGTGCTGACGGACCGACTGAGCACTCCCATCCGCATCAGTCGTGGTCCCCATCACTTGCAGCCAGCTGCCGTGTGTGTTGTGCGCAGGTGCTGACGGACGGACTGAGAACTCCTCCAATTTCACACTCCCATCCGCATCAGTCGTGGTCCCACAGCCACCTCTCATGTGTGTTTGTGTGCAGGTGCTGACGGACCGAGAGATGCGGCGGGAGGTGGTGCCCGGCCTGCCCCTGCACCGCATCTGCCAGCTGCTGCAGCGGTTTGAGCCAGATGACTGCGCCCCCGACCCGCTGCCGCCGGGTGGGTGCCAGGGTGCGGCTTCCATTTCAGCCAGGGCGTGGTTGGACCAAGCTTGTGGCATTCAGCCAGGGTGTGGTTGAAGCAATGGAGTGGAGCGGTTTGTTTTATGCCAGCTGTAGTGCCGGCTGGGCTCGGGTGTGGCCATCTTTCCAGGCTGGTCCCGCCTGACTTTTGGAAGGGCGTGGGGCATGCGGGCTGCGAGCTGGGCGAATGTAGGCTGCAAGCAGCAGCACAAGCAGTGGTGCTGTTCCTCAGCTGGCTCGCTAGCTCCACCACCGGACCCTCGTACTTACACTTTGAAAAGAAGAAGAAGAATGTCCACCAGAATCACGGCGGTGCCTCCGCTGCAGCTGCTGCCCGCCCTCCTGCCGCACCTGTGTCCTCTCTGTGTCAGATGCAGCGCCTTGGTCGATATTATCTGCCGGGGGCTGCCGCATCTGAAACTTGATTGCTGTCAGCCAGGCACATTGATTGCGCTGCCGGATGGGGGCACACCCCTTGTGCTGCGCCCCCGCCGTTGCTTCTTGCCCACCCCACCACATAGCGCTGCAGAGCGAGAGCGTCCCCCTTGTGCTGCGCTCCGGCCCTTGCTCCACCCCCACTCCAAACAACCCACCCGCACCCCACCATTGCCTTGCTGGCATGTGTGCGCCCGCAGGCCTACTGGAGGCGCTGCAGAGCGAGAGCCCGCACAGCGACGGCAGCACGCCCTCCCCCACCTACAAGTCTGGGGAGGAGTATGTGGTGCCCGCTGAGGCCGCACTGCTGGCAGACGGTGCGTGCCCAGGGGCCGGGGAGTGGGGAGGGAGGAAGAGTGAGGCAGCGGTCTTTTTTGGTTCAAATACTCGAGGAAGTGGAGGCAGGGTTGTACTCATGTCAAGTCGTGGTTTTGTTTCGACTGCTTTGTTCTGCGGGGGGCCTGCTGCTGAATGAATGAATGGCCCTGCTGTTGTGGGCAAGGGTGAGGTGGCAGGTGGCAGCAGCCCTGGTGGACCTGCGGGGGTGGGCCCCTGCTTCTAGGCGCCCCACCCACGCAGCGCTCTGCGTGCTGCGCACCCTTGCCTGACAGCGTGCACGCTTGCGCACGTGACCTTCCACGTGCAGCAGCATGCACAGCAGCAGCATGCACACGTGTGCTTGTGGCACGGCACGCGCCTGCGGGGCTGGCACCCGTGCTGAGCCATGCTATGGCATGCTGTGCTGCCCGCCGTCCTGCGCTTGCCTGTGCAGGCGTGACTGAACCGGCGAGCCTGGAGATGGGGGAGGAAAGCGAGGATGAGCTGGACTCTCTGGCAGCGGTGCACAGCATGCACAGCAGCTCGCCAGCTGACCTGTCGCCATATGACAGCGGGGCGGCGCCAGCTGGACCGGCAGAGGAGCTGCGCGCCTCACGCTTTGCGCTGCTGCGGGATTTGTGGTCTGCCACGGGCTGAGGTGCCAGCAGCCCGTGCCCCTCGCGACCAAATTGCGAATCATGCTCTGCCCGACTGCCCCACCCTGCTCTCTGCCTGACTGACTGACAACCCACTGCTTGCCTGCCTGCCCGTTGCTCGGTCGTGTGTTTGCCTCTACTTACTACCTTTGTCTTCTTTGGCCCAAGGGCGCCTGACACCACACCTGTGGTAAATGTGCATCCACGCTCAAAGGGAGGGCCAGCGTTTGAGACTCCCCACAATCCCACGGTTCCTGCCATGCGCTGCCCTACTGCAGCAGGACAGCTCCTCAGTAGCTCGGCAGTTGCGCACATGCTGCAGCCAAGTTACAGCTCAGAAACAAAGGGGGTGGGACGGCCAGCCAGTGGAATCCATGGTCCACAAGGGGAGTTGGGAAGAATGCAGGGACACGCGTCGGCGGTGCGATGCATCAAATAGAGAGGTGGGGCGGATCGGGGCTGGGAAAAGGGCAGTGCTGGGAGGGGAGTTGGCGGCAAAAGGGCTGACTGATGAGTGGGCAGACGGTCAGAAAATCAGAGAGCGACCCAGAGGGAGGCGGAAGGGGGCAGGAAGCTGAGGGGGCTGAATGTCTGTGTGTGCCGTGCTGTGCCGTGCCTGCCGCATAGAGAGGCCGGCAGCCTTGCAGGCAAAGGGGGCTGGACCTGGGTGCGCATGGGGGGGCGCAACAAAGTAGGCAGCGCAAGAAACACGCGGAAACGGGTGTTGGGGCATCGCTCAAACGGGGCACGTGTGCTGTGGGGTGTGTTACGAAGAGGTGTGGACAGATCTGGCTCACAAGTGGCAGGTGGGAGGATCAGACGCAGATGGCATGGTCGGTAGGGTGGGCTGGCAGGTGAGCCAGTCTGCCTGCGTGCCCTGGGCAGAAGCGCCTCTTGCTTCCTGTCCATTCTGAGGAGTGAGGCAGGGGCCAGGCTGCGTGACAGTAGAGGCGCCTGGTGGGCTTCCTGTGGCATATATGACGGGGGGGAGGCCAGGCGCCTCGCATGCAGCGGCCTGGGCCCCTTGTGGTTTGCCTCTGGCAGGGCACGTGCGGGACTGAGGGCAGGCCGATCACATGAAGCGGCCGGGGTTCATGAGCACCGGGGCCTCTGCTGCGTGGCGGGGCAGAGCCATCAGATACTCCTTGGTGGCGGGAGCCCAGGCCTTGTTGGTCACCTGCCGGGGAGAGAAGGGAGCAGGAAGGCAGGCGAGCGGAGAGGGAGGGTCAGGTCAGGGAGGGAGGGGCGCACGTGGGCAGGCGGGGCGGGGCAGCAGCGGCTGGCTAGCAAGCAAGGTGGCTGGTGCCAGCAAGCAGGAGGGGCTGGCAGAGCCACTCAATCACACACATTTAGCGCAGTCTGGCAGTGCACAGTCATCAGTGGTTGCAACATGTGCATTCAGGATGGCGGCAGGAGGCAGACAGACCGCCAGGACTGCCGTCGCTGTGCGGACCACCTTGTGGGAGGGTGGGTGGGCAGGGGAAACGCACCGTGTGGGGCAGCTTCTTCTCAGCGCCCATGGCCATGACGGTCCAGAGGCCGTAAGCGGCCGCAAACCCAGAGGCAATGCCGGGGATCTGCGGGAAAGGGGGGAAGAGGAGGCAGCAGAGGGTGGGTGTGTTGGCGGGACATACAGAGTGGCGGTGGTGCAGGCGGGCGGGGGGGCAACTTGGCGGCGGGAGGCCGGCGGCTCGGCACGCGTGCCATTCTCCCACGCGATCGCTTTCAGACACACGGGCGCTATTGCAAGCCAGCCAAAGGCTCATGGCTCCCCAACCCAGACCGACGCCAGCCGGCGCCAAAGGGCCATAAGTGCCAACTTGCAAGCTCACAGACAGAACACCAGCGGCATGCCATGCAGCCTCACTAGCTTGCTGGCGGGAACAGACGCGGCTGACATTTTGAGGGTGTTGGAGGGTCGGGCTAGGAGGCAGATGCTCGGTTGCAGGGGTTTTCGTGGGAGGCGGTAAGCACAGGCTGGATGATCGAGGTGGGCAGGACCAGATCTGGAGGCGGCGCAGCATAGCGCAGCATAGCGCAGCCGTCACCAGGGCAACCGAGTGTGGGCTTGCGGGTTTCGCAAATCGGCAACATAGGTCGCCCCCTCGGAAGTATATTGAGCTCAAACAAGGAGCAGGGGTGCCAGGCAGCACTTCGGTTTGGGGTGCCCCCTACTAGGCCAGTGGAGCAGTAAAAACCCAGGCGCCCCCGCATAGCCAATCGGATTATCCATACCTTACAGAAGCATCCCAGAACAGTTGCCCAACCAACCCGAGTGCACAAGCCAACCCTGCCTCCCATCCTCCGTGCCCTGCCAACCGCTACTCAAGCCGGCACAGGATGCGAAGGGCGCAGGCCTGCCTCCACCGCCTTCCATGCACCCCCCAGCTAGCATCCTGCAACGCCTGACGACGTTTGTGATTGCAAACACAATTCACACAGTTACATGGAACACAAACAGCGTTCATAATGGTTCATAATGAATCGGCACCCACTGCTGCCTAGAAACCCAAGCCCCACAAGGCATCCCACCCGCTCGAGCTCAGTCATCATCGGAGGTCAGCACCCAGCTGGCCGCCCCACCGTCGCTGCCGCCGCCGCTGCCGGCCAAAGCCCTGGCCCCCACCCACTGTGCCAGCTCGCTGGCGGTCGGATACTGCACCTCCTTCAAACACAGCCCCTTGGCTTCTGCCACCATCCAGCCTCTGTGCCCGTGCAGCTGCGCACCGCTGGCCGCCTGGCTGCCTGCTGCCAGCGCTGCCTCAATGGCGTCGGGCCCAAGCAGGCCGGTACCCACCGCCAGCAGGGCGCCAGTCATGTGACGGACCTGTGGGGGGCAGAGAGGGTGGGGTGGCAGGGTGCGAGGGCGGTGAGGGGTGGTGGTTGAAAGGCGAGGGTATGGGAGTTAAAATGATGGTGGGCTGAGCGGCTCCACTCCTGCCACCAATGGCGAAAGGCAGGCAGTTCCGGCGGGCACGTGCGTGAGCTGAACAGCACAGGCACGGCGCAGGCAAGGCTTGTGCACGACACAGGCGGCCAGCAGCCCCCCCGTCAGCCCTTCGCCCCTGTAGTCGGTGCACCGCCCCACCTGCTTGTACAGAAAGCCGCTGCCCTCCACTTCGAGCCTGCAGCAGCGGGCGCCAGCAGGGCGGGTGTGGCATCAGCCATCGCGTCTTGTCAGCAAGACAGTGTGCCAGCGGAGGCAGGGGCAGGCAGGGTGCATGGTGGCATGGGTGGAGCTCAAAAACGTTGCACACCAGTACCACACCAGGGGCAGTCTGCGTCCACACAGCAGCGCCCAATGCATCTCCCTCTGTGTCAGTGACACACCCACCGCTGGACTCCAAGGCACTGGCCCTCCTCTGCGCCAGCCACCGGCCCTGGCCCTAAGCACTGGCCTCCCACGTGACCCCTCCCCCTCCCCTCGCCTCCCCACCACCCCTGCCCACCTGACGCCGCCCTCAATGGGCAGCATCTCATAGCGCACAATCGTCTTCACGGGGCTCTTGCGCGCCGCCCCATCCCCGCTGAGGTTGGCAAACCCCGCAAAGTTGTGGGTGCCCTCAAACAGGCGGGCAGCGTCTGCCATGGCGTCGAGGCGCAGCCGGTCGGGGCGGCGCGGGTGGTGGCGGAAGCGGTGGAGGAACGGGTCGGCCACAGGGTCCAAGTGGATGTCATAAGTGTACTTTTTTCGAATGGCATAGCGCACGTTGAAGTCCGGAGGCACCTCCTGGGCAGCCACTGCCCGGATGTCATGCGGCAGGCGGGAGTTGAGCGCGCGCAGCAGGGCGGGCGGGTCGGGCGTGCTGCGGCTGCGAGTGAAGAACTGGGCCACTTGCCCCCGGGCATGTACGCCCGCATCCGTGCGCCCCGCTGCCTGCACCTTGAGGGATTCGCGAGTCTCCCCAGTGGTTTTCACCAGCGCCTGTTCGAGGCGCAGCTGGATGGTGGGCCGCGCCCGCCGGTGGCGCGTGCCGCCCAGGCTGCCGCTGCCAGCTGGCGCAGCGGGCGCAGCGGGTGCCGCCTGCAGCTGCCAGCCCCAGTAGTCGGTGCCGTCGTACGCCAGTTGTACAGTGTAGCTGCGCAGCTGCCCTTCTGTCGCTGCCTCCGCCTCTGGCCTGCCCCCTGCCAGCCTGGCACCCTGCTGCTGCTGCTCATGCTGTTTGTGCTGCCCCTGCTGCTCCTGATCCTGCTGCTGCTCGTGCCCACGCTGCAGCACAGCTTCCCCCGGGCCCAGCAGCTCCTCAGCCGCCGCAAGGCCGCCACCGGCGCTGCTGCCAGCGCCGGCACTGGCGCTCAGGCGCGCCG
>JTEE01000320.1:1897393-1920723 GCA_002896455.3 Chlorella sp. ArM0029B | reverse complement strand
AGGGAGGGAGGGGGCAAGCCTCTGGGAGGAGAGAGGAGAGGGCATAGGGATGGAGGGAGGGAGGGAGGGAGATGAGCAGGCACAGGGGCGGGTGGGCAGGCAGATGGGCGGCACGACGTGGCATGCCTGCCCATGCAAGCCATGCAAGAACCAAGAAAGAGCTGGCGATGAGCCATGCAGTGCCTTGGGGTTTGCATATGCCCGCTCACCATGTCGAGCGCCAGCAGTTGCACCTCTGCCCGGGTGCGCCAGCGCTTGATGAACGCATCGTCAGCATTACTAGAACTAGCGCTGACCAGTGAGGGGCCAGAGGAAGTTGAAGAGGCACCCCCCTCTGGTGTGTGCACCGCTGAGCCTGCACAGGCAGGGCGAGGGCAGGGCGCCGGTGACATGCCTGCTGTGCTCTCTAGCCCAGCTGGGCAGGGGCGTGCGGCTGCCCGCCTCCTTGCTGCATGCTGCCACATGATTTCCCTGCTGCATGCTGCCGAATGATCACACGTACACGGCGATGTGCTGGTTACAGGGGCGTCCGAGGGTGACGCAGCATGGGAGCACACACAGCTTCAAAGGGTGCAGGGTGAGAAAGCCAACATGCTGGCCGCAGCCTGCCATCACAAAAAGCCAAGGTGCGGTGCCGATCAATCACATCGGCCCACCCCAGACGGGCATTCACCCACCTCTGCCGCCGCCGCTGCTGCTGCCGCTGCTGCCGCTGCTGCCGCCGCCGCTGCTGCCATCGTCGTCGCTATCGCCTTCGCCGTGCACATCGTCGCCGCTGCCTGCCAGGGCAATCAGGCCCTGCCCCTTCCACCCCATGGCCTTGAGCAGGTGCTGCTCTGCTGCCGCCATCTCAGCAGACTCCTCCTCATCTGGTGGTGCACAGCAAGGGGAGGAAGAGCAGCGGGCACAGGGCGTCAGCAGATTGCGCGCTTGAGAAGCTGAGGAGGCGCAGCAGCACAGGGCGCCAGCAATTTGCAAGCTTAACAAGATGCCCGGGCGCAGCAGGCAGAGGGAGCCAGCAGCATGCGCAGCAGGCAGAGGGGCGCCAGCAGAATGCATGGCAGCAAGCAGCCCATACCCATACCTTGCCGCCTCTGCTGGATCCCACACCCCTCTCTTCAGTATCTGCCCACCCGTGCCAGCCAGCCTCTCGCAGGCCTGAGCGCACCACCCCCGCCAGTCCGCCAGCCCCCAGCCCGCTCACCTTCCTCGTGATCAAAGCCCAGCAGGTGCAGCACGCCGTGCACCAGCAGTACACGCGACTCGTCCAGCAGGCCGTACTGCCGCTCAGCCGCCTGGCGGGCGGCGGTGTCCAGAGAGATGACCACATCACCCAGCACATTCACTGGCAGCTGCAGGCGGAGTGAGCCAAATGTGGTGGTTTGTGAGTGTGCTAGGCGTCAAGGTTGGGTTGGGAGTGTGCTAGGCGTGGTGGGATTTTGGTGAAATCTTGAACGCACATCGCCCAGCACATTCACTGGCAGCTGCAGGTGGTTGGGGAAAGCACAGGCCTGCATCAGCCCGCCCGACAGCACCGTCCAACGCACTCTGGTGCTGTGCTGTGGCCCTCCATCCCCCGGCAGATGCGGCCACCGCACAACAGGGAAGGGAGCACATCAGCCTGCCTGCACACCTGGGGTGCCGTGCTGTTGCTGTCCTCATCCACCTCCCCTCACCGCCATCCCTCAGCTTAAAGCCAGCACATGTGCACCTGGGGTGCCGTGCTGTTTCGCACTTCACCCTCCTCCCCCTTTATCGCCTTCCTTCACCGTAAAGCCAGCACATGCGCACCTGTGGTGCCGTGCTGTTGCCGTCCTCATCCACCTCCCCCTCGTCTCCATCTTCCAACTCAAAAGAGAGCACATCCGTGGGGGCATCCACCCCCCGCCACTCCAGGTTCAACTCTTGGATGTGAGCGTCGTCACACAGCACCAGCGAGAGCTCCAGGGGGGCTGAGGGAGGGAGGCAGGGAGCAAGGCGGGTGGGCAACACACTGTGCAACAGGGATGCTCGAAGGGAGGGCGAATGTGGGATGCATCGTCTGTTCAAAAGGTGGCGGGGAGGCAGGGCGACGGGTCGGAGGCAAAGGGTGGCTGCTGCCGATGGCAGCTGATGCCGATGCCGATGCCGATGCCGAACCCGATGCCACTGCCGAGCTGCCGATGAGGCAGGGAAGCGGCAGGTTGGCAAAGTGCAAGGGGCGGGGCATGTGTGTGCCGCGTTCAACCACCACCACCGCTCACCTACCAGCCTTCCACGTGTCACCGCCACCGCACCTCATCGCCCTGCTCACCCCCCCTCCTCCTCCCCCTCCTCAGTATCCTCCCCCCACGCCCCTCCACCCACCAGGGGCAGAACGATGTGCCGAGTCAATCAATACAGCAGTCACCACACCCACCCGGCGCCTCCTTCCCCGCTTCATGCCCCCCACCAGGAAATGTGGAGCTCAACCGATCAATCAGGACTGCAATCAGTCACCACACCCACCCGGCGCCTCGTCCCGCTCCTCATCCTCTTCTCCCATGATGTACAGCGCCGCCGCCTTGACCAGCTTGAGGCTGTCACGGTACAGAGTCTCTGACAGCCCCTCCAGATCCTTCTCGCTGCAGGCAGCAAGGTGGGGGCAGGCAGCGCAAGACATGGTTCAAACAACAAGTAGTGCTGACAGGCTGTTGACATTCATTGTACAGCCGTCTTCTTCCACGCCCTCCAGCTCCGTCTTGCTGCGGCAGCAAGGTGGGGCCAGGCAGACAGGCACAAACAAACCAGCACGTTCTGGGCCCCAACAGCGTGTGCTACTTCTATAAGGCAAATGATCAAGTCCCCCTACTTCTTTTGAGAAGCGAGAACCGAGGGATGGGGATGGTCCGACGGGCACCGGCAAGGCCTCCACAGCACCCGACCCTCTCCCGCTTGCCACCGCACCTGAGTCCGCTTGGCTCGCCCTCGACCATTACTCCCACGTCAGCCTGAATGTCGTCCTCAGTAAAGGCACGTGCCCGCCAGCGCGAGCTGTGCAGTTGCTGCCGCTGCTGGCTCGCCAGCCCCATGCCGCCGCCGCCCAGGCAGGCAGCAGCTGGATGCCACCGGCGCAGCGCCGCGGCTAGCGGCGCTGCCGATGAGATCCCGCGGCAGGCTCCGGCATCCCCTACCAGCGCCGAAGCAGCAGAGGGACGTCGGGGGACTGCCCGAGTCTGGCGCCCGGCAGCCAGGCGGCACAGCCGTCCCGACACCCGCATGCAAGCTTTCATGACTGCGCACACTGCGATGTGATTTACAAGCCTGACAAAGGTGCCTTTTGGTGCCCAGCACGACGCCCTTCTTTACATGGGATTCCCGCACCCGTGCATTGTTTGGGGACATTTCCAGCTCCCGGATTCCGTTGTGAGCTCCCCTGGTGGTTCGCCCAGCGTCACAGCCTCAGCAAGACAAAGAAGCGACCGCACTGATCGCCGTGACCTTGAAGCGCCCTTCAGCGCGGCCGCTGCGCAGGCAGGTAGCACTGTGTGATCGCTGTGGACCTGGCATGGCCGCTGCCCGCCCCTCGCCCCTCGAGTTCCTCGGGGCCAGACGGGGTGACCGCCGCCCTGCGCTGCCGCCGCCGCGCGTTGTCTTCGTCACCAACCAGGCCTGCCCCTGCACCTCCCTCCCACGCCTTGCAGATATTGCACCGGTTGGCGACATGGAGGGGGAGCAGCGGGCGCAGGAGGCAGTGCAAGCTGCGGCACCCAACGCCGCAGCAGCGGCGCCTGCCGACGCTGACGCTGTGCCTGCTGTGGGCAGCCCAAGTGTTGACGGCGAGGGAGAGGAGCTGCCAGAGCTGCCTCTGTTCAGCTGCAAGGTATGCTGGCCAAGCAGTGAAACGAATGGCAGAGCAGCCAGGGTGGGGGCAGAGAGGGAAGGCGGAGAAGGTGCCTGCCTGCATTGCACACCCAGCTTGCAAGCTGGCACGTGCGGCGCTTCCTGCGTGGTGTGCCACCTCCCCGACTCCCTTTCCGACGGCCCTTCCACTCGAGTGCTGCCACCCTTGTGGTTATCCACTTGGCCCTTCCCGCCTCCCCGCAAACGCCGGCATTGTGTGCCACCCGCCAGCACAGCAGGGGCGCCCGCCCGCCCGCATGCCAGCCTGCCTGCCCAACTTCCTGCCCTCCGACCTGTGCCTCCTCTCCCTCCTCTTCCTGCCTGCCTGCCCACCCTCCCGCCCCCCGACCTGTGCCTCCTCTCCCTCCTCTTCCTGCTTGCCTGCCTGCCGGAGGCTTACGTCCACCACAGCAGGGCAGCGTGCCTGCCAGCCTGCCTGCCCAACTTCCTGCCGACCCTGCGCCTCCTCTCCCTCCTCTTCCTGCCTGCCTGCCTGACTGCAGGAGGCTTACGTGTACCGTGTGCCCCCTGCCACCACGGCGGGGCACCGCGCTGAGATGTGGGACGTGAACAAGTGGCTGGCCACGGTGTCTTTGAGGGTGATGCAGGCGGATGATGACGCAATCATTCGCATGACGGACGAGTCGACTGGTGGGTGGGGAGTGGAGTGGGTTGTTGGCACATGGCTGCGGGGGTTATTCTACATCTGTGGATTCTGCACAGGGAGGATGACGACGCCATCATTGGCATGAGGGTGAGTCAGCCCGTGGTTGTGGGGGAGTGGAGTGGGTTGTTGGGCCAATGGCTGTGGGATTTGCATTTTGAGCATTATGAGCAGGCAGGTGATGGTGTGTGTTCTACCATTTGCATGACGGACGAGTCGACCGGTGGGCGGGTGCATGTTGAGTTTGTTGTGTTGCGCATTCCTGCAGTGACTGGTTGTTGGGGCGGCTCGTAGGTTGTGCACAGGGCAGATGCTGGTGAGTTGTCATCAGGCCGGAAACGGCTGGACTGTTGCTTTGCTCAGCGCCTTTACCTACACCCCCCGTGCGTCACCGGTGCACCACACTCCCTTCTCTCCCCGCAGGCGAGCTGTTTGCCGAGTGCCCGGTGCCCACAGACAAGCCGCTGGCGACGGCGGTGGAGCCAGTGGTGGACAGCAGCCGATACTTTGTGGTGGGTTGCCTTTGTTTTATTTACTTATTGAAAAGGCTGCTGTTGGGATTCAGAAGTGTTGCAGGGCTTTGGGCGCAGTTGCCCGGTGGTGGGCAGCAGACGCTACTTTGTGGTGGGGTGGTTGCCTCAGAGAAGGTTGTTGTTGGGCTTCAGGGTTGTTGTTGCAGGGCACGGGGCGGCAAAGCCGGTGGTGGACAGCAGCCGATACTTTGTGGTGGGTTGCCTTTGGTTTCTTATGTCCTGAAAGGGCTGCTGTTGGAATTCAGAGTTGTTGCAGGGCACGGGGCGGCAAAGCCGGTCGTGGACAGCAGCTGTTAGTTTGTGGTGGGTGGGTGACTTATTGACTCAAGAAGGCTGCTGACTGTTGGGGCTTGAATTGTTGCAGGGCACGGGGCGGCAAAGCCGGTCGTGGACAGCAGCCGTTAGTTTGTGGTGGGTGGGTGACTTATTGACTCAAGAAGGCTGCTGACTGTTGGGGCTTGAATTGTTGCAGGGCACGGGGGGGTGAAGCCGGTGGGATGCAGCAGCCGCTACTTTGTGGTGCTTGACTTTGAAGTCCTGTACAAAAAAGTCTGCTGTAGGGCTTAAAAGTTGTTGTTGTATCGAAAAGGCTGCCGTAGGACTTTAGACCTGTTGCAGGGCACGGGCTGTGGGCCACTAGCGTGTGTGGCTTCATCTTGCTTGGGTGGAACTGGCCGTGGTGGGGGGGGGTAGTGCAGCCCTTGTTGTACTGCAAGTACTGTACTGTACTACATTGTTGGTGGGGAAGTGGGGTTGGGCTCCCGCAGCACTCGAAGTTTTGGGGTTGAGAGGTGTGTGTGTGGCTGAAGCTTGTCAGCGAGACTGTAAGGACAGGATTGCACGGGGGGTTGGGGGCGTTATCAGCTGCGTGATCAGCTGCGTTATCAGCTGACCGCCGCCGCCGGCCCCTTGCGCTCTCCGGGTACCTGCAGCTGCGCATAGTAGACCGAGACTCGCAGCGCCACGCATTCATAGGTGCGCACAGCAACCATTCATTCATCTATACACGCAGCAGCAGCACCACAGTGGGCTGCAGATGTGTTGTCAGCATTTTGGAGAAGCGCAGCGGCACAGCAGCAGCATGTTGCACGCACAGCACGGCCGCTGACAGACGCGGCAGCTGGCTGTTCAAGGGGCTGGCCGCCTGTCCTCATGAACAGCTGATCACCCCGCGCCTTCCGCCCTGCCCTGCCCTGCCCTGCCCCCTCTCTGCTCTAAATGCTCATTGCTGTCTGCGTCCGCAGGCATCGGCTTCCGAGAGCGCAACGAGGCATCCGACTTCAGCGCAGCGCTGCACGAATTCCTGCAGGTGGGGGTGGGGCGGTGTTGGGAGGGCGCTGAGGTGGCGCTGAGATGGCGCTGAGGTGGTGCTGAGGTGGTGCTGCGATGGTGCTGAGGTGGCGCTGAGGTGGAGCAAAGGCAACAGGGGCTGCTTTGCAAGACAATGTTGTGGGTGTGGTGGGAAAAGGGTGGGCAGGGGTGAGACGGGGCCCTGCACGCGCGCCTGCAGGCAGTGGGGTGGACTGGGCGGCAGGGCAGGATTGGGCAGGGTGGGGGAGGCACGCCCCGTGAAGCCCGAAGCCAGGAAGAGGCGCTTCCGTTCCCCGCCTGCCCACACGCGCGCCTGCCCCGTGCCCCACATTCACCCTTGCTCGGCATGCGATCAAGCGCAAGCTTACAAGTGCAAATGCCAAGGCAATGCACACGCACCCACACCCTCTGTACCGCCGAGGACGTGCGCAGTGCATTCGAGTACACCCGCCCTGCCCCCTGCCCGCCACGCAGTACATCAAGCGCAAGCGTACCGCCGATGCCATGCGCAGCGCATACGAGGAGCGGCTGCAGTCGGGCGGGGGTGCAGACGGCGGCGAGCAGGGGGCGGCGGATGCACAACCACAAGCAGGTGACACCAGCACAACACACATTTTACAGCACAGCTATTCTTTTTATTCAGGCAAAATCATACGCCCTTGCAGGGCTGGGTCGCCAAGCATGCGTTTGAGGCTGCCTGTCATGCATACACATGCTCGAAGCTTATCAATGCTTGCCACATGCGGGCATGATGGCCGCTGTGCGACACTGGTGCAAAGTGCCCACAACTACTCATCTCCCCCCGCTCTTTCCTGCCGTGCCTGCCTGCAGACCTCAGCATCAAGGAGGGGGAGACGCTGCACCTGAAGATCTCCGGGCCCCGGCGGGCCGGCACCGGAGGGTTTGTGAGCGCCAAGCGAGGCCAGCTGGGCAAGCAGTTTAGCCTGATCATGGATGGGCGGGGCGGGGCGGTGGCCGCCCTGTCACCGCCCCCCAGCCGCACCAGCAGCGACGCTGGCAGCCGCGCCAGCACTGCAGAGCGCACGAGCAGCGACGGCGGCAGCGTGCGCGCGTCGCTGGACGACATGTGCGTCTCGCCTGCAAGCGTGGGCAGCGCCGGCGGCAGCAGCAGCTACTTCCAGCGAGGGGACAGCGGGTCGGCCGAGGTGCCGGCCAGCCTGGGCGGTGCTGCGCTGCCGCGGCTGTCGGGTGCGGGCGATGGGGAGGTTCACACGCGGCTGCGCGGGCTGCAGCTGCAGCAGGAGGGACCGCCGAGCAGCAATGCCAGCCTCGCGAGCGGCTCGCCGGCAGCGCCCGCCTCGGCAGCTGCTACTGACGACGACGACTTTGGGGACTTTGAAGGCTAAATGTTGCTGTCTGTGAAGCATGTCCACAGCTTCTCTCGCCTTATTTGAAGTGGGGCTCTACTGCTCTCCTCTTAAAATGAGCCATCCATATCTCAGGGAGCTGTACTATGGCGGGCAAGCTTTGTTGAGCACCCCGCATCCTGCCACCACTACTCCACCACTCCTTGCTGCACGTGCGTCCTGGCCCTCTTGAAATCGCGTCAGCTGTACTATCACACATCTTTGTCAGAGTGCATCAAGTGAGGAAGGGCACGCATTCTTTTGAAGGCAGGCGTGGTGCAGTGCAGCAAGCATGGTTGGGCGGAGTCGTGCTGCGGCATGAGGTGAGCTGCGGGGCTGCTGGGCACGGTAGACATTTGTGCGGGAGGTGTATGAGTCTGCCTAGAGGGGATACTCCTGTGCCCGGAATGGGAGGGCTGTAGTTGGTCTGCCTGTAAGGGCTGCTCTGGCAGTGGGACTGTGCCGGGAATGGGAGAGGGAGGCGAGGGGAGGGGGAGGCGAGGGAGCATGTGAGGACGCATGGGGAGCAGAGGGCACACCCTTCGTGCACGAGAGGGATTGGCTCACTGTAAGACTGAATACTTAATGAAAGGGCTTTAACGAAAGGGCTTGCTCGTGGAAGCGCAAGGGGGTGTTGGTATCGGTTGGGGTGGGGCAGGTGGCAGGCAGCAAATTAGGCAAAGAAGAGTAGTCGGCAATTGCGGGCCTTGCCATACAATGAAATACAAAGCAAACAAAATATGAGAGCAGCAGTGGCACGACAAGATGGGAGCAGAGTAGAGGGCCCCCATTCATCACGACCCTCCTCCTCCTCCTCCTCCTCCTCTTAACGTCACCGTCTGCTGCACCCGTGCCGGGCTCCCCAGCCCCTCGGCCCGCATCAGCTCGTTCAGCTGGTACAGCCACAGGTGGTAGGCAGTGGGGTGGCACCTGCAGACGAACACAAGCAAGGAGGGGGCGACCTGAGTGCCGTAGATGGGGTGGCTGGGGGAAGGGCGGATGCAAGCAGCAGCCCCCATGCATGCATCCTTGCTGTCCATTCTGGGGTCTGCAAATGTCCTAGGGGGGATGCAACCATGTGGTCGTAAGCGGGACTCTCCTCCACTTTTAAACCACCCACAGGGGCGAAGAGCATCCCAGCACTTCTAGCTCACCAGTGCGTGCATTCCCCCGGCACGTGAGAGTCCCACAGTGCCACGCTGGCGTTCCATGTGTGCAGGTGTGCATCCGCCAGGCGAGGCACCAGGGGAGCGGCGGCCACATTCCACGTCCCGCCCGCTCGCGCCACGGGGTCGCCCCGCCGCCAGGCATGCAGCGGCTCGCAACTGTTGGCAGAGAAGTTGCCCGCCCAGTTGCCGGTCCCGGGGAAGTGCTGGGGCGGGGTGTCCATCCAGATCATGTTCGGCAGGCTGGCTCGGTTGGCGGCGCGGTAGCCTGCCAGCTGTCGCAACTCTTGCACATAGGCCGAGTCGGTGCCGGGCACCTGGCAGCTGCCGGCTTTGCAGCTCACATCTTCGTAGTAATGCAGCCTGGGGGGAGGACGAGGGAGGGAAGGGAAGGACGGGGCGTGAACTGAGGGGGGGAGATGACATGCCAGTATCGACGCAGGCAGCTGTGTCACGCAAATTGACAGCCTCGCCTCCTGCTATGTGCGCACCCTAGCAGTGGCAGCGGCTAGGCAGCGGGAACACCGCCAGGCTCCCCCTGGCCTGTTATGGTTTCTTATTCATGCCTTTGCTGCTTGAGTTTCCTCGCCTCGCTGCAGCTGCTTCCCCTCACCCCCTGCCTGCCCACCCCCCGCCAGCCAGCCCTGCTGATTTTCCAGCGCTGCAGACACCTCACTCACCCCGAATTGAGTACAACCAGGTCGCCCTTGAATCCCGGGGAGTGCGCCACCAGCGTGGGCAGCACCGAATCCGCCATGGCTGCTGCGCTGTCCACCCGCACAGCGCACACCCGCGTGCCGTGCGCCAGCTCCAGGCAGAGAGGGGGCACCTTGAACCACTTGAGGCACAGCTTGGCCTTGGCTGTGATGAGAGGCTTCGAAAGGTTGCGCCGTGCCAGCGGCGCCCTGCACACAATGCCGGCGGCGGCGACGGGATGGGAGGAGGGAGCTTGGTGGCGCCGTGGGCGTGGCCACCGCGGGGCTTGCTGTGCCCAGCAAGGAAGAGTGCAGGGCTGGTGTGTTGGGTGGGCGGCTGTGCCTTCTGTGCAGAGGCCAGCAGAGGGCAGCCAGCGCAGCAGGCAGCGTGCAGGCGGTGCATCAAGCGGGTGCCTTGCCCGCACAGATGGTGGCATGGCATGGTGGGCCCCTTTGCACACACACAGTGAATGACGCGCGCGCTGTGAGCCAGCTCAGCACGACCACAGCGCTCTCACGTGCGTTGCAGGGAGGGCGCAAACTCTCGCAGGAAGCATTCCACGGCATAATAGAAGTGCCAGGTCTGTGAGTCGCCCAGCAGCCACAGCGTGCGCCCACGGATGCGCTGGAACAGCTCGCAGGGGGTGAAGGCCTGTAGGAGAGAACCGGAAGCATCAGAAAGCAGGAAAGCACATTCAAACAGAAAGGAGGGATGGCAAGTCGCAGAGGTGAAGCACTGTGGCCACAGAGCATGCAGGCAGGCGGGCGGGCGGGCGGGGCAGGCAGGTTCAGAGCGCTGTGGGCAGCAGCACGGCTGGGCTACAGGCCCGGCTGGCGCACAGGCGGGGCTTTACAGAAGGCACGCTGCAGGCTCAAGCATGTCGCCTGCCCACGACACGCACCCCACAGCACACCCTCACAAGCCCAAGGCGCCGCTCTTTGCCTGATGGTGCCCTCGGGCCGCCCCCTGGCCTCAATGCAAGAGGTGCCCGTCTGTCTCGTGGCAAGCTGCTTCTCCTTCTGGCCCCAGTCCGACCCAAAACACCTTCCCCCACTCTGCTTCCTGGCTGCCGTCACCAGGGGCTCAAACCGCCCCGTGGCTGCCAGGAAGCAGAGTGGGGGAAGGTGTCTCATTCCGCCAACAACTCGACCCAACTCTTGTCCTCAAACTGCCCCACCCGCACGGCCTCACATGCAAGAGGTGCCCATCTGCCATGTAGCGTGCCGCCGCCTCTTGTGACTTGCGCTGCTCCGGGTACACTTGGCTGCACATGCGCCCTTGGAAGCGGCACACGCCGCAGCAGAGGTAGGGAAGCTCTGTGGCCCCACAATTGCTAGTGCGGGGGCAGTGGGAGCAGGCCTCCTTCTTGGTGGGAAGCGCCTCGGCAGAGAGGTTGAAGAGGAAGGGGAGCTGGGCAGACGTCGGGGGCTGCGGGGATGTGCGCACCAGGCCTGCAGTCAAGCATTGGCAGAAACACGTGCATTGAGAAGGAAGGTCGTGTGGCTTGCAGTTCGCTTTTGAAAGGATCGTAGTCCGCCAACCAGTGGCAGCAAAGGGCAAGGCAGGGCCGCGCGGCGTGGCTGCGGCGCAGCACCCACCGTCGTCGGCAATTGAGCACTGGGAGTGTGGCGTCTGGAAGGTGCTGCCAGGCGCCTTCTGCCAGCTTTTCGCACTGTGTGTCACCCTGGGCATGCGAGGAGCTGGTATGATGCGGAATTCAGCCGGCCCCGAGGCCGTGTCGCGAGGCCAGACAGGCACCACCGTCAGCAGCACCGCCAGCGCCGCCGCCACCAGCAGCAGGGTCACCAGAGCTGCCCCTAGCTCAACGCGCCGCAAGCCCCAGTAATGTGCCGAGTGCGGTGAGCGTGGCGAGTCGCCGGGGCGCAGCAGCGGCGCGGTGGGGGACGAGTTTTGCGCTACATTAGTGGGGCGCGACATGGCCGGCCGCATTAGCTTGTCAACAACAGCACCTAACGCACGTTGCAATGCAGCGGGGCGATGGATAATGCGGTGGCTGTGAAATCAAACTAGGGCCACAGCATGCAAAGCACGGCTCTCAGATTACAGTGACTCTGCCAGAATGCAGTGGTATTGTGTTTATTGAGCTCAGGAAGCATATTCAGAGGGAACCAAATCAGGGGATTCAAGGGTATTACTGTGACGGGCCGGAGGTGAAGGTTGAGCGGGTGCGGTGCAAGGCGCCAGGTGGTGTACCAGCAGCAGGTGAGCAATCAGAAGGGAATGAAATTTGGAAAACAAGATGCATACGCCATTCAGACGTACTTGCCGTACAGTTACATTAATTTGTACAAAACATGCACACCCCAAAGTGGAGTGTGCTCGTATTATCTGGCACGGGGGTGGGCGGGCGTCAAGCCGGGGTCTGCCGCACCCGCACTGTGCCGCCCAGCCGCTCATCTCGCAGCACCCCGTTTAGCAGATACGTCCACAGCTGGTACGCGCTGGGCTGGCACCAGTGCGTGCACTCCCCGGGCATGTGGCTGTCCCACAGCGGCACGCTTGCGTTCCAGGTGCGCAGGTGTGCATCCGCCAGGCGAGGCACCAGGGGAGCGGCGGCCACATTCCACGTCCCGCCCGCTCGAGCCACGGGGTCGCCCCGCCGCCACGCTTTGAGCGGCTCGCACTCTTTCGCCCGAAATTTGCCCGCAAAACTTCCGGTTCCGGGGAAGTGTTGCACAGGGGTGTCCATCCACACAGTGTGGGGCAGGCTGGCCCGGTTGGCGGTCCGGTAATCTGCGAGCATCTGGAGATCCTGGACATAGACAGAGTCCTTGCCTGGCACCTGGCAGCTGTCGCCTTTGCACGTCACATCGTCATAGTAGTGCAGCCTGGGGGGAGGGGGAGGAGGGGAGGGGGGAGGGCACAGGTTGGTGGGGAGAATGGCACAGGGTGCGGCGAGAGGAGGGCAGGGGTTGTGGTGGCGGGTGGTGGATGAACAGACGCCCACGGAGAAGGCGGCATGGCGGACCCATGAAGGGTTGATGGCGCAGGCTGCATGCACGCCATGGCCAGCCTGCATCAGCAGCACCTGGCACCGCACAGCAACGTGCTCTGCAACGCAGAGCACACGCAACCGGCCCTGCTGCGGCTGCCTCCCTCCCTTCAGGTTGCGGCTCTCTTCCGCCCCAGCTGCGTGCCGCCCGGCTCCAACCTTTCCACCTCACCCCAGCCGGCCACCCTGCTCCCTGTGCAGCCCTACATCCTACCCCAAGCCAAGCACGCCAGCTGAGCATGTGGGCTTTTGTAGATCGTCTATGCTGTTCAATCAACCGACCCTTCCTCGTATCCTCGTTCTTCAAGGTGTGAGCAAGAAGTTTGGCCTCACTCACCCCGTGTTGAGCACAATCAGGTCTTCCTTGAATCCCGGGGAGTGCTGTGCCAGCAGCGGCAGCACAGTGCCCGCCATCACAGCCGCTGTGTCGGCCCGCACCATGCACACCCGCGTGCCGTGCGCCAGCTCCAGGCAGAGTGGGGGCACTGGGTAGGGCTCGTAGCTGCAGGCAGATGCATGGCAGAACCGGGGTTGTGAGTGCCGGAAGTCGAAAGGGCACCGGGTGCTGCTTTATAGCAGCATGTGGCGGGCAGGCCGGCGGGCAGCAGGAGCACACAGACTGTGAGGGGCAAGGGCAACAGAAACCCAGGCAGTTTCCTGTGTTGCGGCAGGAGCGGCGGCTGTGCAGGTAGGGCGCGGCGCACGGCACAGCAGGGCAGCAGTCAAGCCAGGCGTACCAGAGGAAGATGGTTGCTGTGGTGAGCTGCTTCACCAGCTTTGGGCTGGGAAGCGGGTCACTGCAGGGTGGGCAAGGGGAGGGCGGGGCAGGGGAGGGCAGCAGCAGCAGCGGTGGGTTGCTAGTTGAGCGCCAGTCTTGTTTGAAGGAGCAGGCAGGCAGGTGCACCCAGAAGGGGCGGCAGCAGCTGGCAACAGCTGCGCGGCTGGCAGCCAAGCAGAACCGCTCACGTGCGTTGTAGGGAGGGCGCAAAGTCCCGCAGGAAGCACTCCACGGCATAATAGAAGTGCCAGCTCTGGGAGTCGCCCAGCAGCCACAGCGTGCGCCCCCGGATGCGCTGGAACAGCTCGCAGGGGGAGAAGGCCTGTGGGCAAGGCAGAGAGGAAACGGCAGTGAGTGTTGGTGTTCGAAGATCCACATTGGGCACGTGCACTGCAAGCCGAATCCATTGATGGCACATGCACCAGCGGAGCGGCAGCATAGCGCAGCCAGCAGCACTGACAAGGGAACGGCATGACCACAGAGCGTCCCAGGGGCTGCCCACATTGCCTAATTTTGCTGCCTGTTGTCGGTGCCTAATGTGGTAAGCTCACATGCAGGGGGTGCCCCTCTGCCATGAAGCGCTCGGCAGCCTCCTCCGACTTGCCCTGCCCGGGGTAGAGCTTGCCACAGAAGCGGAGCTCAAAACCGCACACGCCGCAGCACGCGGCGGGCAGGGCGGCGGGCAGGGGGTTGCAGCCAGAGGAGCGGGGGCAGTGGGAGCAGGCCTCCTCGTGGGTGGGAAGTGCCTTGGCAGAGAGGTTGAAGAGGAAGGGGAGCTGGGCAGAGGCGGGCGGGGGCGAAGCGGCACGGGTCACACCGCCTGCACAGGCGGAAGAAAGGCAGCCAGAGGCAGGGCAGCGGCAGAGCAGGTGTTGAAGCGGCTGTGTGCAATTTATGCAGCAGCCACTCGCCGTGGCGCGTGGCGCTGCATGAGTGTGAGAAATGCAAGGCAGGCTGGCAGGTGAATGCAGAAAGGGGAGCATCAAGACGGTGGGGCGCATGCCTCCTGGACGCACCGTCGGCGGTGATTGTGCAGCGTGATTGGGGAGCCTGGAATGCTCTCTGAGGGGCCTGTTGCCACTCTAGAACATTGCTGGTGGGACCAGGGGCTGGGGAGCGCCTCATCTCTGGGCTGGCGACGGGCTGCCAGAGGTCAGCAGGGGCGCCCCAGCGCAACGCCACAGTGGCCGCCACCAACAGAACCAGGCCCAGCCCCGCCAGGAAGCCGTGGCAGTCGGTGCGGCGGCGCAGCCGTGTTTCGATCTCGTCCAGAGACTCTTGGTCCGGCTTGGAGAACTGGGGCCCGAGAAGAGCGGTCATAGCTCTTTTGAGCAGCGCAGCGGGTGCTCACACGGAGGGTATCAACGCGGGGGGGCGCCACACATCCCAGATCGGTGTGTCTTAGCTGCAAGCGAGAAATGAGCGGCAAGCGCGTTCGCGGCCTCAGGCCCAGCAGGGCGGCTCGTGAGAGGCATTTGCCTCCAATCGTGGCTTGTTTAAGCACCCGATTTGAAGAAGCAGAGCACAGATCGACACGGTGCCAATCACGCATGGCGGGAAGGCAATGTGGGCTGTACAAGGGTGCCGCCGCCTTTTGGTCAACAGCGGTTTGCGCGGCGGTTGGCAGCTCCAACCAGACGGAGTGCTAGCCGGTGCCTAAGGTGCACCCACTTGGCCTTCCCACGTCACAAGGCGGAGACCTGCAAGCGGGTTTGCCGCTGCGGAAGCTGCCTGCAGGATTGCCTCACTCCCCCGCCGCCACATGCTGCTAGAGAGGGTGCACGCCGCCAGCCCCTCAATACGTCCACAGTCGGAACTGCTGGAGAATTGAGCAGCACGTCCTTGCAGCACAGGCTGCGAGCCATAGAAGGAAAGCTCAAGGCCATGCAGCTACACAGCATCAAGGCAGGCAGGACGCCATAACAGTCGTGGAGGCGGGTGGAGCAGCTTGCAGTCACAGGGCTTGTGTGCGGATGCAGTTGAGAGCTTGTGCATATGCAGATCGCAGGGCCAAGCATTAGAGGCACAGAGACGCCGCAGGCGCATTGCATAGCGACAGCGGGCCCACAAAATCGGGTGCATCCCCGCACAGCTGCCCGACAACAGCACCCACCTACGCTGCGGCAGCGGCGTTCAAATCGCCAACCTGTCCGCTGCCCCTTTCCCAGCTGCTGCGGCTCCTTCAGCCCGAGCTGTAGTTCGACAGCCCCGCCGAGGACGGAGGGATCGAGCCGATAGATGAGTTTACGCCCTAGCAGCCACGCCATGCACACAGCAGGTACATCATGCAAACTGCAGGCACGTTTCAGGTACATCCCTGCATGCCATCAGTGATGAGCAGCACATGTCGAGGGTATCCCGAGCACAATTTGCACTGCACCATGAAACTGCCGAACTAGCCCCCGCTTGCTTCTCCCTCCTCTTGAACTTAACAAAAAACAAAATAATCAGGTTGCAAGAGCGGTGCACTGCAGAGAGGGCGTGCAGGTCAAGCAAGGCTCCTCCCGCTGCTGCTCAACACAGGAATCGTTATTGAATAAACCTGCTGCACGGGGGAACAAGAAGCATGCCCCCGGCAGCATCCCACAACTACTCCGCCTCCTGAGCCTGCTGCCGGGCCTCCCGCTCCGCCTGCCGCTCTGCCTGCCGCGCAGCACCCATCGCCGCGCACACCCGCATGTGCCCTGCCCGCCAGTCCGCGTGCGAGCAGGCAGTGCCACAGTACCTGCGAGGCCGGCAAGAGGCAGCAGTGTGATGGAGCATCAACACGCACAGCTTGTAGCCGCAGCCAGGCAGATGAGGAGAGGTGCACACAGGAGGGGCGAGACACTCCCCACATTCCTGCACACTTTCAGCCAACTGTAATTGCTACTCTGCTTCCCTTCCGCTTCCCTGCACTTACCACACTGCGCGGCAACCGCTGCACCTGCGGCCGCCAATGCCCTGTCCTGCTGCGGGCCCGCCCTCCCCGGACAGCTGGGCGCACCGCAGGTAGGCGCAGCTGCGCGCCGCCGCCGCTTGTGCCAGCTCTATCTTATCCTCAGCCGCCTGCTCCGGCCGCCGCCACCACTCCAGCAGTGCAGCCGACAGCTGGCGTGCAGGCGGCAGCGCATCACGTTCCACACGCTGCAGCAGCGCAGGGGTGGCCGCAGCTGTCCACTGCTGCCGTTGCTTGGGAAGCTGGTGGATGGCAGCGTCAAGGGCTGCCAGCTGGCGGGCCAGCGACAGCGCAGTGGAGGTACCGCTGCTGCCGCCGCCGCTTCCGCTGCTGCTGCCAGTCACAGCATTGTGGGTATCTGTTGCAGCCTGCGTGTCTGCTGCAGCGCTCCTGACTATTTCCAGCGCAAGGGTTAGGTCATACCCAATCCTGGGGCCCACCTGCACAGCCAGGATATCGCCAAGAGGGAGAGGCGACGAGTGTGGCGCCCTTGCCGCACTGCCCCAAATTTGTTTAAACAGTTTAATCAAGCTTTTCATGTGCGTTGGCAGAGCGCAGCCCCGGGCCCTGCCCCCCGCCCTCCCGCCCACCCCTCCCCCACCTGCGGCGCCCACGGTCGGCGGCTGCGCGCCATGCAGACCAGCTCTGCGACGCTAGCCTGCAGCGCGCCGCTCTCCAGGAGGTGCGCCGCCAGCCGTGGCGACGATGCGGCCGCACAGGCCACATATGAGTACAGATGAGGGAAATTGGCGTCTGCCTCCTGCAGCAGGTTGGCAGGGGAGGCACGTTAGTTGGTTGGCTTGTTATCGGGAGGCGAGGCATGTTGCAGGGCTGACGTGTGGCGGATCGCACATCGGCTCCAAACTTGCAGGCCTCACCGTTGGGGCTTGCATTGTCCGTGCCAGTAGATCCTGCAGAGTGGCGTCCAGTGCAAGCGTGCCTGGCCCCAACCCTAGCGCCGCAGCGAGGCTACAGGACGCAGCGAGGCTACAGGACGCAGCCATGTTCTCCATGAAATAAGCTGAGTCATCGCTCGCCGCCAACGCCCGCACCGCCTCGCAGTGGGCAGCAGCCATGGCTTGCAGGCTCCTGCAGTCAAGGCAGGCCAGCCCCAAAGAAGCGGTGAGTGCAGGCAGGGCCACAATGTGGCACAGCTGCGGAGCAGTGGTGGCATATGGCGGGTGAATACCGCAGTGAGTGCAAGCCGCGGTGGGGTCATTGCTGCTATTTGGAATGAGGCCCAATGGCACGCACCTGGCAGGCTTCTCTCGGCCCGCCACCCGCCGCACATGCAGTTGCACGGCCATGCACAGTGAGGTGCTCGCGATGCCAAGCGCCTTGGCGCRTTGCTGGCCAGCATGGGGCGAGAGCAGGGGGCGTCCCTCACTGGTTGCCATGAAGTGGGCGAGCCGGCAGGCGGTGGTGTGCAGCTCCCACAGCGCCGCCTCCGCAAATGTCATGTCAACCGGCAGCTGGTCCTGCGTCTCGAGCTCCGGGCATTTGGAGCATGCTTGGCAGGACACCTCAGCCACATTTGCCAGAATTTGCGCAAGCAGAAGAGCTGGCACCTGCAGCGCGGGCTGTCCTTCCAGCCGCTGCTCGAGGGCTGCCACGCTCGGCAGCGCGCGCAGTTGCGCGGTGGCTGCGCCGCAGCAGGTCGCCAAGTCAGCAAGGGTGCACACTGCTGTGTCACCGCTGCCGGGGTCCGGCTGCGCCCGGGCCAGCTTTTCCAGCATTGCGACGGCGCGCATAAAGTCTATATAAACGGTGGCCGTAGCCTGGCCTATGTTAGCGTGCGGCTCTTCCACCACCACTCGGAGGATCACTGGCAGACGCTGAATGGCTGCCAGCATCGCCGGTGCCAGCCGCCGCGGCCGCTCCCCCCAGTGCCAGCTGCCGCACCGCTGCAGGGGATGGATGCTATCGCACACGCGGGTGCAGCTGGCAGCCAGCAGTCGTAGGAGGCTTGACAGCAGCATTGGCGCAGACAGTACGCCTGCTGGGTCCTCCAGCGGCGCCAGGGCCAACAGCCTGGCTGCGCACTGCACCAGGCGCTGCCCGGTGAGTGTCACACCCCCATCGGCTGGCGCTGGCTGGCCGATGTGCGCCGTCAGCTGCTCCTCAAACGGAAGTGCTGTGGCCGCGGCTGCCATGTTGAGCACAGCAGTCCAGCTGTAGTGGTCGGGCCGCTGCTCCGGCGGCAGCTGCATCACGACTGCCGCCTCCCGCAGCCCCGCTAGCAGCATTTCTAAAAGGGTGCTCTTCAGAGAGGGCTGAATGGCCGCAGCGTGCTGCTGGAAGCGCAAGTCATGCCTGCAGCAGTTAGAGGGGCAGGGGAAGGGGACTGATGAGCGGTGACCGCAGAGCGAGCGACGCTTAGCCAAACACCCAGCCTTTCAGCTAGCAAGCAAGTTGGCAAGCGTGCGACCAGTGACTTGGACACCGCCCGCCCTCTACTCTGCTCACAGCAGCCGGTGCAGGACGGAGGCGAGGGACGACACAACTGCCGCCCGCTCCTGGCCGCCTGCACATGCCCAGGGGGACGGCAGGAGAGCACAAAGCAGGTGGGTCACAGCGGTCACGCCCGCACAAAGCAAGGGTGTGCCCATTCAGTGAAATAGCATGCACCCAACATTTCATCACGTTGCATCCAGTACCATCTGCTCTGCAGCAGCAAGCAGCGCGGCACCCTTCAACCCGCGCACCTGCCCCTTGAGACGAGTGGACGACGGGCCCAGCCGCGCCGGCTACCGCTTCTAGCCACGATAGGAAGGGTGCTTGCGGAAAGCAGCTCTGCAGGTCTTCATGCCGTGCACCGAAAGCAATTGAAGCAGGGAGCCTGCCAACCGCAGCTGGACACTCAAGGCCAGGGGCACATCAGATGCACCACCAGTCAGGTGGCCCGCCGCAGCGCACGCCAGCTCCAGGCGGCCGCTGTCGAGGAGCGGGGTGACGCAGCGCGCCAGCGTGCGGACCACAGCTGTTGCCGCCTCCCCTTCTGTTGTCTGGGCCACCCCTACAAGAGTGTGGACTGCAACGAAAGCCGCGGCCACCTGCAATCGCAGCGCCTCTGGCACCGTGGCGGAAGCGCCGCTGCCGCCAGCGGCACTCGACAACGCTGCCGTCACCTTGACGGCGACTCCGGGGAGGGCATCGGCGGCCCTGCGGCACGCAGCGAGGTTTGGAGGCGTCAGCAGGCATCAGTTCCTGGCTTGCCCAAAAAGCACGCGCGCAGAACCAGGGTTGTAGGGCTACGCACACTCGCTCACTCGAGCAGCGCTGTCGGGTCGACAGAGCCGCTGTTGGCCTGCATGGCATCCGCCACATGCTCGATTCGCGCCACCAAGGCCTGGCTGCCGGCAGCGTCCTCTCCGCCCGCAAGCGAGTCGAGCTCGACCAGCACGGCTCTCAGCTCTTCCATTGTTAGGAACTATATTTCAAGCGCGGTCCCCGGCCGCAAGTTGGCCCAATAGGGTTGTGCACAGCATGCTGCGCCAGCAGGGAGCCGGCTGGGCAGCGGGCAGGCAGAGCCTCACTGTCTGAGACAATGCAGGGATTTTTTTAACAATGTTTTTTTAGACAATAGTCATTGCAAAGAACAATGCATTGTGTGCACGGCAGGTTGTAGGGGGATGCGTTCAAGCCGGTTGAACACATTGCCGCCCAAGATGCCACCGCCCTCTCAAACAGCTTCACGCCCAAGTTGCCAGCATGTTGCCGCCCAGGCCCCCACCGCGCCTTCTACCGCTTTCAGACCATGCATGCCAGGGCTGCCCGGTAGTGACATTGCGGAACCTCTGGGACTCGGCTTGCCACGGAACAGGCCTCCCTGTGCTTGTTGACAAGACAATGTCCTGCACTACTCACTGCTGGGGTGCGGATGCACGGGGTTTGGGCAGAGCCAGCCCAGGGGCTCCGCACCCACGGGAGCCAGCTGCCCGGCTGGCTAAGCGGGCATGTGCCACTGGGCACACATGAGAGAATGCCCCAAACGCAACGGCTTTGCTTTTTGCTTTTGGAGAGTTACAGTCTTGTTTCCGCAACACGAAGTGCGACAAAGACCCCTGGAAAGTGTATGCCAGGATTGCAAGCAGGGAGGAGGAGCAGGGGAAACACAGCAGGCTGGACCGATGCAGCGGGCTGATATGGAGCAGGGGGAGGGCAGAGGCGCAAGCAAAGGTCCCCCAGGCCCAAGCAACCTGCACGAGCGATCTGCACACAAGCAGACAAAGACAACCTGCCAATCATGCATGACAGGAATGTGCAGGGGGTGGAATGGAAGGGGCCCCTAGGGGGTGCCGCCGCTTTTGGTTCAAATGCGGCATCCACGGCAGAGCGGCGGTTGGCACCGCGGGGTGCATCGCTCCAGCATGTGCCGAGGGGCGCCCACTTGGACTGATCCTGTTACAAGGTGAAGAATTATTATGTGGGGTAATCGCTCGTGGAAGCTGCCAGTAGGAGTGGCAAATTCCACCGCCCCGGAAGAGAGAGTGCACGCCGTCAGCCCCTCCCAACACGTTTTCAGTCGTCCCTGCGGGGATTGGGCAGCGCGCCTGTGCATCACAGGCTGCGAGCCCAATAAGGAAAACACGCACACATGTCCATGCAGCTACACAGCATCACGGGTGGGCAGGACGACATAACAGTCACGGAGGCCGGGGGAGCAGCTTGTGCTTGTGTGCAGATGCAGCAGAGGGTTTTTGTACATGGGCGCATCCCAACACAGCAGGGGGCGCACTGCGAGGCGACCGCAGGCTCAGCAATGGGGCGCATCCCAGCACAGCAGCCACGTGGCAGCACCCACCTGAGCTGTTGCAGCGGGCGTTCAATCTGCCGAGCTGCCCCTCTTCCAGCTGCTGCGCCCCCTTTAGCCCCAGCAGCCACGCCAAGCACACAGCAGGTTTGGCTTGCAGCACTCCCCCATACATCGCTTTACAGCACGCAGCACGTGGACGTTCCGGCTACAATTTGCACGGCACCATGCATTACAACTGCCAAAATTGCCCCTCCTGCTTGACCGGAGAGGGTACCCTCTCTACCGTTTAGTTGAACAGTATAGTTGATTAGTTCAACAAGTTGTTCGCCAGTTCTATTCAGGTTGCAGGAGCGCTAGAGTGTGCGTGAAGGGCAAGCAAGGCTCCTGCTGCTCCTGCTGCTGCTGTGCAACAAATTGAAAAAAATCAGCCGCGTGGGGTCCAAGAAGCACACCCCTGAACATCCTACACTTCATCCCCCTCCTGAGCATGCTGCCGGGCCTCCCGCGCAGCCTGCCGCTCAGCCTGCCGCGCAGCACCCATCGGCGCGCACACCCGCGTGTGCCCTGCCCGCCAATCCGCGTGCGAGCAGGCAGTGCCAAAGTACCTGCGAGGGCAGGCAGAGCAGCATGTGAAGAGGCGGCAGCCTGCTGAGGCGGCAGCTGAGTTGGACAGTTTGCAGCCACAGCCATGCAGGTGAGCAGGGACGAGACAGGCAACCATGTGACGCTGTGCACTCTCAGCAATGCTGCACACGCACAGCCACCAGCCACTTGTTTTCTCCACTCCCTCCCGCCCCCAGTCCCCGCACTTACCACACTGCGCGGCAGCCGCTGCACCTGCGGCCGCCGACGCCCTGCCCCGCTGCGGGCCCGCCCTCCCCGGACAGCCGGGCACACCGCAGGTAGGCGCAGCTGCGCGCCGCCGCCGCTTGTGCCAGCTCCATCTGGTCCTCAGCAGCCTGCTCCGGCCGCTGCCACCACTCCAGCAGCTCAGCCGACAGCTGGCGTGCAGGCGGCAGCGCGTCGCGTTCCACACGCTGCAGTAGAGCAGGGGTGGCCGCAGCTGTCCACTGCTGCGGCTGTGGAATCTGGTAGATGGCAGCATCCAGGGCAGCCAGCTGGCGATCCAGCGCCGAGCCGGTGGAGGTTTCGCTGCTGCTGCCGCCGCCGCTTCCGCTGCTGCTGCCAGTCAGAGTGCTGGGGGTATCTGTTGCAGCCTGCGTGTCTGCTGCAGCGCTCCTGACTATTTCCAGCGCAAGGGGCAGGGCGTATCCAATCCTGGGGCCCACCTGCACAGCCAGGATACCGCCAAGAGGGAGAGGCGACGAGTGTTGCGCCCTTGCTGCACTGCCCCAAACACGGAGCGCCCTGCCCCCCGCCCTCCCCGCCCACCCCTCACCCACCTGCGGCGCCCACGATCGGCGGCTGCGCGCCATGCAAACCAGCTCTGCGACGCTAGTCTGCAGCGCGCCGCTCTCCAGGAGGTGAGCTGCCAGCCGTGGCGACGATGCGGCCGCACCGGCCACATATGTGTACATGGGATAACGGTCGTCTGCCTCCTGCAGCAGGTTGGCAGGGGAGGCACATTAGTTCGCCTGTTATCGGGAGGCGAGGCATGTTGCAGGGGGTGACGTGTGGCGGATCGCACATGAGTGTGTGCAGTCTCGGATCGGCTTCAAACCTGCAGGCCTCACCGTTGGGGCTTGCATTGTCCGTGCCAGTAGATCCTGCAGAGTGGCGTCTAGTGCAAGCGTGCCTGGCCCCAACCCAAGCGCCGCAGCCAGGCTGCTGGCTGCTTCTGAAGCACCCCTGCCCTCCAGTACATTAGCTGAGTCGTCGCTCGCCGCCAGTACCCGCACCGCCTCGCAGTGGGCAGCAGCCGTGGCTTGCAGGCTCCTGCAGTCAAGGCAGGCAGCCCCAAAGAAGCGGTGAGTGCAGGCAGGGCCACAATGTGGCACAGCTGCGGAGCAGTGGTGGCATACGGGGTGGGCCACGGCAGTGAGTGCAAAGCCGCAGTGGGGTCATTGCTGCTATTTGAATTGAAGCCAGATGTCACGCACCTGACAGGCTTCTCTCGGCCCGCTACCCGCCGCACATGCAGTTGCACGGCCATGCACAGTGAGGTGCTCGCGATGCCAAGCGCCTTGGCGCGTTGCTGGCCAGCATGGGGCGAGAGCAGGGGGCGTCCCTCACTGGTTGCCATGAAGTGGGCGAGCCGGCAGGCGGTGGTGTGCAGCTCCCACAGCG
>JTEE01000320.1:1870275-1883657 GCA_002896455.3 Chlorella sp. ArM0029B | reverse complement strand
CCAGCCCCAACAGCAGCAGCAGGCCCAGCAGCAGCGGTGCCGCGCCCAGCCCCAACAGCAGCAGCAGGCCCAGCAGCAGCGGTGCCGCGCCCAGCAGCAGCAGCCCCAGTACCAGCAGCGACGGCTGCAGCAGCGCTGCCCCGCTCAACCTCTGCAGGCGCCGTGCCTGCCATGGGTGCCAGCGCGGCTCCCGCCCAGGCAGCACCTCGCGCAGCGCCGGCCGCGGCGGTACTGCCCAGAGCGCCAGCAGTGCCAGCCGCCACCTCAGGCAGCAGTAGGCCAAGCGTGCAGCAGCCCCCTGCGGCGCCGGCCGTGCCAAGGCCCGCTAGCGCATCCGGTGCGGCATCCCTTGCAGCAGCAGCAGCAGCAGCAGCTGGAGCAGCAGCACCACGGGGCGCCCGACCGGGAGCTGCTGCTCCCGCCGCTGCGCCCGCCAGACCGGCAGGCCCAACACCTGCCTCAGCGGCAGCACCGCCTGCTGCTGCCCCACCTGCGCAGGTCCCCTCCGGGAGACTGTCCGGCAGGCAGCCGCCGGCTGCTGCAACAGCTGCAGCCCCTGGCAGCGCTTCTGTTGCAGCCGCGGCAGCGGGACCTGCCCCAGCTGCCGCTGTGAGCAGCGAAATCGAGGAGGCTTCAGTTAGCTCTGAACAGGCAAGCGGGCAGGCTGCCCAGTAGTGCATGCAGCAGCTGAAGTTGTTGCACGTGCATGGCCATGACGTGCCAGCCAGCCCGTCGACTTCACCCGAGCACACCGCTGGCTGACTCACATCTGACACACATGCTGTGCACTGCTGCTCACTGTCCTCCCCCCCGCCTGCCGCCTGCAGTCCTCCCGACAGCAGCTAGCAGAGGGCAGCGATGAGGATGCTGCTATGAGTGAAGATGCCTACAGGCGCGGCGGCGGCAGTGCGGGCGGCGCCGCCTGGGGCGGCTGGGGCGCGCTGGGGCGGCTGGGTGCCTCGCTGCAGGCTGCGGCTGCCACAGCCATCAAAGATGTGTCGGACCTGGGGGAGAGCTTCCAGCAGGTGAGAAAGGAGGGAGGGGAGGCACAGGGGTGGCTGGAAAGGAGGGAAAGGAGGGAAAGGACCAGGAGTCAAACCAAAAGTTTTGCCTTGACTTGATCTCAAGAGCTTGCAGCAGGTGGGGAGGAGGGAGAAGAGGGAGGGTGGGGGCCGAGAAGGAGGGATGCAGGCCTTTTACAGGCTCTGCCTTGAGATGAGAGCATGCAGGAGGTGGTGAAATAGAGGAGGCAGATGGTTGGCTGGGTGACGAGGGGAGAGGTGGTTTCTCGCCTGCATGCATTCTGCACAGCGCCGTCCTGCTGCCCCTCGGCATCCGATACTCCCAGAGGTGGCCGAGGCATGTTGGTGAGAAGGAGGCAGCAGGGTGTCTAACAAATGCTGAACCAGTGGCATGATGTGTGTTCTCTCCCTGAGCTAAGCAAATTAGAATGAGGCAGGATGCTTGTGAAAATAACCAACTTCACATGATGTGTGTTCCCTCCCGAACAGGTGCTCCAAGAGGTGGCGGAGGCATCAGATGAGGATGAGGCGGGGGCGCAGGTGCGGCGCGCTGTGCCGCCCCCTGGCGCCGCCTCGCCGCTGCCTCCCGAGCAAGAGGCGCGTCGGCGGCTGATCCTGGCACGCCTGGCTCAGGAAGACGAGGAGGATGTGGCGCCACCTCAGCAACCACAGCAGGCGCAGCAGGCGGCGGCAGTGGGAGCGGCAGAACAAGGCGGCCCAGCAGGGGCGCCGCCAGCTGGCGCCAGCAAGGCGCTCAACAGCCTTTGGGGGTGGGGGGCCACCCTGGCTTCAAAAGTGGAGAAGGCAGCAGCCACTGTGGGGCGGGAGCTGGCAGATACGGTGCAGGATGTGCAGCCAGCGGTAGCAGCAGCCTCTGGGTGAGCGCCAAAGCGTTTTAGGTTTGACTTCCAGCAGCCTGCTGTGCCTGCTGTGGTCCACAGCAGGTGGCCAGCCTTTGCATGTCTGCTTAGAGTCCAAGCAGAGCGGCCAGGCTGCTGCTGCGGGTGTCCCACAGCAGCCGGTGTGAGCATGCCTCTGCTGCCTTCCTGCAAGCGCCACAGGGATGCCTTTGCCTGTGTGTGTCTGCAGTCGACAGGCCACACTGCTGCTGCTGCTGCTGCTGCTGCTGCTGCTGCTGCTGCTGCTGCTGCTGCTGCTGCTGCTTGCTCCATGCACAACCGCCACCTGCCTGCTTTGACTCGAGCCACCCCCTTGCCTGCCTCCGTGCCTCTTGAACCCTTCTGTCCCTTGCAGCAAGGCGGCGGCTGGCGGGCGGGCTGCCGAGTTCCGGCTGGGTTCCACGCTGGGCGCGCTGGGGCGCACAGCGCAGGGGCTGCTGGAGCAGGCCATGGCTGAGGTGGCACCCAGGTGTGAGGTGGCACCAGCTGGCAGGCCGTGCAGCTTGCTACTGCTTGATGATATGGTGCAGGGGCGGGCTTCCTTGGGGCGCAGCTGGTCCAATACTAGTGCTGCATCTGTTGTGCAGATTCTGCATGTGCACGTGCATGCGCACCCCACCAACCCGTGCCGCTCCCTACCCCACCTCCTCTTGCGGGGTGGCTCATCTCAGCTGCACTCACGCTGTCTGCTCCCATCCCTGCATGCCCACTGCTGCAGGCCGGGTGCCGGCGGCTCTGGAGCTTCTGACGAGGTGCTGAGCTTTGCTGATGCGCTGTACATTGCTGGTGGGCGCAGCGCTCAGGAAGATTTGGAGGCACTCTCCAACGACAGCGCCAGGTCAGCAGGAGGGTGGTCTGTGGGGGCAGGGTCGGTCCAGCCAGGCAGTGGTGGGCAGCCACTGGCCCTTGGTGCGCTTTCCAACAACAGCGCCAGTCAGCAGGCGTATTGGGGCGGTCGTTCGGAGTCGTTGCCTCCTTTTCGTGGCAGACCAGTGGTATTGGTTAGGCAGGCAGGGAGTCGTTGAGGCGCCCCCATTGGCAGAGTCAGGTCAGTGCTTTGGGGCAATGGAGCTGCATGAAAGACGGTGCCCTCACTCAGCCAGAAGCCAGGGGCACCACAGAGCAGGCTGCTTAGGTGCTCTGGGGCGCTCTCATGCCTTTGTCCAGCCTGCCTTCTTTCCTGCGCCCTGGCCGATCCCACGTTGCTCGCTCAGCCTGCTCTAAACCAGCTGCTGCCTGCGGCCCCCCATCCGGTCTTGCAGGATGGCCAACCGCCTGCGCTCTCTGCTGCCAGAGGAGCAGCGTGCCAGCCTGGAAGCCGCACTCGCCAGCCTGGCACCCATCTTTGACCTGCGCACGCAGCTGCCCACAGATGAAGACCCAGTGGGTGCTGTGCCCGCTGGCGCTGACGTGGCGCCTGCCACGCGGGCAGCCGCCGCAGCAGGGCACAGCTTGATCGAGGAGCTGGCCGCCGCTGGCTGCGAGCGCGCAGATGCGCTGGCACAGGCAGCAGCTGACAGCGCAGCGCAGCTTGTGGCCGCCCCCGCAGCCGCCGACGACGAGCAGGCCGCGCCTAGCACCAGCGGCGCTGCCGCCGACGCCGCCGCTGCTGCTGCCCCAGCAGCAACCGAGGGCGGCGCAGCCAGGGCATCGGCTGCAGCAGAGGCGCTACCCGCGCTGGCTGCGTTGGCAGGGCTGCATGCCGACGGCGTGCATTCCGTGGCCGAGCTGTGCGCGCTGTGCCTGGAGCGCCTGCTTGCCCTGGGGCGCAGCCTGTCTGCCTTCTACCGCTACGGCAAGCCCGCGGACGATCACATCTCGTGGCCCCCCAGCTGCCAGGCCAGCGGCCTGCTGCTGCGTGGGCAGGCGCTGCGCATGCTGGAGGACCTGCAGGCCATGGCGGCGGCTTATGGAGCAGCGCTGGGCGCTGCAGGTGAGTGCGGCAGCTGGGTGCTGGGTGGGGCGGCTTGCTGGTGGAGTGGCGTAGGCGGCGGGGGTGCTGGCAAGTGCTGTGTTTAGTCTGTGTGACAGCTGCATATGACCGCAGGCCAAGCCCTTGCCTTTGCGTGGCCACCAACTTTCGAACTGCCCCTTGATCTCCCGCTGCAGGCAACCACCTGGACTCGGCAGCGGGCAGCAAGGCCTATAGTCATGCCGCAGCCCCGCTGGTGCACGGCCTGCAGACGGACAGCGAGGCGGCAGCAGCGCGCGTGCACGATGCCACCAGGAGCCTGCTGCAAGTTGTGTGGCTCACAAGCGTGCCCAGGGCCACGCTAGAGGAGCTGCTCTGACCGCTGATGGGGCCACTGCTGCTACTGTGATTTCCTGCTCGAATGGCTGGCTTGCAGCTGCTGCACGCACTTTCCAAGCGCCCATCTTCACACTGTTGAGTGCACTTCTTCCCTTCTGCACAGCGTGATGCGTCACATTTTGGCTGCGTTGCTTGGCAGCAATGTACACTAGGCATGCAAATGTGTAAGAATAGTCAGTGTGTGAGGATGGCGAGGGGGCAGCGTATGGGGGTGTTGCAGTTGTGTAAAAGGTTGGGGCCAAATGTATAAGCAAGGAGGATGCGAGCAGCTAGCAAATTGTGAGGGGAGCCTCGATAGCAGTCGGTTCGTCAGGTAAACACATGCAGGTGCAGGGGAAATCGCAGGGGTGCATGAGCAGGCACTCTGCCTGGCTGGCCCTTGTGGCCGCCCTACTGGAAGTACACGGTGGGGTGCGTCTGTGTGATGCCTGCCAGCAGCAGGGCGGAGGCGCAGAGCACCAGCAGCATGCCGGCCACCAGCACCGCCACCAGCGTGCGCTGCCCCGCAGAGCTGCGGCGGCCGGCGCTGGGCAGCGCCAGGCCCACCGTCACGCCCGCCAGGAAGGCCTGCGCAGGGAGAGGAGGGGAGAGGCAGCAGAACACAGTGGTTGAGAGCATGGACAGGGGCCACACAGGTCCAGCACCCACAAACTATGCAGCACCTGCAGCTGCAGCACCCACAAGTCACATGCATCACCCGCTCACCTCCTCCCAGGTGCCGTCAGCCAGGCCCGCGCCGCTGCTCGCCGCAGCACCCAGCCGGCCCGCCAGGTGCTCCAGCGCCACGCGCGCGTCGCTGGGCAGGCTGGCAGTGGCTGGCGGCGTCTGCGGCACAGCGCCGGCGCCCGCGAAGGGTGGGTCGGCGAAGGAGTCGTCCTTCAGCAGCGACTTGACGGCCGCCGGGGGCCTGCCCTCGCTCTTTGACGGGGTGATGGAGGGCGAGGCATGCGGCGTGGCGGCGGGGCACTGCTCCTCCTGCTGGGGCTCGGCTGTGTTGGGCGCAGCAAAGCCGCAGCCCCTGCCAGGTGGGAGGCAGGGCGTGGGAGGTGGTGGGCGTTGTGGCAGCGAAGAGGGGGGCGAGCAGCAGGTTGCAGCCAGAGGACCTGCCTGGCCTGCGCCCTGGCCCAGCAGTCCCTCTCGCCCCCTGAGCGCAAACAAGGCGCCCAGGCGAGCCACGCTCCCGCTGACTGCGAAACTCAGGCCTCACCAGGAGGAGACGCCGGTGCTGGGCGCCTTCAGGTGCGACACAGTGGTCGCAGCTGGCTTGGCCGGCTTGGAGGCGTTGGGCCTGCGAGCGGCAGCAGCAGCGCCGCTGTAAGGAGGCAGGCGGGTCATGCCGGTCTTCTGAGCGCTGGAGATGGGCGTGCAAGCGCGAGATGATGAGTGAGATGAAGCGGGTAAAGGAAGGGTGCAAGGTGGAGGCAAGGAGGAGGTTGCCGCTGCTGTGCGCGAGGCCCCATGCGCCAGCTGTCCCATGCGGATTCAAACTTCAGCCCCCTGCAGCCGCTCCCTCTGTTTCGTCTGCTCTCTTCAATGATGTGACACCCCGATTGATAGCCCGCACCATATCACATGTACTGCTACTAAATGCAGTGCATGCTAGCCAGCGGTGGCCCAGCCGGTGGCCCAGCATGCGAACCACTCGTGGCACAGCACCCACGTCTACTAGTAGTACACATTTACAGCGCTCGCCGCGGGCAACAATTTGCGACACAATGAAACAGCCACGCACTAAGGAAGAAGCACACTGGGAAGAGAAAGGGGCAGTTGTGAACATAGCAGGAGGATGCAGAAGTATTCATGCAGCAGGGGGTGTCACGGCCAAAAGGAGGCAAGGCAAAGAGGGTGCGGTCCAGCACACGCACAGCAGGCCAGGGGCGAGTTCAAAGATGGGAGGTGAAGCAGTCATTCGTTGGTATGAGCAGTCATGGCATGCGCCGAGTTTGATATACACGCGCTCTCGACTAAATGGAGGGTGCCGTTTCTCAGCGGCGCCCGCCTGCCGGCGGGCCGGAGGCCGCCTGCACCGCCACCGGCACGGTGCTGCCGCTGCCGAGCACGCTGTACAGCAGGCGGTTGGGCGTGCCAGGCTTGAACTTTGAGTATGCAATCTTGTTGAGGGTGGCAGTACCCGTCAGGGCAGCCGCCACCTCGCGCGGTGTGGCTGTGGGGTGCTCTGCCAGGTACACTGCCGCCACGCCTGCAAAGGGAGGGAGGGGGGGAGCGAGAGGGGTAACGAGAGTGAGCGAGGGGCAGCGAGAGGGAGCCTGCAGACCAGGACGGGTTGCCGCAGCACACCACGCCATGTGCAAGCGCGACCTGCACCAGAACACAGCCAACCTGGGCCAAGCACCCAGCACCCAACAACGCACAGAACCCACCAGCAGCACCCCACCCACCCACCTGCGACGTGCGGCACGGCCATGCTCGTTCCGCTGGCGTAGGTGTAGGCGCTGTCATCGACAGTCTCGCAGCGGGATGGGCCGCCGCAGGCAGAGAAGATGTCGACACCGGGGGCAAAAATGTCCAGGCAGGCCCCGGTGTTTGACCACTTGTAGATGTCCTCCGCATCACCTGCAGGCCAGGATAGAAGAAAATGCACAGCTGCAGGGGTCAAGCACATGCTTGAGAGAGGGGAGGATACAGGCGCAAGCATGCAAGCTAGTCCGGCGGCACCCGTGGACGCCACAATGCGCTGGCTGCCTGGCTGCTTTTGCCTGCCGGCTGCACACATCCCTGCAGAGCGTGCGGGTAGATTGCACAGCACCCACCTGCTTTGGTGCCATTGTACTTTGTGGGGACGTTGGACGCTGCCACCGTGATCACCTCAGGAACGTTGGCTTCAAGCGGGGAAGGAGGACACAGCAAGCGAGCACGGGTCAGCACGAGGCAGGGCGTGAGCAGGCAGGGAGGACGGCGCTTGGGCCTTGGGGTTGCATGGCCCAAGGGAGTGGGAGGCGAGCCGGCACCGCCCACCGCTCTGCCAGCACCAAGCTCTCACCTCTCACCGGCCTCTCCCACACAAGCCAGCTGCACATTGCCTGGCATCAGCTTCCCTCAACCACCCGCCTGCCAGGCAGACATACAACCCACCCCGCACCTTTGTGCCAGCACCCACTCCCGGACCTGCCACCCTGGCGCCCCGCCCACCTGGCGCCACATAGCAGGCATCCACTCCAGAGTTTCCGGAAGCCACCACAACTGTGATGCCGTGGTCGTTGATCAGGCTGCGCACAGCATCCTCCAGCACCCGCGACCAGGAGCCGACCTGTGGCAGGGGCGGGGGCGGGGAAGCGGTTCGATCAGGGGGAGGAAGGGTTGGGGCGGGCGGGCGAAAGGCGAACCCAGATGGCCAATGGGTGTGAGCAAGTGCAGGCTTTCAGCGTCCCAGTGCCTTTCCGGATGAGAGGGGGCTGGCAGTGGCTGAGCAGGAGGCTGGAAGATGCGCCAGCTCACCTGAATGCCCAGAGACAGTGTCACCACTGCTGGCTTCTTGTGGTTGGCTGCAAGGTGGGCAGGTGGGCGGGTGGGCGGGCAGGAGGGCAGGCGGGTGAGATGGCAAGGCAGGCAGGGCAGATGGGCAGAGGCGGTGCAGACAAGGAATCCACGCAAGTGAATGCCGTACTGCAGCACTACAGCCGCACTAGCCAGCCTGACACAGCCAGCCAGCCGAGTGCAACAACGGACACCTATCCGTCCGTACCACCCTTGGCACACACCCACACAGCTGGCTCGCCTGCCACCCAGCGCAGCCCCACCTCTCACTGTTGCTGATGGGGCCGCTGCCCGGGCACCGTCTAGTGGGCTGTTCGACCACTGCCCACACTTTGATAGCCCCACACAAGACACACTCTGATGGCCCCACGCAGTTGGCTCACCTGCCACCCAGTCCAGCCCCGCCACTGTGTCGCTGATGGTGCCGCTGCCGGTGCAGTCCAGGATGCGCACCGCCACCACCTCTGCCTCCTTGGCCACGCCGACCTGCCAGGATGGAGGACAGCGGGATGCACTTTGGAAGTGAGATGACTGGAAGAGGAAGGGTCAGGCGCAAGGCCACCAGCGCTGCCTTCTTGGCCACGCTGGCCTGTGGGAAGGGCAGCAAGAAATAAATAAAATAAAAAGGTCAGGACTTGCACGAAGAGCCACCACCTCCAGCCTCCCCAGGTCACCACCACATGAGGGTAGGGGAAAGGGTACGAAACAGGGCAGCAGTAAGGGCACCAAAGGTAGGCCAAGTTGAAGCATCAGGTGGGTGCTGAGCAGGCAGTTGGGTGCTGCGCCAAAACAGCGGGCAGGCAGGCTTTAGGGCCCATATGCGGTGCAGGGTGATACAACTCAGCTGCCCTGCTTCCTCTGCTGACAGGCACCCACTATAATATGTGCACGGTTCTCCCGCTCACCTGCAGCCCGATGGCGCTCCCAGCCACGTGCGTCCCTGCGGCAAGTGTAACGCAGCAGCAGAGGCACCAACATGAGTGGGGCGACAGGCAGGCAGGCAAGCAGGCAGGCACGCACGCAGGTGGGCGGGCAGGCGGGCAGGCAGCGCGCAGCCAGGGTACGTCCGCAGACAGGCATGCCGGCGCTGCCAGCTCAGCGTGCAGGCATGCCCGGCGCGAGGGCAAAACACCTGTGCCCTCTGTAAACGCTCCATCCGGTGCTCAAACCGCCCACCCCTGGCCCACCCACCATGTCCGTCGCAGTCCTCGGCATCATAATCGTCCTCAACAAAATCAAAGCCTGAAGGGGGAGGAAAGGAGTACCAGGGTTTCGGTTGGGCGGCGCGAATGGCTTCTCAGAGGGAAACTGCGGAGACGAGGTTGCGGGTCCAAGGTGATACCCAAAGGCCCTCGCCCCGTCACACATGCACGTATGAACTGCCTTCCTGGGTTGAACAAGTCAGCCTCTACAGCCAACCTGCCAGCCGGCAGCACGACCTATTGACACCCCGCCCGCCCTCCAAGCCCACCTAGCCTTGCGAACAACACATGACCAGTCACCACAACCCACCCACGCTCCCACCCGCCAACCCACCGTACAGAGCGCGTGTGCGGCCGCCGCCCTGGCTCTGAAACTCCTGGTGGGTGGGCTTGATGCCGCTGTCCACCACATAAATGGTGGCGCCCTTGCCGGTGCCGGCTGTGGTGGCTGCACACAACAGAAGGGGGGAGGTGAGATCCAGTCCAGGGAGAGCAAGGGAGTGAGGCAGGCAGTGTGGGACAGAGTGTGGGCAGGGCAGCGTGGCACACGAGGGATGCATTGAGAGGCAAACAGGCAGGCAGGCAGATGTGAGGCAGGCACGCAGGGAGGGTTGAAGCACGTCCCAGGCGCAAGCACACGCCCCACGCGAGGAAGAAGAAGGAAGAAGAAGGCTAGCAGCCTGAGGGCGTGGGCTGAGGAAGCCAACAGGGCACTGCTTGACAAAACCATTGTTGAAGGTGATGGGGCGGCCATGGTTGCGGAGGGAGGCGTGTGGAGGGTTGGAGACTTAGGGGCAGGTAAGAGTATCCCTACGCAACCACGGCTGCACCTCAGCGACTACAGATGAGGGCACTAGGAACACTCTGCACACCTCTTTATGCAACCGTGGCTGCACCTAGGCAACCGCAGAGGTAGGCCCTAGGAACACTCAGGCGAAGCAGCCACGGTTGCGTAGGGAGGTGTGCGGATGCTTGGAGACTTGAACGCTCAACATTACAATGCACTGAACACGGTACTGAACAAGTTTGGCCCGCCGTACTGGTACTGAACACGAAACTGAACAAGGCTGGCCCACCTGTGCCAAAGGTGAAGAAGCCATCGAGAGGCAGCTCCCGTTGGTCCATCCGGTCCAGGTTCCACAGCCGAGCATTCACAGTCTGCAAGCGAGGCAATCCGTGCACAGGGATGCTCAGTTGCCTAGGGTGTGCACAAGGGTATCCAATTGTGGTGAAGTGAGGAGATGAGTGGGAGCAACAGAAGCCAGCAGAATGACAGCACCCGGCGGCCGGCAAGTCCCCTCTGCCCACACGCTGGATACAGCCGCACATGAGGACGTGCTAGGCATGAGCAGGCCCCTCTTGGCCCCCGGCAGGCCGAGTAAAAAAAACAGCTGGCTCACCCCACCCGCGTCTGGCACTTCCGTGCCCACACCCTGGCAAGCAACCGCAGATGACGGCCTGCTGTAGCGACACATGGGCCTCTTGGCCCCCGGCAAGCTGAGTAAAAAAAACAGCTGGCTCACCCCACCCGACGCCCGGCAAGTCGATGCCCACACCCTGGCAAGAAACCGCAGATGATGGCCTGCTGTAGCGACACATGGGCTCACCTCCCTCTTGGCCCCCGGCAGGCTGATGTTCACGCCCTGGCTGACTGCAAACTGGTCGATTGGGCCGCTCTCGGTGGCAGGGGTGCGGGAACGCTCTGCACACATGGAAAGCCAATACAGAGTGTGGGCGGAGCGAGCGGTCAGGGAGCCACGCCAGGAGGGAGGCTGGTCTGGAGCCTGGTGCAGCCAGCGGGCCTGTTGGCGCGCACCCCCGGCAGGCAGCCTGTGCAGCCTTTGTGAATGCACTTCAAAAGTCCAAGGAGCCAGTAGGACTCACAGGGCATCCCTTGCAACTACCCCCGATGCCCACCCCGCGCAGCCCCATCCCACCCTACCCAACACAATCACACCCCACCCCACCCCACCTTCAAAGGCGTGCACGCGCGGGATGGTTTGGACCTGCTGCATGCGGCGCCCGCCGGTGTGCAGCGCCAGCGCCTCCTTCTGCTGCTGCGGGGAGCGCTGGCCCTGCTCGGGGTGCCACACAGAGCTGTCCTCGGCTTTGTACACCTGCATACGGAGGGAGGTGGGGAGGCACGGGGGTGGGGGGTCGGGGCGGCAAGCGAGGGAGCATGTTCAATAGAGCTGTCCTCTGCTTTGTAGACCTGCTGAGGGAGGTGAGGAGGCACGGGGTTGGGGGGTCGGGGCGTCAAGCGAGGAGGCATGTTAGGCAGAGCTGTCCTCAACTTTGTGGACCTGCAGAGGGCGGGAGGCGAGGAGGCACACTCGTGTGTGTGCGTGTGTGCGTGTGGTGGGTTGGGGTGGGGTGGGACAGGGCCAGCAGGCTTGTGGGCATGGTGGCATCCATGCCTGCGCTGGCAACTCGAGCGCTGCCGCGGGCAGCAGGATCATGCAGTGAGGACAGCACGCCTTCCAGCAGGCAATAATTGAGACCCTTGCCACCCCGCCGGTCTAAACTCTCAAACCCACGCTTCTGCAGTCAATCAAACAGCTGCTCCCCATTTCAACCCCGCTTTTTGCCCCAAGCACGCCACATCAGAACCTCGGCTCACCATGCCATCGGGCTCCTTGTAGAAAATGGCGCCAGGCAGGCAGCGCTCGAGGCGCGCCAGGTCACCTGCGTGGAACTCGCCCGCAAAGCCTGCAGGAGGGCGGGAGTGATGACTAATGCTGATTAGGAGCGCGTCTTAGGTGCTCCATGGGGGTTTGTGGGCACGTTGTGGGCACGCCGGGCCGCCAGCGTGACGCTTGCCAGTCAAGCCTGCGTGTATTGCGCATGTGCCGGGTCAGTGGCTAGAGAGTGGGGTGGGGTAAGCGGGTTATCGCCGATTTAGAGGACTGCTTTGTGTGCTAGGCCGCCCGGCGTCAGCTCAGCGGCCAAGCCTGCAAATGGTGGGTGGAGAGGCATGCAAAGGGCGGGACCCGCGCCAGGCGGCAGGGTGGAGATGGTGTAGGACGTTTAATTGGGGGCCGATGTCGACCGAAGCACGCAGGGTTGAAGCATGATTGCACGAGGCGGGCGGCGCCTGGGCATGGGGAAGAGCAGCGGGCACAGAGACAAAAGGGCTGCTCCGCAGCACCAGTATCCCCGCTCCCCAGTATCACCGCACCCAAACAAGTGCCACTGGGGGTCTGTGCCGTGCCCCACCTCACCCTGCCCACTCTTCTTACTACCCACCCATCCGCCGGCCCCTCTTGGTATCTGCCACAAGAGTATCTGATTCAAAGTGTCCCGCGGCAGCTACAATGCCCGCCCCTCATAGCCCGCCACCCGGACGCTTTCCCAGCCCACCCACCCACCATAGATGGTCTCGCTGTAGATGCGGCGGCACATGCCAGGGAAGTGGCAGTCGCGGGGCAGGCGCAGGCCTCGGTGGACGACGCGGTACAGGGCGGCAGACGGGTTGCACATCGCGCGCAGCGCCGCAAGCGAAGCCGAGTCTCGGAACACAACAATGAGAGAGAACTTCTCTCCCCCCGCGGGCGGTGCTGCCTGCGCTTGTGCAGCGCTGCTTGCGGCTGCTGCCGTTGTGGAGGCTGCGGCGGCAGCGGCTGCGGCGGCGCTTGCAGGCAGAGCGCCCTCTGCTGCTGCTACGGCAGGCTCCCCCGCTGGCCGCACTGCTTCGCCAGCGGCTGCAACGAGGGGTGGGCAAGGCGCTGCTGCAAAGGCTAGCAGCAGGCCTGCGCAGAGCAGCGCAATGCGTCTGCAACACGGCTTCATGCTGCGCCTGCTGCAAATGTTGGCGGCCGCGGCGGCCGTCGAGCGCCAAACGGGCGCACCGGCGCACCGGCGACGGAGTGCAAACTTCCTCCGCCTGCTGTGGCGGAGCTCAGCGGCTGCTTGCTTGTGTGCACAGTGCTGCGCACGGGGGCAGGTAGCCGGGCGTGTGGACGTGAGACAGGAAGAGGTTTCGAAATCGCGCGCGTGGGCCAGCAACCACGCGGCAGGGCTCAGCAGCTCTGCTCGGACTTGCTGAGCAAACAGCAGGGGGCAAGCAGCCTGCAGGCCAGTTGGGGTGGGGTGCACGGCGCGCTCGCACGCACCTCCGCGTCCCGGAGCTATGACGCGCGTTCTCGAGAGAAGAGAGGAACTGATTCGAGGGGCACGCCGAAACGGCAGAGCGAAGAGATTAGAAATGCGAGCGCCCGATGATGCATCGCCAGCTACCTTCACCTCTGACGCCGCCGCCACTTGCAGGTGTCGGCTCATGCAGACTGGCTGTTTTTCTTTTCTTCCAGCGTGACATGAATCCAAAACTGTCTTCCCTCACCTTGGAAGAACAGATGGCGCTCAATGCTGGCAGGTGTGCATCATTACTGCACCAGCGCCTTGGTACCGGGCAAGCCTGTACCGTCAAGTTTGGTTGGGCACAGGCAGGCTTCCA
>JTEE01000320.1:1842012-1853117 GCA_002896455.3 Chlorella sp. ArM0029B | reverse complement strand
ATTGTGTGCACGCTGCTTGTGCTGGCACGCTGCTTGTGCTGGCACCATCATATGCTGGAACCGCTGCCTCGCCCTGCTGCCCCTCTGCTTGCTACCGACCCTCTTGTTCTGCACCCTTTTAACAATGTTTGGGATACACCTGTTGATAGGCGAAACCCCAATTCAAGCCTCGCCCCCGCTCTCTGTTGCTGCCGCAGATTTTTGTGGTCACGGGGCCGCTGCCCCCCAGCCAGCCGCCCTCCAGCGAGGCGGAGCGCGTGGTGCCGGGGCTGGCGGGGCGATGGTTCACGCCTGAGGAGGCGCGGGCAGCCACCAAGGTGAACAATGGGCACGTTTGTATTCCGAGGGGGAGGGTGGGCCAGGGCTTGGCAGGGTGGTTCACTCCTGAGGAGGCGCGGGTGGTCACCAAGGTGGGCAAGTGGACTGTGTTTGGTTGTTTGTGTTGCGAGGGGATGGCTGGGGCAGAGCTTTGGCAGGGTGGTGGCTTTCTGCGAGAGGCGCTGACGGCCGCCAAGGCAGGTGGGTCTTATCGCCGTGTATGTTGGGGCACTTTTCTTGGGGCAGGGAGTGCGTCGCTTGGGTGGGCACGGTTGCTGGCAATTGCGGTCACGTCGGCGCAGTGTGTGCACGGCTCATCCACAGTGGCACTCCAGCCATCTCTACTGCAGCAGCTGATCCCCAGCCCTGTTGCCCTCTCTTCCCCTGACCCACGCAGGAGCTTGAGCGCACGTGGCGCTCACGCTCCCATTCACGCCCATGCCCGCTCTTACGCTTACAACTGTGATGTCCAACTGTCCGTCAGGAATTTGGTTTTAGGGTTTTGGCCCTCCCGTCAACGCTCGAACAAGTGCCCTTTCTTCCCCTGCCCCATGCAGGAGCGTGAGCAGCTGAAGAACCAGGGTTATGTTCAGGCGGTGGCCCAGGGGGTGCTGGGGCAGGCGAGCGAGGGGGAGGGGAGGTGGGTGACGCTGCGGCGGCCAGGTGCCAAGCGGGCGCTGGAGGATCAGGAGTCCGAGCAGGCACAGGTGGGTACGCAGCTCACATTCTCAAGGGGCAGTGTGGGATAGTTGTGTGGTTCGACTGATCGGGGGGAAGCAGACGCTGAACAATTAGCGATGTGAGGAGATGCAGCGGGCCAATGGCTGGCCCCGGGTGGGGGTGCTGTTTCAGTTGGTGCGCTGTCCTCGGCGATGCGTGCCCTCTCAGAAAACACCCAGTCAGCTGCTTGCAACCCACTGCTGTACCTGCATGCCTGCCAGCCAGCCTTCCCTGCTTTGCAGCGGGCCTGCCTGGGCGGCACGCCTGACCTGGCACAAGCACTGGCTGTCAGCCTGGGAGACTCCAGACCGCCCGTCCTGACTCATCTGCCTTGCCTGTCCCTCTGCCCCTTTGGCCTGCCTGTGCAGGGCGACGATCCCGACCTGGCACGTGCGCTGGCCGCCAGCATGGCAGACCCAGACCGCCCCAGCGGCAGCCGCCCACAGAGCCGCGGCGCGTGGGGCGCTGCCGCTCCCATGGCAGGCGCAGCAGGCGGAGGCCTGGCAGATGATGAGGATGCTGACCTGGCAGCGGCCATCGCTGCCAGCCTGGCACACAACTCTGACGGCAGCCAGCAGGCGCAGGAGGAGGAGCAGGAGGGAGGTGCGGCGGCGGCGGCGGCAGCGGGCGGCGAGCCGGGAAGCCCGCCGGCCGCCAGTGCAGGCGCGGCGCCTGCGCCAGCGGCAGCGCAGCATGCACAGCGTGCACAGCATGCCGTCATGTTTGATGACGAGGATCCCGAGCTGGCAGCCGCCATAGCCGCCTCCCTGGAGCGGCCTTCAAGCGGACAGCAGGAGGAGCAGCAGCAGCAGCAGCAACAGCAGGCGAGCGCAGGTCAGGAGGCGCAGCAGGTGGCCTCGCAGGCACCGGCAATTGAGCTGCCAGAGCTGGGGGCAGAGCCAGAGGCAGGGGATGCAGGTGCCATAGAGGTGGCGTTGCGCCTGTCAGGTGGCGGCCGCGCCAGCCGCCGGTTCAATGCGACAGACGACACGGTGGGACAGCTGGCAGCGTTTGCGGCGCAGCAGGGCGCTGACATGGCGGGGTGCCAGCTGGCGGCGCAGTTCCCGCGCCGCGTGTTTGGGGACTGGGGCGCCAGCCTGGCGGCTGCTGGCGTGGGCAATAAAGAGCTGGTGACTGTGGAGCCAAAGCAGCTGTGAGCGATCACGGCCCTGTGTCTGCTGTCCAAGCACCTGTGTAACAGCATGGCTCAGCTCAACTTTCACAAAAGCGCTGCTCGGCTGCCTGTGGCATGCATGCGCAAGGGAGTAGGCGAGATGAATTGCAGTGTATGCGAGGCAATACGACAGGACGCATTCAAAAGTTTCTGACCCAGTGGTGCAACTGTCAATGAATGAATACTGGCATGGGGGTTGCTGAGGTCAGGCATTCAGATTCCGTCAGCTGCCGCCGCCGCTGCTGCAAGTGGGGCCTCTGCTGCCGGCGGCAGCAGCTCTGGTGGAATGCCTGCTGTCTGCACTCCCAGCTCGCCAGCCGCTGCCGTCATGGCTGCTGCCAACGCCTCCAGCGCTGCCTGCTGCTTGCGGTGTCCCGCTGCCGCTGCCGTGACGGGCATGTCTGAAGCAGGCAGGCAGGTAGCGGGGGGAGGAGGGAGACGAGCAGGCATCACGTCAGCCAACCGGATGGGTGCTGTGTGCGAGCTCTGCTCTCATGATGGCCCCCCTACACTGTAGGGGGGTGACTTTTCAAATAACTGATTTTCTTCTCTACAAGTCATTTCATATATTCCTCTGTGTATTTCATATAGACTAAGCAGCGCAGCCCAGCGCTGCAGCGCAGCGCTGCCCCATGTGCCCAGCCACAACCCCAGCCACATGCCACCCGGCACCGCCCACCTGATCGTAGGCAGATGGGTGTGACTGCCACCCAGCCCTGTCCGACCGCCCACGAGTCGCAGCCCTCTGACAGGTCGCTGCGCAGGCTGCCGGCCGCATTCTTGAAGGACCTCAGGGTCACGCCGCCCGCATGGCCCTCCTGCACATGCGGGTCCGCCTCCAGCTCCTGTGGGAAACAAAAAAACAAGGGGATTCTTACGCGTGCCTGGAAAGGGTCCGAGAAGGGAAGGTGCTAGCAGTGAGGCCCGCCTGAAGAGTCAGAATGCTCGCATGGCCGCTCCGGCACATGTGGGCCCGCCTCCAGCTCCTGCGGCAGCAGGAATGAGGGCAGAGGTCTGGGAGGATGAGGGGATGGGGTGGAAGAAGGGGAAGGTGCTAGCAGTGAGGCCCGCCTGAAGAGTCATGCCGCCCGCATGGCCGCTCCGGCACGTTTGGGGCCGCCTCCAGCTCCTGTGGGAGCAGATGATGACAGCACGAGCACAGGAGGGTAAAGGGCATGGGAGGGAAGAGGGGGAGGCGCTAGGTGCGAGGACAGCCCCCTAATGAGTCGTACCGCCCGCATGGGCGCTTCCGCACGAGTAGGCCGACTCCAGGTCCTGCTGCAGCACAAACTGAGGGCACCAGTGGAGGAGGATCGAGGGGATGGAGGAAAGGCAGCCTCACAGGCATGCCGCCCTGGAAGGTGCAAGATCAATCACATGATGCATGCAGCAAAGCGGCGGCCCCGGCTGCCACCCCCTGACGCATCCCTGCCGCAACTGCAGTGCCTTGCACCTCCCACACCAACCTGAGTCCACCAACCGTGAGCTCGCAGTTTGCGTCCACCCGCTTCAAGCCAACCTGACATGTTAGCCCCACTTTGGGGTCTGGAAGTGGCAGTGCTGCCCTGACCTTTAGCCAACCCAACTGTTCACTCACCGTTGAGCCCACCCCACCCTGAGCCAACCTGATCCTTGGATGTTAAGCCCACCTGGAAGGCTGGGAAGTGGCAGTGCTGCCCCTGCCAGCTGAGGTGGTACCCCCGCACATCCCCCATGCCCCCCTTGGGCACGTTCACGTTGACCACGGTGCCCGCCAGGCTGGCCGCCAGGCTGGCGCTGCGCCCGCTCAGCGGCCAGCTGGGCAGCACGCCCAGCACGGCCTTCATCAGAGACAGGGTGTAGGCGGCCGCGGTGGCATACTGCTCGGGTGTGCGGGCCAGGTAGTTGTCCAGAGAGACAGCGATGGAGGGGACGTCCTGCGGTCGGTGATGCAGCAAGAGGGGTGAGGGGATGAAGAGGTGCAGTGCGGGCGGTGAGGGGAAGGGCGTGGGGGCCAGGGAGGGTGTGCAGGTTGCGGACGTAAGGCATGGTAGGTGTCCAGAGAGACAGCGATGGAGGGGACGTCCTGCGGTTTGGGATGCAGCAAGAAGAGGGGAAAAAGGTAAGGTGAAGTCAGGGGGGATGTGCCTCAGCTGTCCCCCGTTTCGTCCCTCTGCATGTCCTATTGGACGCTACAAGGCCACGCCCGGGCCCTGGGTCAGCCGGGCCCCCGGGCAGGTAAGGAGACTGACACTTTGCAAACGCAGCAGTACATGTGGTGCCTCCCCACCTCCCGACCACGAACCCCCCCCTGCCCCGCTTCCAATCGCCTGGCCCCGACCCACCTTGCAGGCCGCCTCACGTGCCGCCCCCACAGTGCCGCTGTAAATCACTGCAGCCGACAAAGGGGAAGGCGGGATACACAAAGCGTAAGTCAGGGCAAAAAGGGAAACACAGAAAGAAGGGCGGCATGGGCCGGCACCGTCTCTGGTGCAAACAAGCATGCGCATGTTGCAACTGGCTGCACTGCCATCTTATGATGGCACCATACGGCATCATTGCATGCACACATCAAAGCATGCGCTGTCCTGCTGTGCTCGCCCCGCGCTGCCTCAGGCAGCACTGGCACCGCACTACCCCTTGCTTCACTCCCCTGCCTCTCCCCCCGCCTCCTGGGTCTGCCCTCTGCCCTGCCGCGACCCTGCCCTGCCCCGCTCTGGGGCCCCTGTTTCAATTTACACACCTCCCCGTGCAGGCCGCAGTTCCCCAGTGTTATTGCCGCTGCCCCCCCCTGCCCTCCCTGCCCTGGCCCCTCACCGTGCAGGCCGCAGTTGTCCCCCCTGTTGATGCCGCTGACCACCAGGTTGAAGGCAGGGTTGCGCAGCAGCGGGCCGTAGAGCGCAATCATCACGCTGTCGGCTGCGGTGGTGGGGTTGTGATGCATTGGGATTTGGGATGTCAGCAGGTGTGACGTCAATACTAGTTCCCTGCTGTTGTTGGGGTGGTGTGATGTATGATATGTAACAGTGTGACTTAGGGTATCTTGGTGTGTTGACTCTAGGCATGCGGGCCACAGGTTGGTTGGACTTGCGCGCATGAGCGGGTGGGTGCGGCACGCCCCCCATGCAGGCCCGGCACGAGCGCCCCCGCCGCCCACCTGGCGTGCCATCCACAGCGTACGCCTCCTCCGCGCCCTCCACCGGCAGCTCCCACGTGTGCAGGTGCTTCCCGATGCTGATGCAGTGGCTCTGGGCGGAGCGTTCCCCAGAGGGTGCGCTCACGCTGAAGGTGCAGAAGCCATCGGCGCTGAGAGCCGCTGCAAGAGCGACCAGCCCCGGCGCGGTGATGCCTGTGGGGGAGGCGGAAATTGGGGGCGGAGACGACTGTGGCGGCGGGAGCGGCGGCAAGAGGGCGGGAGCGCGTTCACTGGCATGGGGGGTTGTTGCTGCGGCATCATTCTCACGCAATGCCAGCGTCGCTGGCACGATTTTCCGGTAGCGCCAGGGCAAGTGAAGGCCGCCTCACCGTCGTCATTGGAGACCAGAACACGGGGCTTCGTCATAACTCAAGGCGCTGATACCTCCAACCGATGCAATGCGGAGAGGCTCAAGCGACAGCCTTGGGGCACTTGCGGTGCGCGATGCGGGACGCCAGCATGGCAGTGGCTTTTCTTCCACAAAGCGCTTCTTGTTCCTCCCTCTGGCCAGCTTGCAAGTGATCACTGCATTGCAACTTGCATCTGGTAACTCAGGACCCTCACTGGGCGCCGCCGCTTGAACTCAAACCTGAGGTGCCATTTCCCGTGCACGTGCTTGTCGGCTACCTCCTTTGGCTCTGTGCCGGTGAAAGGGAGCTCCGCACACAGCGGCCATGGCGGCGTGCGCCTTGAGCCTGAGCTGCTCTGGCCTGCTGGAGGACGGGACTGCCTCCCTGCAGGGCCTGGGCCAGCAGGGCGACTCACAGCAGCTGCAGCGGGTGCTACGATTGGTGCGTGGAGGCAGGAGGACGGGGAGCGACCACACCGACGTGGGGTTGCCTGCCGCCGCTGCTGCTGCCGCCGCGCCTGCCGCTCACCTCTGCAACCTTGTCCCCGCGCCACGTGCAGGCTGCGGCGGCTGTTGCCCGGCATGTTGGCCCTTCTGAGCAGCACCTGTCCACGCGTGCCGCAAGCATCTTGGGCCGGTAAGCTTGCAAGGGCACCAGCGCTGCCCGCTGCCTGCTGCCCGCGGCGGCGTGCTTGCATGCCGCGCTGCTTGCGAACCTCTCCGACCCCTCACCCTCACCCCTCCGCCTTCCGACCCCTCACCCGTTCTCCCAGTGTGCTCGAGGCAGCGGGAGACAAGCCCGGCACGCATGCGCTCGCAGCCGACACCCTTGCCATCGGTCAACGCATGGCGACAGCTGCCGCGGCTGAGCAGGCCTCGTGGGTGCTGGCCTCACGCGCCGCCTGGCTGCGCACCGGCGTGCCACACATCAAGCGGGCCCCCCGCCTCAGCGCCGCCGCTGCTGCACCCAGCGCCTACCTTGAGGGTGTGCAGGCTACCCTGACGGCGCTTGCAGTCAGCCGGCCTGGAGGCAGATCAGGAGCGGCGGCAACAGCGCCCGCCGCTGCGGCAGAAGGATTCCAGTTGGCAGAGGTGCCAGAGGCGGCCACCCCGCAGCCAGCCGCCAAGCCAGCAGGCACAGCGGCTGCGCTGCGGCGTGCACTGAGAGACAGCCGAGAGGTTGTTGCTGAGCTGGCGGCGAGCCCCTCCGACCCGTCCACCGCCTGCCTGCACCTGGTCCCTCTGGCGGCCAGCCGCACGCAAGCGGCGGTCGCTGCCAAGCTGGCGGGCCGGCGCCCCGCCCGCCTGCAGGCCCGCCTGAGCCTGCAGCTGGACGCAATCGAGCGCCAGCGGGTGCTGCACACGAGCCTGCTGTCCTCCCAGCGTGCCGCTCTCCTGGCCACACGCTCTGCTGGCGTGGCCCGCACCAACCCACACACAGCGCTGCAACGCCTCCTGCGGGAGGGGCTGCAGCAGCGGCAGCAGCAGGAGCAGCAGCAGGAAGGTGTGCAGCTGTCAGGGCAGCACCAGGAGGGCGCACAGCTGGCAGGGAACCGGGGGCAGGAGCAGCCAGCGGTGCTGCTGCGGCGCCGGCTGGCCCAGGGGGTGCTGACGCAGCACAAGGAGCAGCGCAAGGCATGGCGGGAGAAGAAGTGAGTGGGGGCACCTGATTCGCAAGTGTGGGGCTGGCTGGTAATTGGACTGAACCTCACCCTGCTTGCAAGTTGTGTGAAGGTGCTGCCAGCGGCCCTGGGTGCCTGTCTGCCTCCCGATCTTCAACCAGCGCTTGCAACCACATTCAACTACTACTGCCCATTCCTGTGTCCCTGTTGCGACTGTCCTCCCCTCCCCATTGACCATGAATCGTGTTCCCTTCCCCAGCAGGAAGGAAAAGCAGCTGGAGCGCGTGTTCGATCTGACGGGCACCGATGTGCCGCCATCCCCCTCTGACCCTGCCGCTGCCCAACCCTTCATGTATGCCCCCCTGCGCAGGAAGCGGGAGCAGCAGGAGCGGATGGAGGCCCTGAGGAGCAACGATGTTGAGGAATACATGAGGCTGGTGGCGGGGGCACGCAGCAGCCGACTGGACACCCTGCTCAGCCAGGTGGGTGCTGATGGGTGGGGGCTCTCGGAGAGGTGGTGCCAGCAGGGGCACGCAGCAGCAGGCTGGACACGCCTGCTCAGCCAGGTGGGTGGTCGCAGCCAGTTGGGTGCTGGTCAGGCAGACGGGTGCTGCTTGTATAGCTGGGTGTGGCTCATTTCAGAGGGTTTTTGCCTACCCAGGTGCCGCTCAGGTAGGTAGGTGCTGCTCAGCCAGGTTGGAGGGTGCTGCTCAGTGCGACGTCCCTTGGGGCGATGGTGCTTGGGCAACTGGCAAGCTGCACCAGGTCCTGCATTGCTCTCACAGAGAGACGCGCAAGCTGATGCCATACACCCTCTTCTCTGCTGCCACCCCATCCCTGCAGACCGACGCGTGCCTGCGCCAGCTGGCACTGCGGCTGCGTGGCGCCGGCGCCGGCGACGCCCTGCTGGCCACTGCAGCTGCCGGCAGCAGCCCCTCCCTCACAGGCAGCCCCCAGTCTCAGCCCGGCAGCGCCGCTTCTGACAGCCCTGCCGCTGGTGCTGGCGGCGGCGCCGGCGGGGGTGGCATTGCTGCCTTGGAGCAAAGCCACGAGGCGTGGAACCAGCTGGCACAGGCCTTCCAGGCTGACGTGGCACAGCAGCCCAAGCTGCTGACGGGTGGGTGTGTTGCAACCGGCATGGGGGGTGTGCGTGTTTCTGCTGTGCATCAGGTCTGCTGTGCTCAAGGAGCAATATCAACACAAAAGCTGGGATTGTTCAAGGCTCCTGTGCCAGGCAGTAGGCGGGCCGTTTGGCTTGACCCTGCGCGCCGTTCCGCCCTTCACCAACCACAATTCTGACCCGATCCGCCACAACTGTGTGTTTTCCTCCCAACCAGGCGGCGAGCTGCGGGAGTACCAGATGAAGGGCCTGCGCTGGATGGTGGGGCTGCACACGAGGGGGCTCAACGGCATACTGGCAGGTGGGTGCTGCCCCGTCTGCAACGGACTGACCGACTGAGCGACCGAGTGGCTGTGGGTTACGCGTCATCTCAGCTCAAACCCGTGCTGCTCAATGCTCAATGCACATCTGAGGGCCTCGTCGATGCGGGGGAGTGCTCAGTGTGGCAGTTCGTCTCCAGTAGCAGGGGGGAAGTGGAGGAGGCACACCCTGTGGGTGGCAAGCGCCTGCGAGTTTGATGTTGGGGATCGACCTGAGGCAGAGCTAAGCAGCAACTGCTCGTCTCGTTCTGTGGCCCGACTTGTGCTGACTGCTCCCCTGCTGCGCCTGCTGCCCTGTGCAGATGAGATGGGGCTTGGCAAGACCATCCAGGTGAGGGGCACGCTGCACGAGGGTGCACGGGGGTGCTGCTGTTGGGAGAGCAGCACATAAACGTTGCTGCATCCGACCTGCGGGGCGCACCTTTCTGGCTTGTAAGCCATTCGAACTGCAGCGGACGTGCCTGTTCATCTTCTTGGCTCTGTGCCACCATCACATTGGCCCCTGCCCACCACCCAGATTTGTCATCCCTGCCTTTCCTCCCTGCCAGGTCATCGCCCTCATCTGCCACCTGGCGACCGAGCTGCAGGAGCGCCGCCCCTTCCTCATCGCAGTGCCCTCCTCTGTGCTGCCAAACTGGGAGTCGGAGCTGGAGCGCTGGGCTCCGGAGCTTAAGGTGGGTGGGTATGCGTGTGGAAGATTGTAGTATTGTGCCAGGGGATGACCTGGCAGTGCCTGGGCCCAGCTGAAAGTCAGAGCTGGAGCGCTGGGCGCCGGAGATTACGGTGATGGCTGGGCGGGTGTGCGGAGGGTAAGGGCTGAGATGGGCAAGATGCCAGTTGGGGCCGTCCATCGGGGGAGTATAGCTGGAGCGCTGGGTGTGTGGGACTTGGGTGCTGATAGGCGACACCTGCACGCTTCTCCGCCTCAGATGCCTGCTCATCCGGACCACTCCTCCCCTTCTGCCCTGCCCCCTGCCCATCCTTCCCACCCCAGTGCATCAGCGGCGAGCATTAACAAGCATCCTCCACCCTCCCTAGTTCTATATCTCACGAATTCCTTCTCTTCTCCCCTCTCCGCCCGTGCCCCGCCCATCAAGTGTCCTGTGTTGGCTTCTATCTTCTTGTGTGGCCTTCCCATCACCTTCACCGTCACATCCATTGTCTCCTCTTCCCTCCCGCCAATCCTGCCCATCAGGTCATCTGCTACCGAGGCGACCCCGACGCCCGGGAGCAAATTTGGCTGCGCCAGATGCGGAGCGGGCGCGGCGGCGGCGCGGGGCCGGGCACCCACGTGGTGCTGACCACGTACGACTACCTGATGAACAAGAACGACAGGTGGGGAAGTTTTGTTCTAAAATTTGGTGAAGGGAGAAGGATTTGGGTATGCTTGAGATGAGGGGGCTGGGAGAGGAGAAGCCCCTGGTGCCGACAGCACAACACAGCTCTGTGGTGTGGGTGAGAAAGGAGGGCGTGGGGTGGGCAGAGGGGCTGGGGGCGCATGCCGAATGACGCCAAGAATGGAGGAGAGGAGGTGGCCGGCCTGCGGCTGGCCTGCGGCTGCCCGCCCTAATCACCTGTACTCAACTGCGCTTCTACCCCCGATAGCCACGCCTGCTTCGCTTGCCATGGTCTTGACACCTGCCACCTCGGCTGTCCTCTTGTGCCTCCCCCTCTACACACACACCCTGCCTGTCCCTCGTGCGCTGGTCCTACGCCTGCCCGGGCGAGGGCCGCCTCCCCCTATATCTAACTCCCTGTCGCCAACTCGTCTTTCCCTGCACCCGTCCCACCCACGCAGGCCCCGCCTGTCCCGCGTGCACTGGTCGTACATCTGCCTGGACGAGGGGCACCGCCTGAAGAACGCGGCTTGCAAGCTCAACGCGGAGCTGCGCTCCTACACCGCCGACCACCGCCTGCTGCTCACGGGTGGGTGGGCAGGGATGTGTGTGTGAAAGTGAGAGTGGGAGGGCTGTGTGAATGAAAGTGTGAGGGGAAGGCTGTGTGCTTGAAAGTGTGAGTGGGAGGGCTGTGTGGGGCCTCTTGCGGACCATTGCCAGCTGCGCACGGGTGGGTGGGCAGGGCGGGGTGCGCGCTGGTTGGAGGTTGGCGGCAGGAAACAGTGACCGAGCGAATGAATGAAGTGTGGCAGCACTTGCAGAGCATGGCCCGCTGCTCACATGTGGGTGGGAAGGGCGGGGTGTGTGCAGGGTGGGTAGGTAAGCGGGACCATGTGCAGACTGCGACCTGCTGCTCACGGGTGCGTGGCGAGAGCAGTGGGCAAATGAGTGTGCGCGATTGCAGAGCCTT
>JTEE01000320.1:1816750-1833557 GCA_002896455.3 Chlorella sp. ArM0029B | reverse complement strand
CCTCCCTCCCTCCCTCCTCCCGTCCTCTGCTCTCCTCTCCCGCTTCCTTCTCCCCTCCAGGTGCTGGTGCTGCGCCTGAAGACAGCAGGCACCATTGAGGAGCGGGTGGTGGGGGTGGCATCCAACAAGGCGCAGCTGGCAGACCGCTCCATCACAGGTGAGATAGTCAAAGGTTTTGTTACAAAGATGAGACAGCGAGGGCACGTGGGAGGTGCTGGTGTCAAGGTTGGGCCTGCGACAAGGCGCAGCTGACAGACCGCTCAATCACAGGTGCGAGAAGTACACAAAGATGGGCAGAGAGGGGATGTGAAAGGCCCAGGTCTTGGGGGCGGGGCGGGAGTGCGGGACAGGAAAGGAGGACAGGTAGGCATGCCTGCCTTGTTCCTTTTACCCGACCAGCCATCCCAGCATGCGCATGGCTGTGCATCCCTGTCCCGCCCAGCTCAAGCAGCCTCCCCCGAACAGCCGTCCTCCCTGCCTGCCTGCAAACACACCTTGCCTGCCTCCCCACTTCCATCCTCTCCCCTCCGCTGCCCCCCCGGTTCCCCTCCCCACTCCCTCCCTGCCAGGTGGCTTCTTCGATGGCAAGACCACAGCGGAGGAAAGGCAGCGCTACCTGCTGGACACCATCCGCACCTCCACCTCCGCCCGGCAGCCAGGCGGTGCCGGCGAAGGGGAGGGGGGGCAGCTGAACGACGCCCAGCTGAACGAGGTGCTGGCACGAGGGGAGGGGGAGCTGGAGCTGTTCCAGGAGGAAGACCGGCGCATGCAGGTGGGTAGAAGTGTGGAGGGCAGGGCTGCTGTTTCACTGGTAGAGGGCAGGCTGGCTGTTTTTAGAAGGAAGACCGGCGCATGCCGCCTGCGGCACCTGAGGTGGGGGGAGGGTCAAGGAATGTGGGGGGCGGGGCAGTGAAAGGCAGGTGTGGTGTGTGTGTTTGCTGGCTGATATGCACATGGCTGGGCGATGGGCGGCTGTTTGAGGAGGAGGACCGGCGCATGCAGGTGGGGTGAGGTGCAGGGCAAAGCAGGGTGAGGTGGTGTTCGTGGGGGCTGACATGCACAGGGGTGGGCGGTGGGGCGGTGGTGAAGGAGGAGTTGTTGGGCTCGAGTCGACAGCCTTAGGTCAGAAAGCCATGGCAATCCCAAAGATGCCATGATGATGCATACAGAACCTTGCCCGACTCCTCTGACCCACTTACTTGCCATGCCTCGCTTTGTTGCTCCCCTGCAGGCCGCTGAGCTGGCCAGCTGGGAGGCCATGCAGAGTGGCAGCTCCGGTGCGGCTTTGGCCCGCGGCAAGCAGCAGCAGCAGGCAGCAGGCCAGGCTGGGGGGTACAGGCGGCTGGCGGGGGATGATGAGCTGGCGCCTCTGGTGGCGCTGGCAGCAGAGCTTCTGCAGCCCAAGAAGGACGAGGATGAAGGTGGGTTGGCGAGGGATGGGTGGGAATGATAGCGCTGAGAGATAGCGCTGGGAATGAGCAGGAAGGGGTGGAGGGGGCAGGCAGGGGCAGAGATGCTCTGGGGAGCATGCTCTGGTCGGGTGCTTAGCTCTGGTCGGGTGCATAGCTCTGGCTGAACTAGCTCTTCGCGTCCCGCCTCACCTGTCTCCCGTTGCACCCCCATCCTTTCCGCAGGCCGGGAGATGGGGCGCGGCAAGCGCCAGCGTGGCACCGCCGCCTACCGGGACTTGCCTGAGCGAGAGTTCAACCGGCTCTGCCGGGAGGGCGTGGAGGGGCAGGCGCCTGTGGGCCTGGCAGCTGCAGCCGCTACGGCAGAAGCGGCGGCTGACGGGGCGGCCAAGCGGCGCAAGGGGCCAGCAGCAGAGGCAGAGGCAGGCGAGCCTGGTCCTGCAGCAGCTCCCACTGAGGCGCCAGCTCAGGCTGCCCGACGGACCAGGCGGGCGGTGGCGCCTGCTGCTCATCCTGTAGCTGAGGAGCTGTCACAGGATGGCCCAGCAGCGGCGGCAGCTGCAGCAGCGGGCTCCCCAGGCCTGGCAGCAGCAGGCCCCGCAGCAGGCAAGGCTGCCCCAACAGAAGCAGGCAAAGCAGCCCCAGCAGCAGCATCCCCAGCATCCCCAGCAGGCAATGAGCAAGAAGCCCTCTCTGACCCTGCTCCTAATCCAGCACAGGCCCCAGCAGCAGCAGCCCAGCCAGCAGCCGCTGCCCCAGAAGCAGCAGCACCCACCAGGCGCAGGCATCGCAAGACGGCGGCTGCGCCTGAGCCAGAGCCGGCGCCAACAGCAGCAGAGCAGTCAGAGGAGGACCAGGCCCCTGCTGCCGCCGAGCCCAGAGCAGCTGCGGCGGCTGAGCACGTGCCAGCAGGGGCGCAGGCCGCTGCAGCTGCAGACCTAGAGGCTGCTGCCCCTGCCAGGCGCAGGCAGGGCAGAGCAGCGGCTTTGGCCGAGCCAGAGCCAGCCGCCGTTGCTCCTAAGCAGGTGCCAGCAGAGGCGCAGCCCCCAGCAGCCGCCGAGCCGGGGTCAGCAGAGCCAGCTGTTGAGCATGAGGCCATGCCAGTAGAGGAGCAGCCGGCTGCAGAGGCCAGCGAGCCTGGCCAGCAGGGCATGATCCCAAGCGGCGATGCAGCGGGTGGCAGCAGCGGTGCAGACACTGCCGCTGAGCTGCTACAGGCAGAGGGGCCAGCGGCAGAGGAAGCAGCCGCCCAATCAGAGCGGCAGGCGCCCGAGCCGCAGCAGGCAGGAGAGCCAGCGGCAGCGGCAGCAGCTGACCCAGCAGACCAGCAGGCGCCTGCAGGGGCACAGAAGAAGCGCCGGCGTGGCAGGCCAGCCGCCGCAGCCGAGTATGCAGCTGCTGGTGCTGCAGCGACGGCGCCAGCAGAACCAGAGGATGCAGCAGCCGCCGCCACAGCAGCAGCAGCGGCAGCAGAGGAGGATGCGTCCCCTGCCAAGCGCCAACGGGGCCGGCTTCCTGCGGCGGCACAGGCGGCCGCCACAGGAGGGACGACGCCAGCGGAGCCAGAGGTGGCTGTGCCTGCGCCCAAGCGCCGTGGCAGGCCACCCAAGGCTGCCATGTCTCCCAAGGCAGAGGCGCAGCCAGCAGAAGCTGCCGCGGCCGCTGCAGCAGCTGCCACGATGGCTGCCGCCGTTGATGAGGAGCCCACACCTGCGCCCAAGCGCCGCGGCAGGCCGCCTAAGGCCCTTCTGTCTCCCACGGCAGAGCCGTCACCGGCGGCCCGCGTGAAAGCAGGCACAGCAGCAGGGGCGGCAGGCGAGGCTGCGCCTGCACCCAAGCGCCGCGGCCGGCCGCCAGGCTCGACCAAGGCGGCTGCAGCAGCGGTGGCAGCCGCCGCCGCAGCAGCAGCAGAGGAGGCCGCACGCGCGCTCAAGCGCCGGCGCGGGCGGTCCTCCACCTCGCCCATGGCTGCAGAGGGGCCACCGGCGCAGGCAGACACAGAAGTGACAGCTGGCATAGACTCAGCTCCAGTGGCAGCAGCTGAGGAGGGTGCACCCGCTCCCAAGCGGGGGCGGGGCCGGCTGCCCAAGGCAGCTCCTGAAGTGCCGGCGCATGTGGTGCCAGCAGAGGCAGCCGGAACAGAGGCAACTGCGCTGGCGTCAGGTGCAGCTGAGGGGACAGCGCCCGCTGCCAAACAGGGGCGTGGCAGGCCGCGCAAGGAGGCACCGCTTCCTGAGGCAGAGGCGGCACCGGCGCAGCCAGCAGAGGCGGCAGCGGCAGCAGCAGCAGCAGCAGGCGTAGGGGTAGGGGCAGGCTCCCCTGCGGCCAAGCGGCGGCTGAGGGGTGCGGAAGAGAAGGAGAACGATGGCGGAATGGGCGGCAAGGCAGCATCAACGGGGAGGGCGCCATCTGCGGCGCCGGGCCGGCGGCAGCTTCTGGGCCGCCACCACTAGTGAGCTTTTCAAAACCAACTGCAAAACAAGACTGATACAAAAGTGCTCAATCTGCGCATCCTGCATTCCACACTGAAAAACATGACTGCAAACTTTTTATAGCGATACATGGTGCTTGTTAAGTCGACCTACACAGGTGACGCAAGGCCACGAGTGCTACTTTGGGAGCAGGCGGGTGGCCCACCCAAGGCAGCGCACTGAGCTAAGCGCTTGTTGGCCCTGCATGGATTTGTTGAAGTGATTGTTATGTTACAGTGTCTGATGAGCTCCGTTATGGCATGTGCTAAATCTGTAAGATACGGTATGTTGATCATGGCGGCGCTGGCTGCGCCCGTCGGCACGCACAGCGCGCAGTGCACGCGCCAAATGCTGCCCGCTTCCGCCATGGTTGGGATCATATAACCCCACCAGTTGATGCCCACCTGCTGCATGGAAGAGCTGAGAGCCGTGCTGGCAGAGCTCCGCGGCGAGGACGCTGCCGGCAGCCGGGCTTTGTTGGAGCGAGCTGGGGATGTGGCAGAGACGATAGCAGCGGAGCTGGCCGACGCTGGCTCCATCGACCTGTTAGCGCTGTGCGAGTGAGTGCGTGGGGCAGGGTTTTCGCGCGCGTGCACTGCTCCAAAAGCCAGCACCTGAACATCGGATCCCCGCTGCCTGTCGCAGGGCCGCCAAGCAACTCAACGCGCTCATTCCTACGCTCACGGCAGCGTGGCAACTGGCTGCTGGCGGCAGCGGCGGTTCCGCCTCGTCGCCCACGGCGCTGCGACTGCAGTGGACAGCAGCTCTCATTGTAGCACACACTCTTGTAAAGGCGGCCCAGTCATTACATGGGGAGGCGGCAACAGCTGTGGCCCGCCTGCTGGCTCGCGACGTCACCCTGCTCCTCGACACCGGCCGCATAGAGCTGGCGTGCGCTGCAGGTGCATCTGGTTTGGCGCCGGCCCTGCAGGTGCAACTGCAGTTGGCAGGCTCCCTGCTGCATTTGCTTACGGTGCACGGGCCTGAGGACCTGCAGAGCTGCTATCCGCAAGCACCCTTCGTATCGTGGCTAGAAGCGGTAGCCGGCGCGGCTGGGGCCGTCGTCCACCCGTCTCGAGGGGCAGGTGGGTGGGGCGCAACGCTGCTGCCGCAGAGCAGGATGTGGCACTGGATGCAACGTGATAAGAGTTTGGGTGCATCCTGGTTCACGGAAGGGGCACACCCTTGCTTTTTGCGGGTGTGACCGCTGAGACCCACCTGCTTTGTGCTCTCCTGCCGTTCCCCTGGGCATGTGCAGGCGGCCAGGACCGGGCGGCAGTTGTGTCATCCCTCGCCTCTGTCCTGCACCGGCTGCTGTGAGCTGGGCAGAGGGCGGGGGATGCGCGAGGCACTGGTTGCATGCTTGCTTGCTTGCTTGCTGGCTGGTTGGTGTCGCTCGCTCCAAGGTCATATTTGTAGTCTTTCCCTTGCCTCACTAACTGCTGCTGCAGGTGCAGCTCGCAGTTCCAGCACCACGCAGCGGCCATTCAGCCCTCTCTGAAGAGCTCCCTTCTAGAGATGCTGCTAGCGGGCCTGCGGGAGGCGGCAGTTGGCATGCAGCTGCCGCCGGAGCGGCGGCTGGACCACTACAGCTGGTCTGCTGTGCTGCACATGGCAGCTGCGGCCACAGCATTTTCGTTTAGGGAGCAGCTGACGGCGCACATTGGCCAGCCAGCGCCGGCCGATGGCGGCGTGACGCTCAACGGGCAGCGCCTGGTGCAGTGCGCTGCCAGGCTGTTGGCCCTGGCGCCGCTGGAGGACCCTGAATGCCAGCCACCCCCGCCAGACCTGCTGTTAGGCCTCCTGAACCTGCTGGCTGCCAGCTGCACCCGCGTGGGCGGCAGCATAACCCCCCTGCATCAGCGCGGCAGCTGGCACTGGGCGGAGCGGCCGCGGCGGCTGGCGCCTGCCATGCTGGCAGCCATCCAGCGGCTGCCAGTGGTGCTCCGGGTAGTGGTGGAAGAACCGCAGATCTACAGTGGCGAGATTGCGGCGTCCAGTTGTGAGTTGGTGCTGTCTGCCATCTCAATGCTGGCAAAGCTGGCCTTGGCGCAGCCCGCCCCCGGCAGCGGTGACACAGCGGTGTGCACCCTTGCTGACTTGGCGGCCTGGTGCGGCGCAGCAACCGCACAGCTGCGAGCGCTGCCGTACGTGGCAGCCCTTGCGCAGCGGCTGGCGGAGCAGCCCGAGCTGCAGGCGTCGGCTCTTGAGCTTGCACACTACCTTGCACAAGTGGCTGAGGTTTGCTCCCAATCATGCTATGAGTGCCGAAAGCTCGAGCCGCAGGGTCAGCTGCCGGCCGCCAGCGTGGAAGCAGCAGAGGCGGCGCTGTGGGAGCTGCACACCACCGCCTGCCGGCTCGCCCACTTCTTGGCAACCAGCGAGGGCCCCTTGCCCTCGCTCCAGCAACGCGCCAAGGCGCTTGGCACCGCGAGCACCACACTTTGCATGGCTGTGCAACTGCAAGGGCGGGGGGTGGAGGCGGCAAGCACAGAGAAGGCGGCCAGGTGTGTGCTGAGCGACCAGCTGTCTGATATGTGCTGTGGCCATCTCTCGTTCCACCAGTGCTCTGCAGTCATGCCACACGTTGCATGCTCTCACTGCGTGCTGTTTTCCCCTGCCACTGCTGCAGGATCCTGAGAGCCATGGCTGCTGCTCACTGCGAGGCGCTGCGGGCTGGGGCGACCAACGACGTCATACAACTTCTGGGTCGCCAGCTTTCCCTGGACATGGCCTGCACTCTGGCTGCGGCTCTGGGACTGGGGCCGGGCACGCTCGTGCTGGATGTTGCTCTGCAAGACATGCTGGCACGGACGATGCGCGGCGTCACGGTGAGCGGGAACTGCATGCCTGCATGCCTTTGAGATGCGAATATTGTATGATACCACCACCGCGGTGCACCGCCTCACTGATGTGCTAAAGCTTGCCACCCAGAAACAGACGCACCACCCGCCATGCCGACCTGGTGCAGGAGGCGGCCGGACGCTTTCAATTGAGCACGTATGTGGTCAGTGCGGCCTCATGCTCGCCGCGGCTGGCGGCACACTTGTTGGAGAGCGGTGCGCTGCAGTCTTGCGTTGCAGAGCTGGGCGGCATGGCGCGCAGCCGCGGCCTGCGGGCGCCGCAGGTGGGCGAGGGGTGGGCAAGAGGTCGGTGAACAAGCCCAAGATTGCGCCTTGTTGGTCCTTTAAAAAAAAGCTTGTTTGGGGCAGCTTGGCAAGGCCTGTTCAATGAAATGGTTGTTGCCTGGCTGTGCAGGTGGGGCCCAGCGTTCTGCACATCCTGCCCCGTGTGCTGAAGGGAGTTAGCAGCGCTGCAGCAGACATGCTGGCTGAAACAGAGGTCCACAACGCTGCCGGCAGCGGCAGCGGCGGCAGTGGCGGCAGCAGCAGCGGCGGCAGCAGCGGCACCTCCACCAGGCCATCACTGGCCCGCCAGCTGGCTGCCCTAGATGCTGCCATCCGCCAGATTCCCAGAGAGGAGCAGCAGTGGACAGTAGCAGCCACCCCTGCGCTGCTGCAGCGCGTGGAGCGTGATGCGCTGCCGCCTGCACGCCAGCTGTCGGCTGCGCTGCTGGAGTGGTGGCTGCGGCCGGAGCAGGCACCTGAGGATCGGATGGAGATGGCCCAAGCGGCGGCAGCGCGCAGCTGCGCCTACCTGCGGTGCGATCGGCTGTCTGGAGAGGGCGGGCCCGCAGCGGGGCAGTGCGTCGGAGGCCGCAGATGCAGCGGCTGCCGCGCAGTGTGGTAAGTGCGGGAGCTAGGGGGCGTGAGGGAGTGGAGGAAAGGAATGTCAGGGGGCTGCACATGTGCAGCATTGTTGAGCGGTCACAGCGTCACATCATGCTGACACCATGATGGTCGCCTCTTTCTTCCCTGCTCACCTGCATGGTTGTGGCTGCAAACTGTGCAAGCTCAGCTGCCGCCTTTTCACATCCTGCTCTCCCCTCCTTCTCAGGTACTGCGGCACTGCCTGCTCACACGCGGATTGGCGGGCAGGGCACAAGCGGGTGTGCACATCGATGGGTGCTGCGCGGCAGGCGGAGCGGCAGGCGGGGCGGGAGGCCCGACAGCAGGCTCAGGAGGCGGAGTAGTCGTGGGGTGTTTCCGGGGGCAACCCCAACCCGTGCCCTCCTGTCCTGCTGTGCATCGCAGCAGGAGCGGGGTGCTGCGCTTTGTGCACTTTGTGGTGTTCGGGAACCCCGCTGGAGGACTACTAGTAGGTTGAAGCCCCCTTGCCGCCGTCAACCTGCCCGCACAGCAGCCCGCCTGCTGCCGGGCCCACCCTCAACAGCACCCTGCGCCGCCCTCGATTGTAACTCATTGCATATCTCTCTCCAGCGTCCTGCATGTTCCAGGTCACGTGACAAGGGCATCGTGTTCTGCCCAGGGCGCACAAAGCAGCTGCAGCAGCAGCAGCAGGGTCGGCACTGCCGCCCGGGTGAACTAGTAGATCCAGCTGTCAATACCCACAGGCGGGCCGGTGCGGTGGCGCGCGGCAGCGGAGCTTACTGGGGCAGGCACCTACGTCGTCAACCTGCCCATTCCCAATTATTGACCTTCTGAAATCACAAGAGTCTTGCACTTGGTTCCATAAGGTTGCAGATGCACAGCATCTGCTGAAATCACAAGAGTCTTGCACTTGGTTCCATGAGGTTGCAGATGCACAGCATCTGCTGAAATCACAAGACTCTTGCACTTGGTTCCATCAGGTTGCAGATGCACAGCATCTGCTGAAATCACAAGAGTCTTGCACTTGGTTCCATAAGGTTGCAGATGCACAGCATGCTCCCTGGAATGGAGACTGTCTGGCTCCGCTGCCGAGGCCAATCGAGTCGCCAATTGCAAGCTTTGTGTCCCGGCTTAGCCTTGGCGCGCTGTGCTGCCCCGCAACCTCTGGGCAACCTGTTCAGGTTGGCACACCAGTTTCCACCGTCATGTATGTTTTTAGGAGACAATCCTGCACGCCACCAGCTCCGCAGCCGAGCAGCATGGTGCTACCAGCGCGGCCGGCGGAGGGAGGGGAACCTCTCCCCAGGCTGCGTGGCATGCACTCGTGCCCCCGGGCCAATCTGTACTCTGAGGCTTGCAGGCGGCATACATATTGCGTGCACACAATGTGACGAGAAGGCAATCCCTGCAGGCAGGCCAAAAGCCGGCGGGCGCAGCACGACGGCGGTCCCGGTCCTCACTAAACAGCGAGCGGCGTGTGGCTGCAGCAGCTGGCGGCAACACTCGATCAACGGCTGGCCCACCAGATGCTGCGGTGCTCCAATCAGGCGACAACGGATTTCCAGATTTCTTACTACAGCAAATTGAAAGATGGAAGGAGTTTGTGGAGTGCAGGTCAAGCATATGGAACCTGTGCTCCCATGCCGCGTGGGTCTGAAGTGGCGGCGGTGCCCGCGGCCACCGCCTTGCTGGCAGTCCAGTCCGGCTGGCGGGGTATCTGATCAACAGCGAGCACGGCAGCCCTCTAATGTGTTCCTTCCCACTCAACATAGAGGAGGATCACGCAATTTGGCAGCAGCTTTCTCGCCTGGTTGAACTTCGAGCGAGCGTCCTCTCTCCCGTCCTTCAGCCCTCTCTCTCCACTTTGCAAGTTGCCTTGATCCTCATATTGAGCACAGGTAGGCATGTTCGCACGGCATGGCGCGGGCCCCTGTGCGCACAGCCTTGCGCGGTGCTCGGCGTTCTTTGGCAGCCCGCGTGCAGAGCGCCCCCAGGACACCGCAGCGCGATGCTGTTGTTGGTCGGCTGCAGCCGTGTCACCGCAGCGCCCCCCTCACGTCCCATGCAGGTCCGGAAGAACGCCTATCCTGGAAAATGGCCGCCCGGAGCGCGTTGCTGAGAACTCTGCTCTGCATACTGATCGCCTGGACCAGCCGGACAGGTGCGGTGTGTGTGGCGGCCCGCCATGTGCCAGATGCAGGGGCGGCCGGCAGTGGCGGCGGCAGCAGCAGCGGCAGCCGGTCATCGGGGAGCTGTTCTAGTCTAGTCGTTACAGCTTTTCACATCACCTGAAAGGGGATTCAACTTCAGGACGAACCAAATCCTGAGAGGTTGACGAGGCATGCACCACAAGGCCCTGAAAACATGAAAACATGAAAACAGGGTCTAAAAACAAACTGGCTGTGTGAATCAACGAAAGTGTGGGTGCAGCACCGGGGGATGTATGAGTGGTCTAGCTGCTGATAGAGAAGTAATTGTTCCATTGCGATTTGCTGGCTGCGGCTTCAAAGAGGTCGGGGCGGCCCTCGCACAGGCGGCGGAGCTCAGAGCGGGGGATCTTGGCAGACACGTCAGCGGCATACATGGACAGGAGAGAGGGGCGCGTGCGGCTCTGTGCGGGTGCGGATGAGACAATGTCACCAAAAAACAGCTGCTTTGCCATGCGGCAGTCAGGCATTCTCAGGATGTGTCCCACCCAGCAGCCTCGCTGGCGCAGCAGCTGCATCTCAATGCTGGGCTGCGCACAGGTGGCCATGAGCACAGGGGAGCTGTTGATTCAGGGTGCCAGGCGTGAAACTGCGTGAGCCGGCGCCCCAGCATGGCGCATGGCATGGTTTGTGTTGCCGCAACCGAAGCAGCATGGGCTGACTGCATGTTCTCCGCACCGCACCCCACCCACAACCCCCACCGCCCCTCGCCCCCATCACTCTCTCCCACCCTCTCACCCCTCTTGGCTGTGCAGCTGCGCAGGCGGGTATCGCCTCCCGTGCGCCCAGCCTATTCACCCGTCTCAAGGCATGCAATGGTGACAAGGCAGCCCTCTCCAACCGGGCCGCATCGTGCGCTGCCTCCCTGGCAAAGTCAAAGAAAAGGGTGCGCCTCTCTTGTTTTGTATTTGGCTGCTGCCCCAGCCGCTGTATATATGGGAGCTCATACAGGCGGCAGCATGGGAGATCACCCCTGCATGGCTGAGGGAACCATGTGCATGTATGGCCCCGCGCTTGCTCGCACTCGCACCCGACCCCAGGCCGCCGCACTCAGACACCACACCGCCCGCCAGCTGCGCCCCCAGCCTCTTCCACCCACCCGCACGCTGCACCCGCTAGCCACTTCGGCACCTGCACTCTCATGCAATACCACTCCCCTTACATGGGCAGCTGGCCCCGGAATTGCTGGCGGATGATGGGGTGGCGGTGGCATTCAATGATTGACAATGTGTCATCAGGCTCCCTCCCTTGAGCTTGCCCACCGCCAGCGCGCCTCGCCCACCCCCACGCTGCACCCGCCACCCACCCCGACTGACTCACCCACTCGCACATGCACTACCACTGCTGCTCCCCCACCGCCTGCAGGTGCGGCAGCTGGCGCCTGCCGGTTCCCGGCTGGCCGACTGCAACCGGGTGGCGTCTGCCCTGTCGGTCAAGCTCTCCTCCAAAACTGGCTCCCTCAGGAGGTGCAACGCCAACAACGAGATGCTCAATCAGCAGCTGATGTGAGCTCACACTCCCGCTTGAACCACACAAAGTAGTAGTAGTAGTAGTGCAATGCAGGTCTTGCTGGACACTGCTTGCTGGCTAGCCACCCCCCGCACCGGGGAGCAGGCTGCCGTGCCACGAGCGCCCGGAGCGCGTGTGAGAGGCTGCGCTTGCTTGGGCGCCATCCTCAACGCCTGCACGATGCCCCCCTGCCGCCGGCGTTCCTGGCACATCCCCGCCTGCCCCCGCCAGCACCCTGACGCAACCTCACCCCGCCCCGCCTCGCGCTGCCCTGCCCCTGACCTGCCCCTGCCTGCCTGCCTSCCCCGCCGGGTGCAGCACCTCCAAGCGGCGCGGCCTGGTCAGCGCGCGCAGCGCTGGGGTGGCGCTGGCAAGCGAGGACGAGGGCAGCGCTGGGTCCGCCAGGATTGCTGATCTGAAAGCTGAAGTGAAGTTGCTGGAGGTGCAGCTGCAGCAGGCGAGGGCGACCATCAAAGAACTGGAGGTTGAATCGGAGGACAATTACATGCTAATGGCGGTGGCACAGAACGAGATGTATGCTGCGCTCGCCGAGGTGGGTGGGCAGCGGGGTGCAATTGAGGAAGGCGGGCGCGCGGGCGGGCGGGCAGGGAGGGTGGTCTGCAGGGTACTGCATATGCAGGCGGGAGAGGCGGCGTTCTGCTGTGAAGCTGTTACTGCGTGTGAAGGCCAGTATGTGGGAAGAGGCACTCGTCTGGCTGGCAAGTGGGCGTGCAGACAGGGTGTGCAGAAGGTGTGCAGAAGGTGTGCAGAAGCGCCACCTGCCGGGAGCCTGAGTCCTGTGCATGGCAAGCCCCCTGGGCCTTCCTTGCACCCCTGCATGCATGCACATGGCCCCAGCCCGCCCAGCTGCCACATCCTGTGCCCGGCCCAGCACAGCACAGCATGCCCTGCTGTGCCCCTGTGCTGTGTTTGCAGGGGGTAGACCAGCAGGATGTGTTGCACACATGCCTGGAGGAGAACCTGAGCAACGTTCAGGACCTCACAGTGTGCACCAACCAGGCAAGCAGGCTGGGGGGCACAGCAGGGTGCCTGCGTAGGGTATGGCACCAAGTCGGGCTGTGCGCGTGCGCTGGGCCCATGCTGGCGGCACACCCTGTGCGGGCAACGCCCACGCAGGCGGCAGGGCAGCGCCACAGCTCACCTGGGGCGGGCAGCATCAGCAGCGCGCTGCGCGCTGCCCCCACATGCATGCATGCGTGCACGCCTGCATTACAAGCCCACCCGCTTTCAGTAAACCGCTTTCGTGCTTCCGTACTTTCGTGCTTTCGTACTTGCGTGCACCCCGCTTTCCTCCTGGCACCAACGTGCTCATCCGCTTGCCTTCACCCCCGCCCCGTCTGCCTCCCGGCCCCGTCTGCCTCCCACCTGCTTCCTGCCCACGCCTGGCTTCCCCCTGCAGTTTGAGGGCTCGAGCGCCTCCCGCAAGCTCTACAAGGACCAGCTGGACGCCACAAACGTGGTGTTTGAGAGATGCCTGAAAGATCTGGCCAATGCCACAATTAACATTGGTGGGTGGCTACCTAGTACCCTAACTAGGGCAATAGCAACTTCATGTAGTGGTTAAAATCACTGCCCCTACTGCGTGCCGTTGGAGAGCCGCTTGGGTTCTGTGCGCATGGGGTTTGTGTGAGTTGGGTAGAAAGACAGTACTGTGTCGTCACAGCGGCTGTTGCACTGTGGTGGTGGGGTTGTGTGCCTGCTGGAGGGGCCACCCCAATGGCGGCACCAATTCCCTGCCGCTCCGCCTGTTGCTGCCCCTACAGCTTTTCTAGGCCCGCATGTCGTCCCCCGCTCCCTCTGCCAGTGGCTGGCTCGACACTGAGGCCTGATGGTTGGCTGCTTTTAAAAGCCTGCTCCAGCATCGCATCTGCTTCCTTAGATTCTCTGGCAGACGATTGGCCGCGCCAGTGCCTCCCTCACTACGCATGAAGCACAAGGGAAGCGTAAATCTTGGTGCTGCAACCTGCCTCAACAGCATTGCTCCTTCTCTGCCCTGTCCCCTCCCACCCACCTGCCTGCCCTCCTGCTTGCCTGCCTGCCTGCCCTCCTGCCTGCCCTCCTGCCTGCCTGCCTGCAGCGGAGCTCACCAAGACTGAGGTCGTGACGCCCAGCGAGGACGAGGAGACAGAGGCGGCCAAGTGAGCCTCAGGCTGCTTCCCACCGGTACCGGGTTGCCATGAGTGAAGAGACGCATGACTGCTGGCCGTACTGCTTGCGGCTTGGGATGCCGCGGCGCTGCGCTGTGCTGTGCTGGCTGCAATCGGCTGCCGTGTAATCTCCCCTGCCTGGCATCTCATGTGTAACTTACGGTGCAAGTTGCCCTCCTCCTCCCTCCCTCCTCCCACCCTTCCTTCCTTCTTTCCTCCTCCCGCCCTTCCTCCCTCCCTTCCTCCCTCCCTCCCTCCCTCCTTCCTCCCTCCTCCCGCCCTTCCTCCCTCCCTTCCTCCCTCCCTCCCTCCCTCCTTCCTCCCTCCTCCCGCCCTTCCTCCCTCCCGCTTCCCACCCTCCCTCTCCCTCCGTCTCCCCTCCTTCCCCTGCCCGCACACAAACTGTGCTGGTTGATTCCCTCTCCCTTTGATGCACCTGCCTTTTTTTTACCTCGACTTGACTGAACCCGAATTCTTCGCGCTGTTGTTTCTGAGCAAACCTGGGCAAAGCCAGCCGCCTCGCGCGAGGCCAGCTTATGCACGAGTGTAAACCACACAAGCATTGCTCCTCATGAAGTGTTCGAGGCAGGCATGCAGGCAGGTGAAGTGCTCCTTATTATCCTGTGTTGATTTATAGGGGCCAGATCAGCCTGAGGCCCAAGGCTGCACCAGAGTGTGTTCGAAAATCAGTCAGCTGGAGCTACCTGCCTGCATGGATGCACTGGCAGCCACGCCTGCTGTATTGTGTGCCCGATCAGTCCCAACCTTTCTCCATTGCTCTCTCTCGAACAAAATGCAGTCCTCAGAGCAGCACGCCGCCCGGGCAATTGTGTTTTCGCCTGCCTCCAGGCCCGCGGCTCTGCAGGCGCTTCAGGGCCTGATTTGCCTCAGCCAGCCGGTTCTGCACCAGCCAGGGCCAGCAGCAGCAGGGCGTGGCACCCTGCAGGAGCCGCCTGGCGCTGGCCTTGGGGCTCAGCTGAGCGCAGTGCAGCCGGCAGCAGAGCAAGAGGACGGCGAGGAGGAGGAGCAGCAGCAGCCTAAAGCGCGGCGCCGCACACGGCAGCATGCGGCGGGCCTTGCACAGCCGGCGCCGGCGGCCCCTGCAGCAGTCCTTGCACCCCCAGACAGCCCTCCTACCAGCGCCGCCGCTGACCTACCCTCCAAGACAGCCAAGCGGGGCCGCAGCGGGCCAAAGCAAGAGGCCGAGGTAGTGGGGACGTCCAAGCAGGCGGGCAGGGCGTCCGGCACCAGCAGTGCCAAAGAGCGCACACCCGCACAGCGGGTGCAGCGGCGGCGGGGAGCAACGCTGGCCGCTCCTGCAGCTGCTGCAGCTGATGAGGCAAAGGGGGATGCCGGGAGCCGTGCTGGCGGCCTTGCTGCGGCTGCTGCTGCTGCCAAGAAGCCAGGCAAGAGCAGGCAGCAGCAGGCATCTCAGGAGCTGCCCACTCCCGGCAAGGGCGGCAGCGGCGGCTCGCGCAAGCGGCGGGCAGCCAAGGCACCACTGGTGCCGGCAGTGGGTGCAGCGACGGCAGCAGCAGTAGAGGCAGCAGCAGTGGAGGCAGCAGCAGTGGAGGCAGCAGCAGTGAAGGCAGCAGCAGCAGCAGCAGCAGAGGCAGCGGCAGAGGTGCGTCAGGAGCCACCCCTGCCCAAGCGGCGCATCCAGCCGCCTCGGGGCGCACACCACAAGAAGCAGGGGCAGCCAATGAAGTGAAGGCCGGAGGTGCCTGCGCTCAGAGGAGGCGTGTATGCAGGCCGGCACTACCGCTGCAGTAAGCGGAGATGGCAAGGCTGCAGGCTGCGAGTGCCAGAGACAAAGGAGGAGCAGCAAGGGAGACGACGGCTGGCAGCGTGAAGCGATGCACGGCAAGCCGCCACCAACTGTGCTTGCGTTGCACATCCGCTGTTGGCGGGCATGCTATGCGCAGCAACGTGTGCTGTGAATTCTGCACTGCGTGTACTGCCTCCCCTTCATTGCTTTTCTGCCACTTCCTTCACAGTATTGCAAAAGGCAGGACGAGCAAACGCAGCGGTGTGGGGCCAGGCCAGGTGGAGGAGTGGGGCAACAAAGAGGCAGGCAGGAGGTGCTCTGCTGGAGCAGGGGGTCGGTCTGATGCGTGAGCACATGAATGGTCTGTTCTGATATGTTCTGGCTGCAGTGTGATGTGAACAGCACTGCTGCAGGGATGAATGTGATGAATGGCAGTCACAGGGACAGCTTGTATTCTGTGGGTGGATGAGTGCGGGCGTGGCAGCGCAGCGCAGGGCAGCGCCGGCTGTGTGTGTGTGTGTGCGTGTCTTGTGTGTTGTGCTGAATCACGGCCCATCCATGTCAGGCCCCCCAACCCTGGGCAGGACGTCAAGTCTGGGCGAGCTGCAGCCGCTCGTCTGCCGGCTGCTGACCAGCAGGGGCTGCAGGAGATCCATCTGCATGCAAGAGCGGGCAGTTGTTGCGCATCCATGCTTGAAGAGGGGGGGGCTGTGCAGGAACGGGCACTTGTTACGAATTCATGCTCGAGGGGGGGCTGTGCAGGGGGCGGCAGTTGTTGCGCATTCATGCTTGATGGGGGACTGGAGTGGCAATCATCACACCGAGCAAATGCAAGCTCTGCTCCCGGTGTCACCCTCCCTGGCACCCCCCAGCCCTGCCCTCCTCACCAGCCTTTCCTGCCAGCCCAGCCCGCCTCTTCCCCCGGCCCGCCCACCTGCTCCTGCACCCGCTGCCCGATGTGCGTGCTGCGCCGGGGCGGCGGCGGCGGCAGAAGCACGCCCAGCCGTGGCGTGGCGGCGCCGCTGCCGCCGCTGTGCGCTGCATCCGACCGTGTGCGGCGCAGTCCCTCAAAGATGGGAGGCAGCGGCTCAAGGGCTGCACCTCCCTGCTGCTGCTGCTGCTGCTGCAGGGCTGCAGGGCTGCCTGCCGGCAAGGCAAAGGGGCTGAGCTGGCCGGATGGCGCTGGCAGGAGGAGCCCCTCTGGAGAGCTCAGCGTGTGCCTGCTGCCCGGCAGCGGGGAGCGGGAGCGGGAGCGGGCCACACGCTGCCCGTGCAAAGGGAAGCCAGTGCCGGCGGCGGCAGTGCCACCCCCGCCCCCGCCGCCAGTTGTGCCGCCGCCAGCTGCCGCTGCTGAGGCTGCTGCCAGTTGTGCCGCTATCTCTTGCCGAAGGGCTTCTGCCACAAGCGACGCCCCCATGCTGCCCTGCTTCATCAGGAGTGCAGTAGGCACTGCAGCCCCGCCCCGCGGCGGCGTATCGGTGCCGCTGCGTGGGTGCTGCGGGCTGAGCGCGCGCGGGCTCAGCAGCGGCAGCCCCACACGCCGC
>JTEE01000320.1:1773325-1813465 GCA_002896455.3 Chlorella sp. ArM0029B | reverse complement strand
GGTGGGGGTGGGGTGGGGTGGGTCAGGGGGCTGCCAATCGGTGTGCGATGCTATGTGTAAAACGCTACAGGGAGTCCTTGATGATGGGCATCTCGTCTGAGTGCGTTTGAGAGTAAGGGGAGGGGGAGGGAGGGAGTCGAATGGGCATGGCAAAAGCAGTGGTATGGCCGAGACCTAGGGTCAAGCATGTGAGGGACACGGACACGTGGGAATAAGCTTGGCAGGGCAGGTGGCAGAAGGAAGGGCAGTGCAGCACGAGCCACCAGACTGCGGCAGCGGTGCGGCAGCAACCGGCTGCAGTCGCACGCCCACATGCACACATGCCAGCAGCACTCCTCGTCCTGAAACACTCCCCAGCCCAGCACCAGTGTACAGCACCCCCACACAACCCTGCAGAGCCCACCCGCTCTCCCATCCTAACCATAACCACCCCCGCCCCACAGTACAATGGCGAGACTTGCAGGCCCCCCACCCTGCGCCCACCTGCTGACAGCTGCCCCCCAAACTCCTGGCCCTCCTTGTGAATGTCCACCAGTGCCTTAAGCTCGGCCCGCCTGCCGGGTGAAGAAAGGGAGAGGAAGGGAAGGGGAGGGTGAGTGAGGTGGCGGGGTGCCAGAAGGGCGATTTCGAGTCGACGGTGATCCCCTCTCACTGCCCCCTGGTAAGCGAAACCCTCTCCCCCCGGCCCCTTGGCATGCACCTGACAAGTGCAGGGGCGGGAAGAGAGGGAGGCGACTGCAAGAGAGGTAGTGGACACACGCATGGCAGACGGATCGGCATGCAGCAGGCGTGCACGCAGAGAGGGCAGGAGGGCAGGCGGGCGGCAGGGCGTGCATGCACACAGTGCAGGGGGGTGGGAGAACAACCTGCCCCTGCCCCCGACTTTGTGCGCCAATGTGTTGCTGCCTCGGCAGCAGTGGGAGCCCCGAGTGCATGCCTTCACTGAGGTACTGTCTCTTTCTAGTTGAACCTACTCCCATTCACCCACACACTGCTGCGCCCCTCTGGCCCGGGACTGAGTCAATAGGCAGAGAGGCACCGTGTGCACACTGCTGCCCTCCCGCTTCCGCAGCTGCCACCCACCTGAACAGCGCCGTGTGCCGGTGCCCAAGCACCTGATCCAGCACCCAGCCAATGGGGAAGGAGATGGGCGCCGTGATCCACATCAGCAGCTGCACAAAGGGCGCTGATGCGGCGCCAATCTCCAGGCCAAAGCGGGAGCACGCGGCCTGAGGGATGATCTCGCCTGCAGCAGAGCACATTGAAGGTTGGTGATTTGTGGGTACAGGTCTTGCTTACGACGTTGTTGGAGGGGAGCAGGGCGGGCGGTGGCGCGCAGCGCACGTTGCGTCACAAGGGCACGCGCCCAGCCTGTGCACGGCTGCCGGCGCCAGTTGCGGGTGTGGCCTTGCCCGCTCCAAGAAGCCCATCCAATCCTTGCACACAACCTTGCAGCCTTGCCCGCACCCTGGCGTCCCTCCCCCGCCCCGTCCGACCGGCGGCAGCAGCAGCGTAGCTCACAGCAGGCAGGCAGGCAGGCACCCCACTGCTGACACCCCGTTGCTCCGCCCATCCACACGGCAGCAGCAGGCCTGCCAGCAGTTACTGTACCATTGCACCCGCATCCACTCACTCACTCGCTCGCTCGCCCGCCCACCCAACCACTCACACACTCACTCACCAAAGAAGAGCACCACGGTGACCGACACCACGATGGCTGTCACCGGGTCTGCCAGCCTGTCCAGCACCAGCGGCAGCCCCTCAGCCGCCAGCGCGTTGCAGACCAGCAGCGTGGTGAGCAGCACGTGCGGGCGGCGCAGCACGGGCTGGATGCGGCGGGCCAGACGCTTCTGGCGCTCTGTGCCGCTGCGCCGCAAAATCTGGAGTTGTGCGGGGATGGGGGTGCGGGCGGGCGGGGGAGGCGGCGGTGGGGAGGCGGCAGACGGTGCGTGTGCTGTGGCTCTGCACCTTGCAGCCACCCGGGATCAGCTGGAGGCAGCTGGCAAATACGGCACAGCCCGCTTGTGCGGCCACGCCTGGATCACCCACCGGTCAACCTCAGCCTCCGCTGCCACTCTGAACCAGGGCTGAGCAGCACAGCTGGCACTCCCCGTGCCACCTCAGCACGCCCTTCAACCCACCATCTGCAACACTACCCCGGCACACGCCACGCCCTCTCCCAGCCCAGCCACCTCAGCCGAGTCTGGCCAGCCACTTGCCACCCTCAAAACGGCAAATCCACGGCAGCGCCCACAAACCCCGAGCAGGCCCCTCACCGCATCGTCCGCTGCACTCAGCGCCAGGTGCTTTCCAAGCAACAACAGCCAGCAGCAGCTCGGCACAGCACCCATCAATTGGTACTCAATCAGGCCCCTCACCTCTATATCCACTTCATCCAGAGACATGAGGCCCAGAGTGAGCCCCGACATGCTGCCTGCCATGACCGTCAGAAAGATGGCCAGGAAGAGCAGCGGCCAGAACATTTCGGGGTCGTGATCGGGGTCATCTGGGTCGTATGGATCTGGGCTGGGAGGTTCCGGGGGGAGCGGGCTAGGGGAGGGCACGGGGCTGGAGGAGGGCGAAGGGTCCGGGCTGGCGGACGAAGCAGCCACGGGCGAGGAGGGCTGCGCTGCGTTGTCGGTCGCACTGCCGGCAAAGAAGGACAGGAAGGGGCGGCCTTGCCTGCGATGTGTACGAAGGGGTGGCCGAGAGGTGCAGCAGGGCAGGTTTCCAGGCGGGGAGCGCGGCGCGCAAGGGGCCGGCAGGCGGGCAGGCGGGCAGGCGGGCAGGCGACAGCGGCGGCACTGGCAGCGGCGGGTGACGGCGAGTTTGATGGGGCGCCAAGCTTGCAGTTGCGCCCAGCTTCAGAGATCACACGGCAGGCGCGGGACATTCAAACAGCTGGCAAAACGGGCGGCGGGAGACCTCTGCCTCCAGGTGCCGCACCTTGTATATGCCGCTGCGTGAGCCTGCAGGGCGCCCAGAAGCAGCATGCGCACGGCAAGAAGTCGCAACCGCATAGCTACCACGGTCAGCGGTGGAGAGGCGGAAGCGCAGGTTGCAACGGGGCCACCATGTGCCAGCAGCGCCTGCTGCCCGACTCAGCTGTGTAAACAGACGCAGTGAAGCAAAGATTCCTGACCAGCCGAGGCCAAGCACGTGGGGAGGTCACGTGCTGCTGGCATTCCTGCCAGTGCGGCGCCACGTGGCGGCGGGGCCGCCGCTGGTGAAGATTGAAGCATGAGTGTCCCAATACGTGGCAGGGCGTAGCTGCTCCGAAAACAGACAGTAAACACGCTTTGCACGTTCACAGGCATGTTCAAACTATGGCCCTGCACGGAATAAGCATGCGGAGAGGTGGTAAGCAGCTGTGCTACTACACTGAGCAGAGGGCGCAGCCGGCCCGGGAATCTTTGCACCACCACCTTCGGATGATGCAACTGCGGTCACTGCGAGTGGCATGCACGTCAGGAAGACCAACGCAGCATGACAAAAGTGTTGATCAAGTACGGTGCTTTGAAAATGGGCAGCTGTGTGCCTGGCAGCGCAGGAAGCTCAGCTGTGGCTCACCATAGCGCACTGCCCGGCCCACATGATCCCATCCTGGTTCCAATGCTCTCAATATTCGATTTGAATTGTAAGCCGAAACCCGGTTCTTCCCTTGTAAGCTGCAAAGTCGAAGACAGCAACGGGCTGGGCACTGGCGACGCTGCAGTGCATGCTGTGCGCACCCAAGATGCTGGGCTCGAAACCTGAAGCGCCCCCCCGAGAGTCCAATTATCTTCTCAACCGCTTCCGATTTACTGCACCGTATGACCGAGATTGTGTCGCTCAAAATCAAGGAGGAGGGGACCGGGGCCTGGCGGCAGGTCGTGGTGCGCTGCTCAACCACGCTGTACAACCTGCACCGCGTGATTCAACTGGTGACGAAGAAGAAGGTGGGCGCAATAGGCGGACACGGCGAGCACTGCTTGCGTCCGGGAGGCTCCAGGGCGGTGCCCGCTCGCGCAGGTGGCCGTGTCGTCAGGCGCCAGCATGTATTATCACACGCGGTTCTGTCCACGGCAGACTGAGGCCCGCCACGGCCCAGCTGCATGCCAACAGCCGTGTTTAGGGCGTGGTGATGTCAACACAGCGCACACAGTCAATGCCCACCCTGCCGCTCCTCACCTACGCTCCTCACCCTCCCTCCCGCCCCGCCCCGCCCCTCCCCTGCGGCAGCGCCCCAGCGAGGAATTCATGTCCGAAATGAAGCCCGAGTTCACGTACAAGACAGGCCGCTGGACCAAGCGCGGGGACCTCAACCTGTACACACTGGAGAACCTGGATGCGCCCCCCACGCCCGAGGAGCGGCGCCAGCGCGCCAGCGGGCCACAGCCGCGCCCGGCGATGTGTGAGCCGTCGCTGGGAGAGCAGTTCCTGGCGGGCAAGGGCCAGCTGGAGTGCACTGTGGGCGGGGCACGCTACTCCATCAAGGCTGGGAAGTGCGGTGTGTGCGAGGGGAAGCCGCACTATGTGCCCCGCTGCTTCCGGGGGTCGGCGGACGCCAAGCTGGACGACATCAACCGCCGCCTGCTGGTCACACGCTTCCATCACATCCAGAGCTACAACAGGCAAGGGGGAGGGGACAGGGAGGGGGAGGGCAGTGTGCTCATGTTGGCCTGCTTGCAAAGCAAAAGAGGTGCGGCTCAGCTGTCTGTGCCGCTGCAAGCGTGTGACCTGCGGGCCTGCTTTTGGTAAGCTCGTGGCCAATGCAGCCATGCATCCTCCCCTCTGCCAGGTCCCCTCTGCCAGTGTGTGTGTGTGTGCGCGTTTGCCGCTCCCCCTAGAAACCCCCATGTGGGTGCCCTCGCTGCAGGGAGCCGCGCGCGCTGCCAGGATGGATGTGGTACAAGGGAAGCCCCAAGCTGTGGTCTGTGTACCTGAGTCTCATGCGACGCACGATGAGAGCAGAGCGTTAGCAAACCCCGACTGCGGCCGGCGGTGTTCCCTGGCACTGTGCCCCAGCGGTGGCCACGGGCACAGCCAGGTTAACCGGGAGCTGTCAGCTGCCTGATTGTATGTTGGAAGCCAGCAAGGCACCCTTCCCTGCCCATCTTTCAGAGCATGTTTGCTTCCAAGCAGAATGTTAGGATGCACTTGCTTTAAAGCTAAATTTATGCTCTTGGCAAGGCTCGCAGGCGGGGTGGCGGCTGTGGCGGCTGCCGGTGGGCGGCGCACAAGTCCCCCATTCTCTATATTTTGTGAAGGGGCTTTTATGTCTAACGCATTAAGATGTAAGCAGTTGCAGTATGTGTCGTAGGAAAGGAGGAAGCATCTCCAGGTCACGTCCGCAAGCGCCAGGCTGGCAGCTGGTGCCTCGAGGCAGCTGGTGCCTCGAGGCTGCCGAGCGGCTGTTGGGCCCCTTCTACGCCTGCCCTCTTTGTACCCACAAGCATGGAACGAATTTTTGAGGCCCTCAGGCAGCTGCAGCGCTCGCTGGCCACACAGCCCCTCAGCCAGGCTGCTGCTGAGCAGGGCAGCCGTGCAGCAGAAGCCTTTGCCGAGGCGGCCCTGGCAGCCCGCGGGCAGATTCCCGAGTCGCTGCGCCACGACCTGTTGGGGTGCGTCTGGGCAGCGGGTCGGGTGCCCAAGGGGCGTGCTTGGGGGGGGAGTCGAACGGCAGCGGGCCACAGGGCCCAGGCCAGGCGGTTGATCCAAGGTGCTCCCCCTCCTGCCGCCGCCGCCGCCGCCGCCTCACGTCCGGCCTCACTCCTGACCCTACCTGCAGGTTGGCCGACGCGACCGGCGCATCTCTGGAGCACGTGCACAGTTACCTGTTTGATGTGTTCCGCAGAGGGAGGGCTGCACCACTGGCATGCATTGAGGCCACCGGCATCTGGCTTCCGCAGCTGGCCCTGGCCTATGCTGCTCTGCGGGGCGGCGCTGCGCTGGCGCAGCTGCTGGGCACTGCTCCGAGCCAGTTCCCGGGTCTCGTGCAGGGCACCCGCATGCTGCTGAGGACGGGGCGGCACCTTGTGCTGGCAGTCAGAGCAGCCCACGTGCCAACAGCAGTGCTGCTGACAGGCATGGAGCTGGGTGCTATGCACGCTGTGCTGCAGCTGCTTGAGCAGCAGGAGGATGAGGGCGCAATCCAGGCAAGTTGCGCAGCCTGAGTTGCCCGCATGCTGAGGCGTGGCCTGCAGCCGGCTGCACCAGCCCGCCTGCAGCTGCACGTCTGGGCACTCGCTAGCACTCGCTTTCAAGCTCTATCCGTGTGCGTCTTGCAGGAGTTTGCTGCCAGGGCCGCTGGAAATGAGGAGTCCCAGCCTGTCACTGCATCCTGGCTGGCGCACTTGTCAGACCGGCTGCTTGCTGGCATGACAGGCAGCGAAGCAGGTGCGGTGGGGACGGCGTTAACCGCACAGTTTTCCACAGGAAATGGGACCCTGCTGTGCTATGAAGCGGGTGTGAGCGAGGTACTCATCCTGAAAAGGTACTCTGTTCACCTCACTTTGTTCAGGTCGCATCACGGAGATGCTTCCCTGCTACGCCAGCCTCTGCCGCATGCTGCTGTGCGGCCCAGCCCACGAGCACATGCTTCTGCTGAACTGGCCGCCGCGCGGCTGGCCTCAATCCTTTGAAAAGGTGTTTACGCTACTGCTGCGCAGCCTGCCGCTGCTGAGGGGCAGCCAGGAGCAGCTGCTGGACGCTGCCGAGGCGCTGGCTTCGCCCATGCTGACTGAGCAGCAATTTCCAGCGATGCAAGAATTGATGGTGAGCATGCCGCCAAGCTGCAGCCAAGCCCGGGCATAGCATGTATTTCACTAGTTAAACTGGTGCGCTGGCATTCAGAGCAGCGCACGCGGCAAAGAGGATCTAGCAAACACGCCATGGACCGATTCAATAAGAATGGCTCGCAGCGGAATTTAAGAATGTGACTCATGGGATCCCTCGCCCGCCTGCTGCCCCTGGTTTCTGTTGTTCTGCAGTTAAATGGCACAGTCTGGGGGTTGAAGCGCTGCCCGTCCTTGGAGGCAGCCATAGAGCTGCTCACTGCAGTGCTTCCAGGAGCAGAGCCTGGGCCACCGGCACAGAGCAGCGGCGAGGAGGGATCAGCGGAGCTGCGTATGCGGCTGCAGGCGGCAGCGGTGGCCCTTTTTGGCGGCGGCATGTGTTACTGGCTCGTCAGCATCAGCGAGGCAAGAAAGTTCACCAGCCCCCTGCACGACCGAGCCGCACTGGCTGCCATCCAGCTCACCCCGCATGCCCTGCGCGCTCTGCGCCAGATGGCAGCCGCAGAGGGGCCACCGCACGCAGCGCCTCAGCTGCGGCACGGCCGGCCAGGCGCGTCTCCTGCAGAGATGGCGGCAATTGGCTTCAAGCACTGGGGTGTCGCTCTGCGTCTGGCAGACCCAGTCGTGCGCAGCTCGGAGCCGTACTGGAGTGGCAGCCCCGAGGCCTTGGCAGCCTGCGTGGCAGCAGCAGAGGCAGCCTACGGGTGCGTGCCGGCGCTGGAGCGCTTGGCCGCGCGGCTGCGTGCCACGCTGCCAGGCGTTGCAGCTGGGCAGCTGATTGCTTCCCTGGGGGGCGTGTCGAACGGAACGATTTGCCTGTTAGTCAGCCTAGGACGCCATACAGGCACTGGAAGCAAGGAGGCAGCAGAGCAGCAGCAGCAGCAGCAGCCACAGCAGCAGCCAGCCTCCGGTGCGGGCTTGACCTCAGCTGGGGCGATCGAGCTCCTATTGCAGGCCCACACAGTGTCCTGCCGGATGGTCCACTTCACGGCTGCCCTGGTGCAACAAGGCCCCGACCCACTGGGCCTCCTGTCGTATGCCGAAGATGGGCACAACCCTGGGCGCGCCGTGTGGGCCCCTCTGGGCCATGCTGCCTTCATCCTCACCCAAGCGGTTTGCCTGGAGCTGGGCGTGCAGCGTTTGGGCCATGCAGCTCCACGCGCGGCCAGTAGAGGGAGGGAGAGCGCGGGAGCGAGCAGGTGAGAGCTTTGCTGTCATCGTAAATCATTTGGTTGCAATCCCGCCAACTCTTTCGGCCCTGGCTGGCCATAGCAACGTGTGTGCTTTTCTGAGCTTGCAGGCATCTGCAGGCAATATGTGCTGCTCACATTGAGGCCATGACTGTAGCAGCCGCCTTCGCAAACGGCACTGTGGAGCAGCGGCTGGCGGACAGTGAAGGGCGCAAGTGGGTGGAGGCAGCAGTGATGGCGGCAGCGCATGCGCCTGCCCTGGCGCTTTGGCCACTGCTCCAGCAGCCTTTGCAGCAGCCAGAGGGCGAGCTGGACCCGGGGGAGAGCCTGCTGGCGTTGTATATCAAGGCAGGACTGGTGCGTGAGAACCACCCCGATAACTTGCTTTCAACCTTGGGGACAATTCACTGTTCATGCCTGTGTGCGGTTTTGTGATGCAAAGCCTTTCTCGCCTGTGGCTGACATGTGGCAGACCCTGCTCACACATATATTATGCAGAGGCCCGAGCTTCAGATGCTGTGGGACACCCTGAGGGAGCCAGCCACCGTGCCTCTGCACCGCTTCATCTTGGAGCAGGCCCAGCTGTCGCCCCGCCTGGCGGCTGCTCTGGTGGCAGGAGGCCAGCTGGAGGAGGTGGTGCAGGCGGCTGGGCGCGAGCTGGACGGCGAACGCAGTGGGGCCGCCAGGCAGCAAAAGGTGAGCATGTGGACGGGCTGGGAGGCTGCTGGCATGTGCTGAACGTTCTGCCACCATGAACCAGTGGCCTCAACTGATGATGATCAGATTCTGCAATTGAACATAGCTTTGAAGCCTGAATGGTGATGCCAGTGGCTTCCTCCGTGCACGCATGCAGGGCCGGCAGATATGGAGCGGGCTGCAAGGTGTGCTGACAGCCCTGCTCCAGGAGGGTGGTGCAGTGCAGCAGGCACCAGGGCAGCAGGTGCACAGCATCGGCGCCAGCGAGACGGCCAGCTCAGCAGAGGTGACCGCTGCACTTCCGCTCCTGCAGGCAGCCTACGATGCTGTGTTTGGTGCGGGCACGGCAGCAGGCAACAGCGCACGCAACCGCACAGCTGCCGAGCTGCAGACAGCAGCAGGCAGGGTGCTGCCGCCCGCTGTCGCTCTGGCCCAGGCTCTGCTGCACCATTGGCAGGGGCCGGAGCAGCAGCAGGTAGGGCGTCTTGAGATGGCACGGGCAGCGGCCACCCGCGGCTGTGCCTACCTGCGCTGCGCCAATCTTGAGGCGGCAACAGAGGCGGTGAAGAGCAAGCGGTGCGGCGGGTGCGGCGTAGTGCGGTACTGCTGCCGTGAGTGCTGCAAGCTGGACTGGGGCACCCGCGGGGCACCGGCGGGGCACCGGCGCGTGTGCAAGCCGCTGGCGCTTCAGCAGCCAGGAGGCTGAGGGCGCAGCTGGGCAGGCTGGGTGGTGGCATGCACCCGCTCTCAGCTTCCTGCAAGGTCCCGGCACAGCAGATGCCGCGTCCTGAAATTTAGACTGCACGACCTCGGCGTTCCCCTCGCCTTCTGTTTCTTTCCCTTCTGGCCCTTTCTTCCCTGTCACCTCCCTCCCTTCCGATCCTTGCTTGCCTGTTACGTAATACGTATAGTACGTATACCACCCTCCCCTTGTTTCAAACTGGCCCTCCACGTTTACAGCGGCTAGCTTGCAGCCAGGGGGCAAAAGGCTCGGTGGCCGCATGTTTTGTGACACAAATAGAGGATGCCGGCTGTAGAAGTATAAATGGTAGAGACGCAAAAATCAGAGCAAGGTTGGGCAGATGGCAAAACTGAGAGCAGGCTGGGTAGGAAGGACAACAAAGGAGGAGCGGGCGGAGGGCAGTGCTGGGAATTCAGTCGGCGGTGAAATGACAATTGGAGGCAGGTCAGTGCTGTGCGGTGCATGAAGAGGCTTCAGGCAAAGTAGACCCACTTCAAGTCAACGCACAGCATTTCAGGCGGCGGGTACCACGGCAGGGCAGGGCCTGACTGTGCATAGTGTGGAAAGCCCCTGCTCGGCACGGTGCTGCAATGCACCTCATGCCCAGCTTCGTTGCAGGTGCCAGGTGGGCATCCAGCTTCTCAGTGAAGGGGCTCGGGGGGCGCTTCAACGTCTGAGCTGGCGTTGGAGTCTCGGGAGGGCAGGGTGCGGCGGGTGCCCACGGGACCAAACTTCATGGAGGCAGAGGCCAGCAGCTTGCGCACGGGGCCCCACTTGATGTGCACCACAGGCAGCAGCTCCTGGAGGGTGGACGGAGGGGGGGGGGGAGGCAGGAGGGACACGGGAGGGACAAGTTGGGTGGGGAATTGGGTTCAGGGCCAGCAGAGCCGGCAGCCCACTGTGTGTGTTGTGTGTGTACCTCCCCACCTCGACAACCCTCTCCACAGCTGAGCGGCAGCTGATCCCCCAGCCTGCGCAGGCGTCCCTGCTCCCGTCCCCACTGCCATACATCTGTGGAGGCCATTACACCTCTGAGGCACACTATACCTCACCCTGCCGTACATCTCGATGGTCAGGACGGCTGCTCCGTTGTAGAGTGCCAGAATGCACACCAGGACGCCAAAGCCGGCCACCTCCTGTTAGGCAGGGAGCAGGGAGACGGGCGGGCACACCGGTTTGTTGCAGCAGGAGGCGGGGAGGTATGCGGCGCTGGTGCTACACAAGTTGCGGCACAGTGGAAACGCCATCAGGAGAGCAGGCAGGGGAAGGGAGGGAGGCAGGCAGGCACCCCACACCTGCCCCATCTTTCAGTGCAACGCACCAAGTTGGAGCTCTGACCTGCCCTGCCCCTCCGCCCTTCTTACGTTTTTGATTTCGGGGTGGGTCTGCTCGGCCCCCAGGAGGAAGAAGAGGATGAACAGGGTGAAGAAGAGGAGGCTCGTGGCGACCGTGGTGACCAGCGTCTGAAACCTGAAGAAAACGGGGCGGGAGGGTAGGCAAGGGATAGGGGAGACGGGAGCATGCGGAAAGTGCCTCTCAGAATGTGTGGCAGGCAGGTGCAGTGCGGCTGGCTCCTGCAGGTGACTGCCCAAGGCAGGCAGGCGAGAAGGAGCGCTGCCTGTGCCACTGCTACGTGCAGTGCAGCACGACAGCACCTTTAGTACGCAGGTGAGATACAGGCGGGCACAGGCTGGGGCATGCAGACAGCGGCCCCACCCCATCCACCCACCCGCCCACTCCCCGCTGTCGCTGCTCACCAGAAAAAGATGGTGATGAAGCCAAACAGGACGAACTGCAGGCAGGGAGGTGAGGAGGCAGGGAGGCGAGGAGGCACTTATAAAGCAACCCACCAACAAAAGGTGCTGAAGGGCTGCTTTGTTCTTTTGGCGAATCCAGCACATGGTAACTCTGGAGCATGCAGGCGGCACTTTACTGGATGCGTTTCTTTGGAAAGCAAAGAGGCAGGCAGGTGAGCAGGCCAGCCGTTGCCGCTGCCAGTGCAGTGCCTCACCGTCATCTGCTCCGATTTGGCATCATGCTTGCAGACGCCTGCCAGCTGCAGGGTGCCCTTCAGGGCGGTGGCAATCCAGAAGAAGCCTGCGGGTCAATAGCAAGAGGACTTAAATCATATCAGGCCGCCGCAGCAGCAGGGGTCGGCGCGCTCTTTGAGGCAGAGAGCGAAGCACGGTTTGAGTGCTGCGTGTTCCCGCCGCCACCTGGCTGCACGCCGTCATCCAGAGGCAGGGGGGCATACTACTAGTAGTACTCACTGTAAACCAGGAAGGCGTTCATGGCAAACACGTTGTGCCTGCTGTACTCCAGCAGCCCCACCAGGATCTCGCCCTGCAGCCAGCCAAAGCAACCCAAGGTGCGATCATTGCGGGTGAAAGTTCAGTAGAAGTTCAGGAGGCACGGCACACACTGCAATACCCAGCCTACTCGCAACCCCCTCTAAACACCGGCATGCACAAATTGCTACACAGCCTCCTCGCAACCTCCCATTACAGAACTTTTGAGCAGGCAGCAGCGGCAAGGCACTCACCACGCCGGCGAAGGTGAAGAAGAAGGCTGCAGCGGGACAGGGGGGAACAGACAACCGGGATGGGTAAAGCTTGGCAGTGCGGGCAACGGATGCGTGTGGCTAACAACTAAAACGCAGTCCGCCAACCCCTGCTGACAACGTCAGTCTGCTCCTGTCCCCACCCTCCGTCCACCGCGCCGTGCTTTGCATGCAGCAGCAGCAGCAGCAGCAGCAGCAGGCAGGAGCTGTGCTCACCGTACATCAGGAACGTGGCATCACGGCCTTTGATCCAGCCCGCCAGGAGGGCCTGCAGGCACGAGGCAGGGAGGCGCCACGTGGTGACCTGGCGGGTCAGTTTGCTGGTCGGCGGGGCTGAGGCGGGCTGCTGGCTGGCGACAGGCAAGGAAGCCTAATGCATGGCAGCAGGCACTGGTGCCAGCATGGCGTAGACCCGTGTTCGTGCATACAGCCCTCGCCTCCAACCAGCCAGCCTGGAAGGCACCCGTGGGCACAGCAGCCTGCGCCCTGCTGCCTGCAAGTGCCCAGACAAGTGCCAGCTGGAGCCTGTCATGAACATGAACATGCACTATCATGAACACTCTAGAGATCCTTAGGCTTACCATGTAGATGAGGCCGCAGAAGCCAAAGCTGAAGAAGCCCAGGGGAGCTGGGCGGAAGGAAAGGGGGGCAGGGGGGAAGGGGCAGGGCAATGGGTGGAGGGGTGAAGGGACAAGTTCAGGAGAGGAGGAAGAGCAGGGCAGATGCAGGGCAGGTGCAGGTGCAGAGCAGGGGGAACAGCGGTGCACAGTGATGTTGGATGCCGGGTGTGAGGGGGGAGGGGGCAGGGCCACGAACGGGAGAATAGCGGGGCAGGTGCAGGTCAGGGGAAAGAGCGGTGCACGATGCATGTGAGATGTGGCAGGCTGAGCCTCACAACGGTTGTGCCTGCTTCGGGCTGCCCTGCCACAGCGGTACCGCACCGGCGCGCGCGGACGCCGACGGGCTGCCCAGGGCAAGCAAGCTATGATGCATCTGGGCAACTCATCCCCACACCCCCAAAGAAGCACAGTTCTGGCTCCGCTCAGGTCCTGGTAGTGCTGCCTGTAATGCGTGGGCACGCTTCTGGCTGCCCTGCCATGATGGTCCCTGCCTCGACGGTACCGCTAGGGCATAGCGGTTGGGCTGTCCAAGGCAAGCAGTGTTGTGGCTCACCCGGGTTGCTGGTGGTGGGCTGGGTGCGGATGAAGGGGTCTGTCTCTCGCAGCACGGCGGACCGCGCCAGGCGGGCCTCCAGCAGGGCGCAGCCAGGGCAGCCGACCTGCGGGTGTGGGAGGGAGTGGGGGGCAGCTCGCGTGTAGTTGTGGGGCTGAGCGGGGAGCAGCTGAGGGTTTAGTATACACGGGTTCAGTACCCTGGAGGGGGGGCGAAGGAGTGAGGGATGAGCACAACGAGGGGAGCGTGAGTGTGGGCGGCAATTGTTACGGGACAGTTATGGACGGGAGCGGGACCACGTCAGAGGCAGGGCGACTGGCAGGCAGGCAGACGGGCGCAGGCAGGTGAGGGGCGGTGCATGTCCGAGGCAGCGGCAGTGGGCCGGTTCCCGGCCCGGCCGTGCTCCAATCCTCTCGCGCCTCACCTTCCACCACAAGCCAACGGAAGACGGCAACTGGCCCTGCTGCCTTGCCTCCTCATGGCCCCCGCTCCCTTACACACCTGCAGGCTGTGGCCCTTGGGAGCAGATGACATGGTAGCTGGTTGGGGTGGGGGTCAGGGGCGCTTGAGATGACGGCGGTGCGCCTTGAGATGAGTCGACGGAGGTGCGGGAGGCTGCGACAGGGGAGTGGAGAAAGGGTCTGCGTCGGTTGGGAAAGCGTTGGTGGGGTGAGTGGTGCCAATTCGTCCTGCCGGCGGCGCCCGCCCGCCGCCCGCCGCCCGCCGCCGGGCCCACCCCTGCTGGCTGGCTCCCAAACTCATCAGCTCCCAATCGGCTCACGGATATCATTTGCACCTGAGGTGCCTGCCTCCAGGGGCAAGGCACGCCTGCTACCCCTTCCCACCGGACACACTGTCCGGCCCCGCCAAAGGCACCTCACCTGCGGGTCGGGGACTCGAGTTGTGGGGTTTAGGGTTGGAAGGCAGGGAAACCGGTAGGGTTCACAAACTTTGGGCTGAATTTGGGTCGCGGTCGAGCTTTACGTAGGGTCCGTTAGCTCACGAACCTCAATACGATTGCTAAGCGCTGCGTGGTGCCCACGGCCCTCGAAGCGGTGCCGTGCCTGGTCGGCCCCGGAAGACCAGCAGGCACAGCCAAACACATGCTCAGCCCTGGAGGCTGAGCGGGCGGCTGTGCAGCGAGCCACCTGTGCATGCGCATCCCTCGTCGTTTGTGCTCCCTTGGATGTCACCAGAGACACACATGGCACACTCCGACTGCATTGCGAGACTGAACGCTGCTAATCTGAAGCAGCAAACCGACGCTTAGCTGGCGCTGCCACCTAAGCAGTAGGCCCCCTGCCCGCTGCTGGGACTTTGAACATGCTTCGCCAACAGCCTAGACATGGAGGTGTGGGCTGTGGCAGAATGTGTGTGCAGCAGCGCTGTCAGGGAGGGTGCTTCCCCATTTCCAAGAGAGGAAATGCCTTAGCCCAAGCTGTCGCTTGCCCGCCCAGCGGTCGCCGCCCAGCCGTCCTTGCCAGTTGCACACACTTGCGGGTTGTACTTGGTGCAGAGCCTGCTTTCTGCACATGACGTGCCCGCCCACCCCTCCACGTCCCGCTGCCCACGCTTTGCCGACCTCGGTGCTGGCGGGCCTCATCTTGCAACAGCTTGTATATATGCGTGAGCAAAAGGTGTGGGTGCTTGGCGGCAGAGGCCCAGCCTACAAGGCTAAAGGTAAGCACGCAGCTGGCAAACAGCACTGCTGACGCAAGAGGCAGAGCAGGAGTTGAGAGGAGAGGGGCGCGCCTGTGCTGGCAGCCTCAGGCCGGGCGGCACGGCAGGTGCAGCACACAAGAGGGTCGGGTCGCAAGCGGGGGTCGGCCCGCGGGTGCAGACAGGGGAGGCAGGGATATGTGTTCAGGGCATCTGGCAGCAAAGGCATTCTGCAATGGCAAGGCGGGCGCAGCACAAGCATGCTGGAAGAACAAGAAACAAGGGGGGAGCGCACGGGGGAAGAGCAGTAAGGGAGAGGGCAAAAAAAGAGTGAGTACAAAGGTATCAGATGTTGTGCGCACAAAGTTGGTGGGCGCTGATGCGTGCGCGCATGCCGGCGGTTGCACGTGTTGGTCATGCACGCTGGGGGGTGGTTCATTCATTTGCAAAGGCAGGGGCCATGCCTGGCGCCGAGGAAGGTGGGCTGCTGGGAAAGCGGCTGCCTCCAACAGGCGGGCGAGCCGCGAATTCTGGCAGGCAGCTGGCTGGCAAGGCCGCCGTCATTCCAGCCGCCACAGGCGCTGCGCTGCGCTGCGCTGTGCTGCGCTGGGTCACACTGTCTATGCCAGCCAGCACGGCTGTTCCCCTTCCAAAACAGGGCTCCCAGCTTTGGTGAGGAGGCAGGGCAGTCGGTCTCTCTCGCCGCTATTGGGCACGCGGCAGGTGATCAGTCCTCCCGATCGTTCAGCTGCTCCAGGGCTGCATACACTTCCAGCAGGCCGTACTCCCGCTGCCGGTTGGCGGCAGCCAGTTCGGGGTCTGCAGCAGGGGACCACAGGGGAAGGTGCGTGACAGAAGAGGCAGTGAGTGCGGCCAGGAGTAAGCCGTTTTGTGTGCGGACCTCGAGCTGCAGAGCATGCAGCGCAGGCAGCATGCAGTGAGCACACTGGAGCAGCAGCGCCCCAACGCGGCCGACTTCAGAGAGAGAGAGAAGCGGATGAGAGGAGAAGAATATTTCTCTACAGCACCGGCAGGCAGCTGCCACAGGGTGAGGGTGAGCGCCCAATGCCCAAGCAGAGTCCTGGAGCGCTGTGGCTCACCTGCGCTGTCCCAGCCGCGAAGGAATATGTCGTTTTCGCTGTCTTCTCGCGCCGTTCTCGCAGCGCCCTCAGCAATGCTGTCAGCGGTGACGCCGTCAGCAACGCTGTCAGCAACCTGCAGGGGGGCCAAAGGGCAGAGGGTGAGGGCTGTCCGTCAGAAGGGAGTCGAGGTAAGCTCTCGGGCAGGCACGTGCTACACTGCAGCCACACAATGCTTGCAGGACCATTCTCCGGGCAGCACCCACGCCAGGTGCGCTGGCAAGCACAACGGACCTGCAGGCCCGCCCCTGCCACTTGCCTGCACAACCGACTCCCGCTTGGCAGACCCTGCAGTCGCCGAGGCCTGCGTGTAGCCTTCCCCTGCACGGCTAGCCGCCGCAGCCGCCACGCCCGCCAGGGTGCCCGGCCCAGCGCCCAGCCGGGCTGCATTGGCAGTGGCGGCCGCCGGCGTGACTACTGTGGCTGTCTGCGAGAGGCTGCTGGGTGCAGAAGTGCGGCTGGTGGCTGCGGCTGGCGCCGCTGCACTGCCGCTTTGTAACGCTGCGACGGCTGCGCTGGGCTGCCCCCTCTTCCTGCCGGGCGGCGGCTGCCAGGGAGTCGCTTCTGCCACCCGCTTCCCTTCCTCGCGCTGCAGGCAGCAGGGCACGTGGGCACGGAGCGGAGGGGAAGTGAGACACATGACTCCGCGCGTTTCCAGGGGACCCACGTTTCCAGGTGGCAACCTTTAAAGCATGGCAAGCAGGTGCCGACAACAGGCAGGCAGGCAGGTTTGAAAACGCCCAACCAACCCGCCCGACTGCCCTTCCTTTCCGACACCTGCGGGAGGGACGTTCGCCCACTGGCCTACACCAAACACACACAGATGCAAGCGCCGTTTTGCGGCCACATCCTCACCCCGCCTCCCACCCCCCAGCAGTCCCACCCTGCCCACAAGCCCACACACTCCACCCACCAGCAGGTGCTGCGGGATGAATGTGGACCCGATGGCCACATCCTCCCCCTGCCGCGTGGTCACCGTGGTGGGCGTGCTCAGGTCGCGCACATTCTCCTTGTCAAATGTGACTCTGCAAGCAGGCAGGCAGGGGTGGCACGGCGGAAGGGATGAAGCGCTGAGACAAGCAGGTTTGGGGCACAGGTTGCGTGCAGGGTTGCGCTGGGCTGAGCTGGATGGCCGCTTGACAAGGACGGTCCCGGACCGGGCAAGCGAGGCACTGGGGGGGCCGAGACGATGCAGCGGAGACAAGAATGTAGGGTGCACGCAATGCACCCAAACTCCTCCCGGTAACTGGGACTGCCCTCGTGGTCGACGCACACAGCCCAACCCTGGCACACAGTCGACCATCACGCCTCCACAGCTGCAACGGGCACCTGAAGATGTGAATGGGGTCCGCACGGCATGTGATCTCCCCACTCTGCAGGTCAAACCGTTGGGGCACCAGGCGCTCCTCCAGGGTGTGTGCCACGCTGCAGGCAAGGCAAGCACAGCCACACAGCGTTGGGGAGGCGAGGCATCGGGAAAGACAGGCAGGTGGGCAGCAGCGACAGGCGCTCTTCCAGGGTATGTGTCACGCTACAAGGGGGGCACACAACGGAACGGTGGAAGGGAGAAGCGGAAGCCTCCCTGCCATCCATCCACTCCTATTGCTGCCCACCTGCCCAGCCTGCACACGTATCTGATAGCACATCAACCACAAGCCCGAAATCTGCACCAGGCAGGTACACCTGGTACACCAGGTACACCTGCCTATGCCGTGGTTGTTTCTTTACAACCAAAGGCTGACGCACAGCCCTGCCCACCTGAAGCCGCGGTCTGACAGCACATCAATCATGATGTCCACCGCATGCGGCTGCTGGGTGAGCAGCGTCGTCTGCGTGCGGTACTCGGCAGCGCCTGCCAGGCTGGACTGCTTCAGCACCGGCAGCACCTCGGCGTCAATCAGCCTGCAAAACGGGGGTGGGGTGGGGTGCACGATATGAACAAAGGGGTGACTGGACTGCTTCAGCACCAACTGCACCTCGGCGCCAATGCGCGTGCAGTGACAGGGAGTCAGGGAAGATGTGCAACGGGGAGAGGGGACGGAGCAAGGGTGCGGAAGGAGTGCAGCGGAGGTGCCTTGCGGCGGGTTGCTGAGTGCAATGGGCTGCAATGTGTGCCACAGCCAGGACGCGCAGCCAACTGCCCCTCCAGCCCCTCCCTTCCTTCTTGGCCAAGCCTGGACCCCCACTGCCTGCCACATCATGCCCTCCACAACACTCCCATCCTCAAACGGTCCCTGCCAGTGTCCCTGACCTCACTCCCTGTGAGCAGCTTGTTGTCCCATTGCAGTAAAGCGTATATGTGTATGCATCTAGTCAGGACACCCTGCCCCTGCCCCACTTTTGTGTCCTCCCCGCTGGCGCTCACTTGATCACATCGCGGAAGAGCTTGTTGTCCCGCTTGCAGTACGCATCCAGGCGGAACACCAGGCGCTGCCGGGCCACCCGCACCAGGTCGCGGGCCAGGGGCAGGTGCCTGGGGAGAGGTGGAGGGGGGATAACAACAAGTGGTGTTCAGGTATTTAAAAAGCGTTGCCTACGGTACAAATGGGCGCAGCAGCAGGGGCAGGATGGGCATGGCACACACGCTGCAATGGCTTTACGCGTCCCTCCGCCTGCCCTGCCCGCCCCTGTACCCGGCCCATCATTCCACCACGTGATTGCACGAGTTGGCCCATTTCGCCCAGGCTGGCCCAAGCACCCACCCAGCTTATGGTACCCATCCACCTGTTGTTGCACTGCGTCTCATCAAACCGCTATCATTTCCCTATGTATCTTAACCTCCGCCCACCCATGAGCTCACCGGATGGCTGCATAGGTTGCCTCGTCCAGGTCCTGGCTAGACTGGTAGGCTTGCTCCCGCATGATCTGCCCCTACTACTCCCTCCCCGCCCCACGACCTTGGACCCATAGGCTCACCGGATGGCTGCATAGGTTGCCTCGTCCAGGTCCAGGCTGGACTGGTAGCGCAGCTCCCGCATGATCTGCTGCCGCGCCTCCTCCAGCGTGCCCATGGCGTCGATCAGGGAGAAGGGGAAGAAGGACTTGAGGCGCAGGATGGTGTGGTAGTGCGCCTTGAATACCTGCAGTTAGTGAAGAGGGGAAGGAGCAAGGCGCGAAGTAAGAGAGAACGCACGCTGGCGGCCTAGCTGGCGCGGAACCGAGCGGCAGGGCAGGCAAGCGTCCATGATGCGACACCATCCTACCTGCCTGCACACCCGGCCACAGGTACGCATAGCAGAAACCCAGCGGCATGCTTGGGTCCAGCAGCCTGCCAGCTGGAGCAGCCTCCTGTAGCACACAGACTAGCAACCCCTGCTCTCCTAGCAGCGCCTACACTGCCCCAAACAGATGGTGCTCGGCAATGCCGTGTGATCAATCCTGCACCCGCGCACGCACGCACCTGGTAGCGCCGCCTGCAGAGCGCCTCGTTGACGTCTGTGGTGCGCACGTCCCACACATCCCCCGACCCCGCATCCATCACCCGCTTGTTGTGCATCGCCGCCAGCTGGGCGCGCCGCATCTGCCGCCGCACAGACTCCTCCTCATCCACATACAGGATGACCACCTGGGAGGGACGAGAGAAGCAGGGTTAGGCAGGGCAGTGGTGCTGAGTTGACTTCAATGTGGCCTGCCTGTGGCTGCGCAGTGTGGTACCGCACGCATCCCACCTGGACGGTGCAGGGTGGCCTGCTCCCACCTGCCCACCCAGCCCCCCCGCCCAATCTTCCCCCAGACTCTTGCCAGCCTCACCTTGAAGGAGGGCCGTGGGAAGCGCCACTCATCCGGCGTGTCTGCATGCCGCAGGCTCATCACCATGAGCTTGTCGTGCAGCAGCTTCACAAAGTCGACCTGCACAGACGGAACACAGTTCACGCAGCCGTTGATGGTTGGAACACAGTCGATGCAATAACAATACAAAACCTCAGTTGTCTGTGTGGCAGTTGAAGATGGCAACATGTCGTGCAGCAGCTTCCAAGACCAAGAGGCATGAGCGGTTCAGCACAAACAGCAGTGAGGTAGTGCCGCGAGCCTGGTCAGCGCACGTGTGCAGCATCGCCCCGGCCAGGGGAGCACGCAGAGTACCCAGCAAAGCAGCACCCCCTGGAACGCACCTGCAGCGCTGTGCGTGGGAAGCCGTCGATGACAAGCCCAGCGCCATCGTTGGTCTGCAGGCAGCAGGAGATGAACAGGCAGGCACAAGTTTGAAAATAGGACACTTGTATTGGCTTGGGGCGCAGCACACCCACCGCTGTCAATTCGTACCAGCTCCAGCAGTTCCTGCCCTCATGCTGCTTGCCCCCAGCAGCACGTCCGGCAGGGCGGTCGGCCAACCAGCACCACACCCTCTTGCCATTCTCCTCTCCTCGACTCCAGTACCATCTGAAAGCACCCGGGTATTGCCTCCTCTTCTGCGACACCATTGCTGCCTGCATACGCCCTGTGCTGCGGTGCCGCCATCAGCACCGGCACTCACCTCTGGGTTCAGCACCACCTCCATCAGTGCATCCAGCACCATGTGATCTGGCACCAGCTCACCGCGGTCGATGATGTTCTGTGAGAGCAGGCATGGTGGGGGCAGAGGCGCGTGGCAGCAGTACTAGGTGGCCGGCTGGGGACTGGGAAAATGTGGCCGCAACACCCGGTCGTGCCCGGTACCTGCGTTTGACCCTCACAAAACGGCGACCCCGTGGAAGCACCTGACAGGCCTGACGCCTGCTGACCTTTCAAACAACGGCGACCCGTGCACTTAACCCACGCATGTGCCCTGCCCCTGCCTTTGACCCGCGCTCGCTGCCCATCATGGTATGTCCAGCAGGTGCCGTCAAGGAGCTGCAGTGTGCATACAGACAAACTGGTGCTGCCCAGCCCTACACCCTACACCCTTCCTGCCCACCGCCCATCCAAAACAAACTCATGAATGCACCCAACTCCTGCCCGGCTTGCTGTCCTGGTGCCCAGTAACCGCGACATGGGCTATGGCACACCTGCAACCTATTCGGTCAGCACCCAGCTGTTGATTCATGTGCCCCACCCTACCTTGATTTCATTGCTTGTGTCCAGCAGCTGCGACATGCCTATCGCCCGGCTCAGCCCCCGGCTCTTCATTATGAAAGGCATGTTGGTGCCCTTGCCGCTGCCCGGGGCACCGTTGAGCCACACCACCTCACGCGGGCACAACAGGCGCTGCACAGGGGAGCAGAGGTGTGGCGAGCGGGCACCTTCATGGTCTGCAACATGCGCTAGGACGCAGGGGCTGGCATGTGCATGCATGAGGGCGATCATCAGGCTGGCGTCAGCCTAGCACACCGCTAAGCCAGCCACGCCTTCTGCCAAACCCCGCCAAATCGCGGGCCGCTCCCGCAAGAACCTGACCACGTGTGCTGCCACGCCTGCCTGCCCCCCTCACATCTTTGTACTTCTCCACGATCCGCTTCCAGCTGGCCTCGAAGATGACCTGAGCCTTCTGCAGGGCCGCAAAAGTGTGTGGAGGCAGACCCACAAAAGCAAGGTCAGCACGCACAACGGCGGGGTCAGCACTGCCGCCGCACGGGCCCAGCGGATGAGCAGCACACCCCCAGGTTGCAAGGCATGGGCACTGCACACGGCACAGCAACTGCACGTCTGCCAAAATGTACCAGGCTGCGGAACAACACAGGGCAGCACAGCAGGAACACAATAGGGCAACCGTACCACCGCCCTCCTTCCCGCACGCACCAGGCTGAGCCGCTCTTTGCTGGTGGGTGCTGGCAGCGGGCGCAGCGGGTTGGCGGGCACAGGCACAAACCCCGCTCCAGGCTTCACCGCTGCTGACACTGTCTGTGCTGCTGCTGTTGCGGTCTGCAATGGAAGGTTGGGGAAACGGGTCAGCAGAAGGGCAGCAGCCCGCCGCACACAGAACTGTGGTGCAGCGGGCGCTCCCCCCTGGGCGCCGCCGACGGCAGCAGACTGACTTGAGCTAAAGCTGAGGCCTGTCCTGCCTACCTGCGCCCATCTCGTCCCCTCCAAGCGTGCGCCTCGCTGCTGATGCCCAGGCCGAAGCTGCAACGCGCGCCTGCTCGCCGGTTCGGCGCTTCCCAGCCGCCCCACGCCGCCTGGCATCCCTGCTCTGCTGCAACATGTGGAAGCCGCTCTGGCTCCACCAGCCAGCTGCCGCAGCTGCTCCAAGAGCAAGAGAGGAACACGTTGTCGCATGGCCGGCAGCTGCTGACAAGGGTTCAACCAGGGCCGGCGGTGCGATGAACGTGATCGCGTGTGATCAACGGAGCCACACTAAACGGGTGCAGACAAAAGACCAGTCGCGGCAACTGTGCTGACCAGACTGTGGAGGCCGACTGGTAGCGTGGTAATGTAGGCATGAATGTGTGGCGAACTTGGGATATGCTGGATCACGAACAGGCTGCCTGCCTGCCTTCCTTCGTGCTGGCCATGCTGGGCCATGCAGAACGGTGCCTTTCGAGCTATGTTTACATTCTGTACTGTGTCGACACGCCGTTTGAGCCGCTCAGTGCAGCGGACAGCCCGGCACAGGCGCAGGCCAATGGCGAGGGCGCCGTGCAGGCTTTAGTCGAGGCTCAGGAACGTCCAGGTAATAAGTGAATGCCGTGATCGAGTCGGGGGGCTGCGCAGCGTTACATGCTTGCTGCCGCCGCTGCACTTGCCGCCGCCGCCGCCGCCGCCGCCGTTGCCGCCTGCTGCCGCCACTGGCACCGGCGCTTGCCTGCCCACGCTACTTCACGCGCATTGGTGCAGGACCGCCCCTGAAGGGGAATCGGTTAAGTTTGTGGCAGCAAAAGCAGCAGCAGCTGCAGCATCTGGCTGCCAGGTATCATGGCTCCCAAGGCCAAGGCGCACTCGGCTGCACAGGCGGCTAGCAAGAAGAAGAGCAGCGCTGTCGAGATTGCGCACCACCACGAGCAGCGCATCCGGCAGGCACTCAAGGTGGGGTGCAGGAGCTAGATTTGGCACAAAGAGGGCATGCAGTCGGCACAGAAGGGGCAAGGAGCAGCTCAGCAGGGGCCTGACATGCGTGGCAGCGTGGGCACGGCATGCCCCCAAAACACCAGAAACTTGCGGGCCGCCGGGCGGCCTGCTGTGCTGGGAGGGGGCCTGAGCGCTGGGAGCGGCAGCAGGGAAGACCACGAAGAATGACCGGCATCTGCCTTGTGTATTTATATTCGCCCTCCCTGCAGGACCTGGATGTTCCGTGGCATGACACCGACGCCGCCAGCACAGCGGCACCCGCCACCCAGCCGCCCGGCAGCACAGCAGGGCCAGCAGGCGGTGCAGCCACCGGCGCGCTGCCCAGCGCACAGCAGCTGAACGAGGTGTATGCCTTGCTGCGGCAGCAGGGCTTCCAGGTGGCGCAAGTGCAGGCCGTGCTGTGCGCGCTGCCCCTCACAGCGGGCGCCAGCCTGGAGGCTGCGCTGGACTGGCTGCTCCTGCACCTGGATACTGCTGAACTGCCAAAGCGCTACGTGACCCAGGCACGGCAAGGCGCAGGCGGTGCGGTAGACGTGAAACACAAGGCCCGGGAGGTGACTCCGGAGGAAGCAGCGGCGGCAGAGCGTGAGGAGCGGCAGCGGGCGGCGGCGGCGGCGGTGCGAGCGGCCGAGGAGGCCGCGTCTCGGGCAGCCGAGGAGGCTGAGCGGGCGGCAGAGGCGGCGGCGGCGGCAGAGAAGGCCAAAGAGGCAGAGGAGGCGCATCGGCGGGCGTGGATCATGCAATACATGGAGGAGGGGAGCGAGTCTGAGCAGGAGGCAGAAAGCGAGGTGGAGCAGGAGGTACGATGGGCTGGGTTATGAGTGCTGGGGTCGAGTTTATGGGTTGTGGGTATCAAGAGAGTGTGGGGTGGGTACAGGATTATGGGTTACGTGGGGGGCCAACAGGGGCAGGCATTGGGGAGGGCCTGCATGCAGCAGTGCATGCCGAGCGAGGGGATGACATGTTGTGCCCTTCACTGGCAGCAAGCGCGTGCGCTGACGTGAACATTGGCGACCGCTGCCTGCCTGCTTGCTTCCCAAGGGATTGCATCAAGGCACCACAAGTGTTGCTGCTGCTGCTTGGGACCCCGGCTGGGTTGACCCCCCGCGACGATATCATCTGCGCGGCGTTCCCACGGCTGGCACCTCCCTCTGCACCAACCCATGCCTTTCATCGACATGCCTGTGCACATGCGCTGCAGTCGGGTGCCTTGTCACAGCATGTGGGCCGGGAGCTGTGGGCTGGGGCAGGTGCAAGCCTTACGGATGCAGCTGTAACTCTTCCCGCACATTGTCTTCTTGTCACCGTTGCTGGCTCACCGTGGACTGGAAATCCAATTGATTGATTGATTGATTAGGGCCTCATGCCTCGCTCCTGGCCTCTGAATCACCCCACGCCTTTCATCCGTATGCGTGTCCACATGCACTGCAGTCGGGCGCCTCATCAGAGATCGAGGACTGGGAGGTGTGGGGTGACCCGCGGGAGGTGGAGCGGCGGCGGGCCGAGCGCAGCCGCCAGCGGATGCCGCACGAGCAGCGGGTGGCGCTGATGGCGGAGGAGATGGCGCAGGTGGGTGCATGCACGTGGGTCACCCCCCCACTCGCCTGTCTTGCTGCGCATGGGCGCTGGCAGAAAGCATGACAGCCGTTTTGCAGGCTGCTTGGTGCCTCTTCCCAGGTCGTCATGATCACTCCCACACGCATGCACGCATTCTTCCTTCACGCCATATGCATGCATCCTTCGCTCCACGCACACATGCATGATCATGGGGTCCTGGCGGTACAGGCCCAGGCGGAGGCAGCAGGGTGCCACGTCGCTCCTGCCCCTCTCCCCAGGCTCCCCTCCTCCTGCGATGCAATAAACCCACATGTGGATATGCTCGTTGTTCAACTTCTCCGTTCATTTCTAGAACCAGTCTTAAAACACCATGAGCTGTGCATGCCCTTGAAAGCCCGCCTGCACGGCCCTCTGCTCGTGCAGGCCAAGGCAGAGGCAGCGGCGGCCAAGGCGGCCGGCAGCAAGGAGAAGCAGAAGGCGTGCGGGCAATTGATCGGCAGCCTGAGGCAGGAGATGGCTCAGCTGGGGCTGACAGATGCTGACCTGGCAGCAGCGGGCACAGCAGGCGCAGCGGGCACAGCGGGCACAGGAGCGGCACCAGCAGCAGGGACAGCAGACGAGGAGGAGGGGGAGCAGGCAGCAGAGGCAGCTGCTGCGGGCGGCAGTGCAGGTGCAGACGGCATGGCGGCAGAGGCAGCAGGAGGCAGTGACGGCGACGATGAGGAGGAGGAGGCAGGCCTCGGATTTGATCTGTTTGGAGACGGTTCAGCGCTGGAGGAGACCGAAGTCGTGAAGAGCGCTCGCAACCGTGTTCAGGCCGCGGTGGCTGCAGCAGCGCTGCAGCCGTGGGGCGCCGGCGCCGGCGCCGGTGGCGGCGGCAAGAAGAAGGGCAAGGGCGGCGGCGGCAAGCAGGCGGCGGCCCCCAAAGTGGAGCAGCAGCAGCCCAAGGCGCTGCTGCAGCAGCACTGCCAGCGCTGCGGCTGGGCGGCCCCACGCTTTGAGCGCCTGCAGCACGGCGGCATGCGGCTGGAGGGAGGAGGGTACCGCTACTCTGTCGCTTTAGAGCCCAGCTCTGGCAGCGGCAAGGGCCCCAAGCGCCGCCAGCAAGCGGCCGCGGCAGCAGCAGCAGCTGGGCCTCGCAGCTACAGCCTGCGGGAGGCTGACGACGGGTGGGAGCGGATTGAGGATGCCCAGAACGCTGCCGCCACGCGGGCGCTGTTTGAGCTGGCGGCAGCTGGCGATGCACAGCTGGCAGACGCGTCCCCGCCGGTGTGGACGCAGCTGCCGCCGGCCTTCCAGGAGCTATGGCTTCTCTGGCAGGCGGAGGGAGAGGAGGGCGGGGGTGGCGTTGGGGCCGAGGAGGCAGAGGGGGAGGCTGCAGCCAGGGAGGCGTTTGTGCAGCAGCTGCTGGAGAGAGCCGAGGTAGAGCAGGCGGCGGCAGCAGCTTCCCGGCAGCAGCAGCAGCAGCAGCAAGGGCCGAAAGGGGTGGAGGCGGATGCTGGAGGCTGGCAGCAGGAGCTGCTTGCTTCCATTGAAGCGGCGGGGGGCAGCGAGGCGCAGCGGCAGCAGCAGACGGCGGCGCAGGAGCGCGCCAGCGAACGACTGGCGCAGGAGCAGCAGGCGTGGTGGGCTTCAAATGAGGGCCGGCGCTGGCTGGCGGACCGAGCAAAGTAGGAGGGACGTGTGAGGGCCCAGGCATGGGGTTTTGCTGGGCGGTTGGGCTGGTCGTCTTTATGCCTGCACGCCAGCAGCGCGGTCAGCCTAGCGCAAAGTAAGGGGCGGTGAGGGCCCAGGCATGGAGGGGTGCTGGGCAACTGAGCTGGATGTTTTCCTGCCTGTGCGCCAGCAGGGCTGCAGCCTAACCCTAATCCCAATGCCACGTGACTGCGACTGCCCACCCCTCCCTGCTACCCGGCATGCCACCCAGCCTTTGGCCCATGCCCTGTCCTCCCACCCTTGCTACTTTGCACTGAAAAAAGCGTGTTTTCGTTCCCTTTTTTCGCCGTTGCAGGCTGCCTGTGACGGAGATCCGCGAAGGGCTGATTGCTGCGCTGCAGAAGGAGGATGTGGTGGTGGTGAGCGGCGAAACAGGCAGCGGCAAGACCACGCAGGCAAGCCGTGTGGCCGAGTTGGCGCCTGCCTGCTGCCGCACATACCATCCATCACATGCCATCTGTTGGCAGGACCTTGTTTGCACGTTTCTGTGTGTCTCGTGTGTGTCTCGTGGCTGCCATGAGTGTCTCGTGGCTGCCATGAGTGCCTGCTTGACTGCCCCGTACCATGCTGGCACTTTGCGAGGAGCATGTTTGCGCGTGTACGTCTTGACAAGACAATGTGTGTCTCCTGACTTTCATGAGTGGTGCCTGGTTGCCTGCCGTACCTTGCCAGCACATTGCCAGGCCCTGTTCACGCATGTACGTCTTGTGCCTCCCGTGGCGAAACAAAGCAGACGCAACTGCAGCCGCTGGCCCTGCCCTGCCCTGCCTACAGTACTCACCCACCCTCACAGCCGGACGCCCCACCCGCCTCCCNATGCACACCGCCACCACCCATCCCTCTCTCACACAGGTGCCCCAATATATCCTTGAGGCTGCGGTTGAGGCAGGCACTGGCGGCGCATGCTCCATTGTGTGCACCCAGCCGCGCCGCATTGCAGCAATCAGCGTGTCTGAGCGCGTGGCTTCGGAGCGAGGGGAGGCAGGCCCGGGTCAGGCCGGATGCAAGGTAAGGCGGGGGGGGCCAGGGGGCGGTGTGTGAAGGAAGGGTTGGGGTCGTCGCTTGGCGTGCAGAGAGCGGTACTGCTTGAATCATCAGAGATCAGAGCCGTGTGGGTCTGATGAGCAGCCTGGGCAAAGGCAGCTGCTGTGTGTGCCTGCATCATGTTGCCACGATGCACGGATGATGTGCACGCACAAACAGGGTCCTGACATTGTGTGCTTGTATGTATGTGGTGTGCCGCTGGGAAGCAGGGGAGCGGTACTGCTCAAATGTACCGTCCCCAGGTTTGCTTCCATGAGCTCCTAGCCGGACGCTTGCTGCCAAGATGCCCTGCCCCCACAACTGTTGCCGTGCCACACCTTACCAGCCCTTCCTTTTGCTAGGCCCTGGCCCCTTTACCCAACAGCACGTGTCGCCTTGACCAAGTCACCAGGGAAAAGCATTGCCTTATCAATTCACAACTAAACTTCACACGAGTTTCCAGTGCCCCCAGATTGGCTACCGCGTGCGCCTGGACGCCCCCTGTCCTTACAACCATTCATATGATTGAATCAACTGCTGCTGTTTACATTTCCCACTGGCCCCAGGTTGGCTACCACGTGCGCCTGGACGCCGCCTCCACCCGCGAAACCCGCCTGCTCTTCTGCACCACCGGCATCCTGCTGCGCCGCCTGGCGGGGGACCCAGCCCTGCTGGGTGTGAGCCACGTGCTGGTGGACGAGGTGCACGAGCGCACGCTGCAGGGTGAGAAGAGTGTGTGCTGGAAGCGTGTGTCGAAGTCGTTTGGTGCTGGAAGGTGCAGCGTGGGTGCATGAGCGCACGCTGCAGGGTGAGAGGGACGTGGGGATCTCGTGGGCTACCATGAGGATGTGGCATCACAGCGGCTCGGGGATGTTTGCATGCAGGCAACTTCCTCGTGCCCCTGCTGCTGCTGCTCACCAGCCTTCCAACCACGCCACTCCTCGGTTCACACACGCACGCGTACATGCGACTTGCTCATGGCCCTGATGCTGCTCATTTTGCCCCTCCCTTGCTCACATTGTGTGCAGGCGAGTTCCTCATGCCCCTACTGCTGCTCACCCTCCACCCACCCTTTGCTGCGCTCCCCGTGTGCAGGCAACTTCCTCACACCCCTGCTGCTGCTCACCCTCCCACCCTCCCTTTGCTGCGCCCCCCGTGTGCAGGCGATTTCCTCATGGCCCTGCTGCGCGACCTGGTGCGCGTGCGGCGTGCCGCGGGCCGCCCCCTCAAGGTCGTCCTCATGTCTGCCACCCTGGATAGCGCCCTGTTCTCAGACTACTTTGGGGTCTGCCCCGTGCTGCACGCAGAGGTGTGTTCGGTGCACACTTGTGGGCTGGGCGTGTGCAGGGTCCACGCCCGGCGGATCACTGTGTGGGTGTTATGGTTGTAGCGTGAGTTGTTACCCTCTCTGCCACCCCGCACAGTGCCTTGTTTTTATGCTACTTTGGAGGCTGCCCCGTGCTGCACACAGAGGTGGGTGGGTGCCCACTTGTGGGCTCTGGGCTTGTGCCACGCCCAAGGTCCACGCCCGGCGCAGCACTGGGTGTGTGTAGCGTGAGTTGTTACCCTCTTCTGCCACCCGGACAGCGCCCTGTTCTCTGACTGCTTTGGAGGCTGCCCCGTGCCGCACGCAGAGGTGGGTGGGTGCACACTTGTGGGCTGGGATTGTCGGGGGTCCACGCCCGGCGGAGCATGCTGAGGGGACTGTGTGAGACATCCAACAGCGGTATTAATCAGGTTCCCTCCCTGCTATGCTGACGGGGAGTGCCTGTGGGCTTGTGGTCTCAACACCCGCAGTCTGGGCAGCGCCCTGTTCTCAAACTGCGTGCTGTGATCAAACTCTTCTCGTCCTCTCGCCTGCCTGCCTGCCTGCCTGCCTGCCTGCCTGCCTGCCTGCCTGCCTGCCTGCAGGGCCGCACCTTCCCTGTGGAGCAGCTCTTCCTAGAGGACTGCTACCAGGCCACGGGTGAGCACAATCGATCAGTGAATTACACCTCTTGAGTCCAGCGGGGAGCCAGCAACGGTCTCAAGGGGCAGTGGGCTCCCTTTTGGGGGATGACCTTCTCGTGTCGTGCGCGCCACACTGCTTGGATGGACGGAGTGGCAGAGCGGGTTTCTTTGGTCCAGCTCCCTACACTGCTTGGCGGGCAGGGGAGGCTGTGGAGCAGGTGTGGGCAGGTGGCACCTGCAGCATTCCATCCAGCATCCCGCCCCCGATCCACCAATGTCATCAATTGGCGATTGAGCAAGAGGAAGCAGCCTCACATCTGTATGCATGGCCTGCGCCCTGTTGCAACCTCACAGGCTACGTGTTGGATGCCGACTCACCTGCGGCGCTGCGCCCGCAGTGGGACCGCCGTGGGCAGCGCCGCACCGCCCTCACCGCCGGCTCCAAGAACCTGCAGGCGGTGCAGGCGGGGTGGGGTGATGCGCTGGCTGACTTGGGGCCGCTCAACCCGCACTTCAAAGAAGAGGAGCTGGCAGGATACAGGTGGGATACAGGCTGAGGTAGAGCTAGGGGTGAAGAAGAAGATCAGGTTTGTCAGGGCGTGGGGCTGAGAAAGCCGGCAGGAAACCAAGCCACAGGCACCGGTTAGGTACAGTTGAGCGAGGGATGCTGTCTCTGAGGGTTCATGCTTTGGGAGTGCAGTGGGCTTGGCTGTTGGCTGCCTCTCTCTCTTCAAAACAGAACACCTCAAGTTTGCGGGACGGCGCATCTGCGGCACATCCTTGTGTTGCTGCAGCGCTATAAAATGGACGAGTGCAGTGGGCATGGCTGCTGGCTGGCAGGGCAGAAGGCGCAGCCCCCTGCTGCCGGCGGCCTGAGGTGCCCGCTCATCTCCCGGGCGTGCCCGCTCTTCTCCCTGTGTGCAGCCCCAACGTGCTTCGCAACGTGGCCATTTTGGACGAGGATCGGCTGGACTTTGACCTGCTGGAAGAGCTGGTGGCACACATAGATGAGAGCCAGGCCGGGCAGGATGGAGCCATCCTCGTGTTCCTGCCAGGTGAACGGCGGGGAGGCGGGGAGGCACTGAGGGAGGGCTGGAGGGAGGGAGATAAGGGGGCGATCTTGATCAGTCGCTCTTCTTCTTCTTGCGCAACTGCCTCTGCATGGACCCATTGCCAGGTCGGTGTTCCAGAGAAAGCGGCAATGCGCGTTGAAAGCGGCCCCACAATGCCAGGCCCGCAGGCCCTCCCGATCCCTGGCCGTACCTGCACACCTGACGTGACTCACCATGGGGATGTCATTTTTTGCTCCTCCCCTCCCCTATGCTGCGGTATGCAGCACTCCTTTCACTCCTCGCATTCCCCGGCCTTAAGGCCCACTTGCCCCGGCCCACTTGCCACTCAACACACTTGGCTGAGGTGCATACGCGTGCGCTGATGCTCATTGCAGGTAGCCCGCGGAGGGGGGCCACGCTGGGGGACCCACACCTCCGCTGGTATCCTCAACCCACGCCTAAGGGCGTATTCTTCTCTACTTCTTCTTCTTCTCGTTGCAGGCATGGGAGAGATCCAGGAGCTTCAGGACCGCCTGTGCGCCACCCGCCGCTTCCGAGCCAACTCGCAGTGGGTCATCCCCCTGCACTCAACTGTGGCCCCCAGGTGAGGAGGCTTGTGTGGACTGCGATTTGGTAGCTGTAGGGGAACCTGCAGCTCAAGCTGGATTACTATATATTCAATTCAATTCCTTAAAGAATGCTGCTTTGGGACAGGGTTTGCACGGTGCACAGATAGCCGGGTTGTGAGTAGGGTTTAGGGATAGGGTTGGCTTGGGGAGGAGGTAAGTGACCCGGGCGGGGAAAACAGCACTGGGGGAGGGGGTGAGGTCCGGTCCACAAACGAGCACCTGGCACACTCACCCGCTGCTTTGGGAAGATGTGCTGATGTGAGGTTATGTGATGACGTGATGTGCACAGTGCCGAGGGCTGTGATGTAACAGAGGTCGGATCCAAAAACGAGCTGCCCCTGTGACTTGTTTTGTTACATTGATGTGGTGTCCGCTCCCTGGCCCGTGCGCGTCCCACAACCTCACACCCTCGCCCACCCGCTGCTCCCCGCTGCCCTCCCCACTTCCTGCCGTGCAGCGAGCAGCGCCAGGCGTTCCAGGTGCCGCCTGTGGGCGTTCGCAAGGTGGTTCTTGCCACCAACATTGCTGAGACGAGCCTGACGATTGAAGATGTTGTGTACGTGGTGGATGCAGGTAGGGTAGGAGGAGGGTTGCAGGAGGGGGCGCAGGAGGAAGGGGCGCCAAGAGGAGATGAGGGGCAAGCGCTGTGCACGACACGTATCATGCACGCGATTCAGCTCAAGCAGGGCTTCTGGGGTCTTCAGCTTTGCCTTACCCTGCCCCGCCCTGCCCCGTCGGCACCCACATCTACGCTCTCATGCCTCTGGGGCCCCGCTGTCCCCTCAATGTTGTCCGCCCCTCCAGGCAAGCTGAAAGAGCGGCGGTATGATGCCTCCCGTGGCATGTCCCTGCTGGTGGAGGACTGGGTGTCGGCAGCCTCAGGTCAGTGGGGTGCAGGCCCTCGCTTGCTTTGCTCGTTTTCTTGTTTGGGCTTGCAATCTGTATTTCCCCACACAGCCTTTAACTTGCAACACAGACCCACAGCCGACAAGTTGGGCAGTGTGGGGGAGGCGGAAGGACGCTGTTGGTGGAGGGCTGGGTGTGGGCCGCCTCAAGTGGGGTTTGGCTGCCTGCCTGCGGATTGGGCTAAAAGGGCTGGGTCTTGCCCGTTCCACAGTGCACAGATGCGGAATGGTAGTGAGCAGTGGCAGGCGATGCTATGTAGGCAGGTAGGCTTGCCTCGGCCACACTGGTGACATCATTCTGCCCTGCGTCTGACTGCCCGGCCACCCACATTTGGACTGCCTGCTTGCCTGCCCACCTGCTTGCCTGCCTGCCTGATTCCGCTTGCCTCCGTCCCTCCGCTGCCCATCCAAACCTGTCCAATCCATCCAACCCTGTCCAACCCACCCAATCCACCCAATTCATCCAATCCAACTCCTCCTGCCTGCAGCCAAGCAGCGGCGCGGGCGTGCCGGCCGCGTGCGCCCCGGAATCTGCTACGGTCTCTACACCCGCGGCCGCTTCGAGCACCGCATGCGCCGCTACCAGGTGTGTATGCCGCACGGCAAATGCTGTCTGGATGTGTGTATCCGTGTCTCGGTCCCCCTCTTTCCATCCCAGGCAGGGACGGTCGTGCACCGTGCTAGGTGCCAGCTGATCGCCTGTGCCTGCCCTGGTCGGATCCTGGCCGTCAGCCTCTGCACCACCCAACCTGCTCTCCCTGCTCTCCCCCAACCTGGCCTTCTTTTAGCAACAGAGATTGTGCGGGTCCCTCTGGAGCGCTGGTCTCTACCTCTTGCTGAGAAGCTGACCCTCCCCCCTTCGCTGACATGCGTCTTACTTGTGCGCCTGCGTGCGTGCGTGCAGCAACCGGAGATGGTGCGGGTCCCTCCAGGGTGCTGATATTTACCTCTTGCTGAGAAGCTGACCCTCCCCCTTTGGCTGCCACGTGTCTTATTTGTGTGCCTGCGTGCCTGCGTGCAGCAACCGGAGATGGTGCGGATCCGTCCAGGGAGCTGATCTGTACCCCTTACTGAGAAGCTGACCTCCCCCTTTGCTGCCACTGTCTTATGTGTGTGTGCCTGCCTGCCTGCCTGCGTGCAGCAACCGGAGATGGTGCGGGTCCCTTTGGAGGAGCTGGCGCTTCAAATTCACCTTTTGAAGCTGGGCAAGGCGGGGGCCTTCCTGGCGCGCGTGCTCCAGGTAGGTGGGAGGTCCACAGCATGACCACAGCACGGACCACAGCACGGACCAGTGGAGTTGAGGAGGAATGGAATTTACAGACCGAGGGCTTGGGGAAGCCGACAGGGAATCAAGCCAAAGGCACCAGTCAGCTGCCGTGCTGCACGGACCTGTGCTGGCAGCTGCAATCACCCACCGTATCCTGTGCCGACCTGGCCCTTAAGCCACGTGTGGTTTGAATCTGTGCCGCCTGCCGCTTCAGATCCCGCCCTGCCTGGTCCGGCGTTCCGGATCGCGCTCCCTGCCTCCATCCTTCCCCCTGCCCCCACCTTTCCCTGCACGCATGCAAACAACCCTGTCTTCCTGCCCTCACCTGCCTTCTGCCTTGCCTGTCCTCACCATGCATGCATGCGCCCACCCCCTGCCTTGCCTGCCTGCAGCCGCCGCCGGAGAAGTCTGTGGCGGGCGCGATCCGCACTCTGCAGGAAGTGGGGGCCCTCACTGCCACAGAAGACCTCACACCGCTAGGTGCGCCCCGCTTTGCTGGCCGCCGCCGCCTCACGCCCCTCCTTGTGCTGCTTGGGAAGCCAGCGCCGGCTGCGCTTGTGCTGCCTGACCCTTTGCACCGCTCCCTTCATCACAAGTTGGCAGCTTTTGGGGAGACGGGGCCAGCGCCGGCTGCGCTTGTGCTGCCTGGCCCATTGCACCACCGCCTTCATCACAACCTTAACTGTCGAAGTTCACAAAACTAAACCACTCCTGAAGACCACACAGGATGTGCACACTGCCTCTGCCGCGCGCTCACCTCCTCTGCCTGCACACGCGCCCCCNCTAGGATGTGCAGCACACTGCTGTGCTGCTGCTTGTTGGTCACGCTGCCCTGCCAACCACGCTGCGTCATGTCGACTACCCCCCTGCCCCTGCAGGCCACCACCTGGCGGCCCTGCCCGTGGATGCACGCATCGGCAAGCTGCTGCTGCTCAGTGCATCGTTGGGCTGCCTGGCGCCCGCCCTCACCATCGCCGCCTGCCTCAGGTGAGTCAAGGGCTTCCGTGGGCAGCAGCCTGCGCAAGGGGCCTCCTCCTTATGAAGCTGTGCTGTGCATGGGAGCTGTGTGGATTGCGCCATGCAGCAATAGCTGGCACGCTGAGCTTACTCCTGCCATCCTCCACAACCACCTAGCCTGTCTTTCTTGCCATGCCCCACCCCACCCTACAATCCCTCCATTGCTCCCACGGCTGCAGCTACAAGTCGCCCTTTTCTGGAGGCACGCAGCAGGACGCGGCGGACCGTGCCCGCGCCGCGCTGGCAGCCCCTGGCAGCGGCACCATTGCAGCGGGCCAGCAGAGCGACCATTTGCTCATGGTGGCAGCGGTGGATGGCTGGCTGGCGGCACGAGCCAAGGGCGGCCACAAGGGTGGGGCCGGGTGGTGGAGGGAGGCTGTGTGGGGAGGTTGTGAGCTGGCGGGGGCGTGCCCGTGTGGGCGTGGGTGTGAGGGATGTTGTGTGATGATGGGGGCGTGCCCATGTGTGTGTGTGTGTGTGTGTGTGTGTGTGTGTGTGTGTGTGTGTGTGTGTGTGTGTGTGTGTGTGAGGGAGGTTGTGTGCTTTTGTGCGCAAATGAAGGCAGGTCAGCTGCTATGCATGGTGGGGGCGTGCCTACTGGCCCCTCAGCCCGCCTGTCCCGCCCCATTTCATGAAGCCAGCAGCTGTCTGCAAGGACAGCCGGCGTCACCTACTGCCTGTCTCACCCCGCACCTGTGTTTGCCCCCTTTTCCCGTGTCCATTTGTACAATGCCAGGTGGGCGCGAGTACAGCCGGCTGCACTACTTGAACGAGCAGTGCCTGGGCATGCTTTCGGACATGAGGTGGCAGTATGCCGTCATGCTGGCAGACATCGGCTTTGTGGCAGGTGAGACAGTTGTTTGTAAAGTAGCGGCTGGGGCGCAGCACCGTGCCCTGCTGGCAGGCACTTCTTTGTGGCTGTTAAGAGAGGTGGTAGCATTTTTGTATCCACCATGCTGGCAGGCACCGGCTTTTGTGGCAGGTGAGTGGTTCTAAGAGGAGGCTGCGCTGGCGCACATGTGCTGGTGCCACCAATGGTTGACGCCATGCTGGCACTGCTGCACCATGCTGTGCTGAGCCTGCGGACACCGTTGGGCGTGGCAGGAAGCCCAGGCAGCCCGTGTCAACCTGCAACCAACGAGGCAGCTGTGCCTGTACAAGAGTTCCAGGCTGCGGGTGGTGCCGAGCTTTGGGTGCAGCTGGCGGTGAGCCAATGGAGGAAGCTAGGGGCCAGTGGAGGAAGCCGGGGTGTGCCTGGTGCTATTCTTGTCCGCCCCCAAGACGCCTCTTCTTGTGTGCTGCTGGCGCTTTTGTTTGCTGCAGGCCCGAGGCGGGGCGGCGGGCGCGGCTGGATGGATGACCGGTCGGCACCCTACAACCGATACGCCAAGCACCCAGGTGGGGCAGCGCCCAGATTCGTAAACTTCTGCACCACATCACCACCCCCCAAAATTGCTGCTGTGCATGCTGTGCCCGCCCAGTTGTCCCGGGCCTTGCCTGGCTGCTGGGGGCCACGCCGACACCTGCCCTGCTGTCGCTGCATCCTGGCTGTGCGTGCAACAGAAGCCCTGTTGCCGACCTCGCCCACAACCCACAATGGCTTTCTACCTCATGCCCACAGGGCCACACCCCTCACTCCCCCCTGCCCTGCATGGCAACCCTCCTCTCTGCACGGTCGCCCCCTCCCACGCCGTTCATCCCATGCATGGCCACAACACACCCTGCACGGTCGCTCCCTCCCATGGCCGCTCCCTCCCACACACGGCCACACACACCCTCCCCCCCACCTGCAGCTGTGGTCAAGGCTGTGCTGCTGGCTGCGCTGTACCCCAACGTGGCTGTGATGGACGATGAGTCAACGCCAGGTGGGCACAGGGCAGGCGGTACTGGGGGCAGTGCGGCAGGCAGTACTGGGGCGCAGGGCAGGCAGTACTGGGGGCACTTTGGGGAGCATATGAAACAGATGATAGCACATGGGAGCATTGGGTCACGACCTCCCCAGGGGGTTGTGCCACCTTGCTCATGCCAGAATGTTTTTTTAAATTTCAAGAATGTGGCGGTTGGCTGCGGCAGTGGGCTGCCAAAGTGAGGTGAGTATGCTGGCCAAACAACAAGGCAATGTGCACTCTACTTGTTTGCCATCAAGCAGAGCAAGCGATTCAAGGCCTGCCACACGCCCACTTCTTACTCTGCGTGCTTCCCGGTATGCGCTGCCTTGCGCCGCGCAGGCAAGCGGCCGGGGTGGCACGACGGCGGGGGGGAGGTGGCGGTGCACCCCAGCAGCATCTGCCACATGCTGGAGGCTCAGCAGTACCAGAGACCGTACCTGGTGTACCTGGAGAAGGTACGGGGAAGCTGCCCTGCCCCAGCACCGTGTTCGGCACTCAAACATACAGACTGATTGCTCCGGCTTAAGTGGGTGACACCGTGGTGCGATGCATGCTGCTAGCTGCCGGAAGCTACAACACGTGTGTTTGTCAGAATCAGCCAGCGGCAACGTGTGAGTCAGCTGGGATGCTTTCCCGGCTGTCACTGCCACAATGCCACTGCCACACTGTGACTACCTCCCTGTCTGCTTGCCCTTCCATTAGCCCACCCACCCATTCGCCTGCACCTACACCCGCCCTCCCACCCGCCCCTTCCCCGCAGATGCGCACCTCGCGCACCTTCATCCGAGACGTCACCCCCGCCGCCCCCGCCGCCATCCTGCTCTTTGGCGGCTCCCTGGCGGTTGCCCACGACTCCTCCTACGTCCAAGTGGACGGCTGGCTGCGCATCAGGTGGGCAGGGCGGGTCGGTGCTGGTGCCGGTGGGGAGGCTGGGTGCCAAGCACAAAAATTAGGGGGCGAGAGACAGTCAGGGCAGCGCGCAAGCCGTGCGCCGTTCTGGAGCCGGGTGTCACCCTCGCTTCCCTTCGCTGACTGGTCAGTCTTGTCAAGCAATGGAGTTCAACACGCAACCCGCCATCATGCACCTGACACAATAACGTGCGGCACCTGTGCCTTGTGGCTGCGCCTGTGCCGCCAGTTTGACCCCTGTGCCTGTGCCTTGTTCGGCACCTGTGCCGGTGCCCTGTGCCGGTGCCCTGTGATGTGCCTGTGCCTTGTTTGGCACCTGTGTTTGACACATTTGCCTGTGCCTTTGGCATGCCACGTCATGCCTGCCACCCCGCAGGGCTCCCGCCCAGACAGCTGTCCTGGTCAAGCGGCTGCGCCAGGCGATGGATGGACTGCTGGAGCGCAAGGTGCGGCAGCCGGGGCTGGCGATGGAAGCTGCGGGCGGGGAGCTCATACAGAGCATAGTGGACCTGCTCAACCACGAGGAAGCCGCGCAGAGGTGGGACAGATAGAGCGACGGACGGATGAAACGATTGTAAGGCGGCGCCGCGGCGCTGCTGGAGTGCGCGCTGAGTGCGCGGGGCGGAGAAACGCAACCGGCTGCCCCGCCTAGTCCTTTGCCGTTTTTATTTCCTTTTATGATGCCCCCTGTTAATATCACTCCGCAACAACAAAGGCGTTGTCTAAACAGGCCTGCAAGTGACCGGAGTACACTGGATGGTGCACAATTTGAGGCAGCAATGCTTGCGCCCCGGGGCGCTCCGGGCCCGTCACTGCCCAGCATGCTGCCAGCAGGAGGGCGCCGTGTCGCGAGTTACGGTGCCCTAACGCTTCTTATGTGACATCCGCGCACAACTGCACGCAGCTAGAGACCAGAGCGCGCTAAGGTCTCCGCGTCTACGAAGATGGCTGATGCAGACGCCAGCCTCCTGCTCCTGCCCAACCAAGTGCTAGACGTCATCGCGACGCGATTGGACGAGCCCAAAGATCGGTGTGTGCCGCCTGCCGCCGCCGCCGCCGCCCACTAGCCGCCGCTGCGCCGCCAACCTCTCAAGTCCGACTCACACACTGCTCAACTCCTCCCTGCTGCAGCATCCGCCTGGCGTCCTGCTGCACGGCCCTGTATGAAGCCTCTCCCCGCTGGTTCAGCCAGAGCCTCCTGGATGCTCAAATCGATGGACAGCTGGAGGGCTGGGAGGCCCATGCCCGCTGGCTGCGGCGAGTGGCAGGTGCGCACGCTGCCACTGCCACTGCCGGCCCGCGCTGCATGGTTGGCACGCTGCATGGTTGGCACGCTGCATGGTCACTCTGCTTGGGCTGTCTTTCACAAAGGTGCGATGCGTGGCTGCCTTTCCAGCCACGGGATAGCCTCTCCGTCACCGAGCCCCACCGCACCGCTGCCTTTCCAGCCACGCGGTGTACCCTTTCCCTCACTGAGTCCCACCATGCGCCGCACCGTTGCCCCCTGCAGCGCCCGTGAGGCTGGACCTCCGCCCGCTGCCGCAGCGCGCCTTGGAGGCCTTGGCGATCGTGGCAGGAGTGGGAGGCGTCCAGCTGGCCAGCATCAGCCTGCAAGGCTGCCAGTCTGCCTCCGTGCCGGCGCAGCTGCTAGCCAGCTTCCGCGCCAGCCTGACCAGCCTGGACCTCAGCGTCACAGACGCGCGGGACGGCTGGGCGCAGCTGGGCCCGCTGCCAGCACTTCTTGAGCTCGACCTGAGAGCCTGCGGTCTCTCCGTGCTGCCGCCGCAGCTGACCGGCTGCGCATCCCTGACCAGCCTAACGCTGTCAGACAACTATATTCGGCAAGGCTGGGAGGCGCTTCTGCCGCTGACCCGGCTGTGCAGCCTGGTCTTGGAGGACTGCGGGCTGGCCGCCCTGCCGGCGCCACTGGAAGGGCTGCTGCAGCTGACCCGCCTGGATGTCGGCTGGAGTCGGGTGCACCAGGGCTGGGAGCGGCTGCGCCAGCTGACGGCTCTGCAGGACCTGCGGCTGGAGATTTGGGCGCCAACTGACAACCCTGTGGGACCTGGGGGTGAAGATTTGCCCACGGCTGTGCCAGATGCCCTGTCCGGCCTGACGGCACTGACCAGCTTGTGCCTGGCCGGCAGCAATGTGCAGCACGGCTGGGAGCCGCTTCGACCACTGCGCCGCTTGCGCAGCCTCAGCCTGAGCAGCTGCCAGCTGTCCGCCCTGCCGCCCTGCCTGGCTGGCATGACGCGGCTGTCCCGCCTCGGCCTGGGTGGCAACCCGATGCAGCAGGGCTGGGAGCATCTGGCACTCCTACGGCAGCTCGAAGATCTCGACATCGGCAGCTGCCAGCTGTCAGCCCTGCCCGCCTCGCTCGCCAGCCTGACAGGCTTGACCAGCCTGGGCTTGGCTGACAACCCCATTGCGCACGGCTGGGAGCTTCTTGGCCCGCTGTGCATGCTGCACACGCTGGTTGTACCCCACTGCGGCCTGACTGCACTGCCGGCACACCTGGGGCTGCTCACGGCGCTGGAAGAACTGGACCTTGAAGAGAACCGCATTCAGACCGGCTGGAACTACCTGCCGCGCTCGCTGCGCACACTGAGGCTTGGCATGGATGAAGATGTGCCCACCTTGCTGCCAGAGGGGCTGGTGCGCCTGGCGTTGCTGCGCGACCTGCACTTGGTCGGCTGTTGGATCGACGGCGGCTGGCAGCACCTCAGCTGCTTGGAGCAGCTGCAAGCGCTGAGCCTTTCTTTGCCAGAGGAGGAGGCGCCCTTGCCGCCTGCGCTCTCATTGCTGACAGGGCTGACCTTTTTGTATTTGGATGATGCCCCCACCGGCGGCTGGGAGCACCTGCCCCTCTTGCCCAGCTTAAGGGAGCTGCATCTCGAGTTTGAGCTGCCCAGTTGCCTGCTCAATCTCGACTTTGGCGGCCGGCTGGCCGTGCACGCTCATGACAGCCCCGCCATTGTGATATGACGGTGCAAATCGCAGCATGCCCAGCTCGGCGCCTGAAGGTAATTGCAATCTTTTCTTCAAGTACCTACGGCTTCGTAGCCCCTGCGTGCCCTTTCCGGTTCCTCTTTTTTTCACACCTTCACGCAGACTTGCTTTTCACAAACCTGTTGCTGACTGTGGGCATTCGTATGTAACTCACGACCCAAGTGCATGCGGGGGCGGAGGTACAGACAGACCTGGAACACCCGGGCAAGATGTTTTCAGCTTGTGAGGTGGCAGCAGACCTGGAATTAGCGCAGCCAGTGATGTGACATTGCCCATGTTGTGTGCCTGCCACAGGAGG
>JTEE01000320.1:1756588-1767412 GCA_002896455.3 Chlorella sp. ArM0029B | reverse complement strand
AACACAGTGATCAACGTGTGCTCGCCCGTGGTGGGCGTGCCGCTGCTGCCCTTTGCGCTAGGTGAGGCAGGCATGCCAGCGTGGCGGCGGTGGGCTCAGCTCTGGGCGTGGCGTGCACTCGCACATGCCTGCCTGCCTTCCTGCCTGCGGGGTGCTGCTGTGCATGCGCCTGCTGTTCTGGCCTGCCTTCCTGCCTGCCCACCTGCCTGCCTCTCTGCCATCCTCTGTGAGCATACTGGGCAACGGTTTGCTTCGTGAAAGCTCCGACCGCCTGACTGTGGTGCCTGCCTGCCTTCGCCCGCCCCAACTGCAGGCACGCTGCTGGGCTGCCTGCCCAACAACGCTGTGGCTGTCAACGCGGGCGCACACCTCAGCGAGCTGCAGTCGCTCCAGGATCTGTACCAGCCCAGGCTGCTGCTGCTGGGCGTCACTGTGGGAGCAGTGGCGCTCGCCCCCATCTACCTGCAGCGTCGCGCCGAGCAGGGAGCGGCAGCACAGGCAGCAGCAGCTGCGGCAACGCGGGCAGACATCTGATTGAGGCTTGAGGGGCGTATCAGTGTGCGTTCTGTACTCGGTTCGGTTAGTTGTCCAAATCCTTGATGGTGTGGCCCCCCTACGAGATTGGTGACTTGTCCTCGGCCCTCCCTCTTCTTGTAATCTCTTTACTCTGTTTTCTTTTCAATTCCTACCCTCGTCTGTGCGCCCTTTTGGGGTTCCTGCCTTGCATTGCTCGACCCCGTGACCCCTGTTCTCTGCTGCTCTCTGCCTGACTCTCACTTGCCTCCACTCTGTGCCCGTTTTGTGTGCACACCACGCATCCTCACGCACCGCCTGTGCCCCCTTCTCACTGGCATTTGGCCTTGGATCTCAACCACCCCACACTTCTTTCTGGGAGATGCCAAACCCGCGCCTCACCCATTTTGTTTCAGCCGCAAGCATGTCAAGATGGCATGCCATGATACTCCCTCTTCGCACGCAGGCCACCCTGTATTACCTGCCTGCACTCTACGTGTGCCATTTGTGCAAATCCACACCTTTTGAGCACCCTTGCGGCCGGCGCGGCAGTGCCCTGCGCATGTAACAAGGCTGCAGGCAGGGAGCTTGAGGCCTGTGAAGCCTGAGTCCCCATCCCCCTCATCACTCGAGGCAGGTGGTGGGTGCTGCCTGCTGCCACTGGTGCTGGTGTCGGCGGGAGAATCGATAGTTGGCTGGGATTGGTGCAGGAATCGAGTGCAATGCAGATGAGCTGCACGATATGGAGTACCTTGACCCGACCTGATGAGGTGTGGGGGTGCCGGCATCTCCCTTGCCCGCCGGCAGCAGGGCGTCACGGTATCCAACCTCAGGCTCTCCGTGCTCGTCCCTGCCTGCCATGTACACTTGCTACATACGCCTCTCTGCCTGCCATGTACACTTGCTACATACGGCTGTGCTTCACACGAGGAGGACTACTTGAGCGGTCGTGCTCTGCATTGCAAAAGGCCAAGGGGAGGCAGCGGCCGCGCACCTGGCGCTGACGGCTGGCATGGGCGCCACAGCACGGTGCAGGCATCAGGCGCACCCCATCACATTACGGGGCTTCTTCACGGTTCCGATAGCGTCTTGCGGAATGGGATGGGCGGAGGTTGAAGGGCTGCTGCGGCAGGCCTACAACTGCCTGTTGCGGGAGAAGCTTAATGCTGCAGATCATGCCGACGCAGATGATGTCGATGCCGAACGGACGGCCGACTTGCTGCGCGCTGCGGCCGACTTCAAGGCAGCAGCCGTCGCTGCCGCCGCTGGGGCCGCCCCGACCGCCGCCGAACGCGAGCTCCTGACCAGGTGCCTACCTAGCTCTGCTCAGGCTGCAGTTGCGTCAGACGCACAACTGTTTGCAACTGGTGCATACACTGTCTAGTCAAGTCTGACTTGCTCCCCCGTTCCGCCTCGCAGGCGCGTGCTGGCGGTCAGCGCGCAGCTGCCGGACGTGGGTGCTGCCGTGGACACGGCACTGGGTGCTGCTTTTGGGCACGCGCACCGCGAGCGGACAGGCTTCACAGCCTTTGATGCCCGCTGACATCACAGCACAGGGCTGCTCTGCGGTTCTAGACTCTGTGGGCTCGCCCCAACAGCGCCAGCAACACCGTCGGCACTGCGTGCTCCTGCTGCTTGAGCGGCGGCGGCTCATCCCTTCGGGCCCGTCAGCCACGCAGCTTCCCGGCTGGCTGGCCAGCCACGTGAATCTGCAGCTGGAGTTGCTGCAGTACCTGCTGCCGCCGCCGGGCAGCGCTGGCAGCCAAGGCAACAATGACCGGCCAGGTGCCGCTGGTCAGGCTGCGGCACGTGAGGGGTTTGGTGCCGTGCCCGCAGCACCCATGATGGAGCGGCTCGTCGGTCTGGCTGGAGCAATGGATATGATTAGCCAAGGTGAGGGTAGCCTGGGAAGCATCGAACCTTGCGGTTCAAGGGCCCGCGGAGTACACATGTTTGTGAGTTTCCGTGAAGAGGGGTGGTGTTGACAGAGGACACCGGTTGAGGGTAACCTGGGGAGCCGTTCATCTTGCATCTGGAGGAAAAGATTCTTCCTTTCCTTCCAAGATGAATCCTTTCCTTCTTTTTAAGTCCCACTGGTTCCTGGCTTGCTGACCCAATTTTCCATGCGAGCGCCGTCCTGCACCAAGCCGCCGCTGCTGAGCGCCTGCCCTCTGGTGCCGGCCCTGCAGGGCACGGGGACGTGGCCTGCTGCCGCATGCGCCTGGCCGACTCTGCGCGTGCGTGTGCATGCAGCCGTCCCTTTGCGAGCACCGGGCAGAGTGGGAGGCCAGGCCAGAGGCTGCCTACGTCCTTGCCACCCACCTGCTGGCGGCAGTCAGGGAGGCGGCTGCTGCAGTACAGCTTCCGGCTGACCGCCAGCCAGCCTGGTTTGCCTGGTCGGCTGTCTGCAACGCGGCAGCAGCTCTGGTCTCGCCCGTGTTCCTTCAAGGGCTGAGGCTGGCGCTGGTGATGGCACGCACCAATGGCAATGACTCTTTGGCCGCAGCCGCCAAGTTGGTGCAGCTGTCGACGCCATCTGGCGAGGGAGATGGGCAGGCACTGGGGGTTGCAGGCGAGGTTGAGGCGGCCGCCCTTCACTGCATGTTTCACGGCCTGCTGGGCTGCCTGTTCGAGCGGCTGGAGGAGGTGCGGACGTCGGCGGATGCGATGGCGATGCACAGGCGCTTCACTGGCGGGGAGATGCGCGATGCGGCCGAGGAGCTGTGGGATGTGCAGCAGCGGGCAGCGATCGTGCTGCCACTGGTGCTGATGCTGCCGACGCTGGCCTCGCGGCTGCTGCAGCTGGCAGCATCCAGCAGCGGCGGCAGCGGCAGCGGTAGGGGCGGCGGTAGGGGCGGCAGCAGCGGCAGTGGGGCCAGCGGCAGCGGGGGTGGCAGCACCGGGCAGGACCCGCGAAGCGCAACGCTGCTCGTGCCTGTCTGCTTCACCTGGGCCAGCATGTTGCATCGCCTCGCGCAGCTGTGTGCGCCCTTGCGAGCGCGCACATCTCAAGCAGCGCCGGGGAGCGCCGCAGAGATGAGGGAGTGGGAGGCGGTTCGCAACCACAGGCAAGAGCTGTTCACCTGCAGCAGGTGGTTGGCTGTTGTTGCTGCTGTGAGGGATGCCCTGTGACGTGCCGTTGCACCATTCCCTGCCTCCGCTGGCGTGTGTCCGCCGGCCTGTCCTGCCGGCATGACGCTCAGCTGTTGAGTGGATAATATCTGCCTGCCATGCCCATCTAGCTCACATGGGCTGCATGCACCCTTGCAGGCTTGAAGGCCGGAGCGCTGTTGTGGAGGACGTTTGCATGGCCACCCAATGGTGCACGGCGGCAGCCGCAGCCTTTCGTGTGCTGCCCCTGCTGATCAACCCGGCAGCGTCAGCAGCGGCGGCAGCTCCGACGCCGGCTGATTCCGGACCGCGGGAGGCGCTGCACCAGGCAGCTGCCATGCTGGCGGGCAGGTGCATCGCACTGGCCAGCAATGTCGTCACCACCTGCCTGCTTCTTTCCAGCTCTCCACAGCCGTTGTGGCAGCAGGAGGATCAGCAGGCCTCCCTGGCGTTCCAGAATGCCTTGTGGCGGCTGCACACCGCCGGCTGTCGCGCGGTGTGCTGGGGCGAGCAGCAGGCAGAGGGGCAGCTGCCGGCTGAGTGGCGGCCGGAGCTGCTGACGCTGCTGGACGCCAGCCTGGGCAGCGCACAACTGATGCAGCATGTGTGCAAGGGTGTCGCAGCCGACAGCCCCGGCATCGACTACGACAGGTGTGCGATACACGTTGCTCGTATTTCTGCAGATATGCGATATGATGAAGTGCATGAAATCTACAGCACAAGCGCCACGCCTCAGTGCATGCCGCTGGAACGGTTCAGCCGGCGCTGTGTAGCCGATGCAAGTGCTGGCTGTCTCCCTTGCTTCCTGCCCCAAGCTCCCCTGCTGGTGCCCTCCCACCCACCCTCGGGTGCCCCCTAAACTACCCTGCCGTGCAGCTCCTTCCGTGGCATGTGCGGCGCCACATGGGAAGCCGTGCAGCTGCTGGTAGAACCCATGCGCATGGATGACATTTGCTGCGCCACCCTGGCACGCTGCGTGGGCACTTTGGCCGTGTGCGGCCCGCCTGGCCTGCTTCGGCATTTCGACTTCCAGACCATGCTTCACCTGGCTGTGAAGTTCTTGCCCAAGGTGTGCCGCTGGCTGACGTTGGCATGCCTGCCGCCTTTGCCTGGCGGGTGCATGCTTGCAAAGGCGCATGCATGCCCAGCGCCCCCTTTCTCATGCGCATGGGCGTGCTCGAGATCAGGGGGAAGCGCTCGTGCTGGATTTGCGACCTTGCTAAGCCGGAGCTCTGCCCGCTCTCCCACCTCCCGCATGTCTGTTGCAGGAGCGGCTGCAAAGGGCAACATCGGTCCGTGAGCTGCTGCTGCTAGCTGAGCGCTCGCCCGCCTTTGCGGCAGCGCTGGCTGCCACGGGGGGATTGGAGAGCATCGCCAATTGGCTGCAGCCACTAGTTTCGGCCCCACGAGGAGACCTGCTGGTAAGGGCGCCTCCGCCTCTACTGTGTGACATGACTGCATGCAGTGCAGAGGTTTGTGCATGCCAGGACGCCAGGTCCCACACAAGCTGCTGCCCCCGCCTGCTGCCCCCTCACCCCCCCCGGTGTAGGCTGCAAGCCTTCTGGCGTGCGTCACGAAGGCGGTTCAAAGCGTGGCAAACGCAGCGCAGGCAGCCGCAAGCAGCGAAGCTGCTGCACAGCCGACGCCAACCTTGGCAGCCGTGCAGGCGGAGCACACGGCTCTCTGCAGAGTCCTTGCGACAGCCCCGGGTGCACACACTTCTAGGGCAGGAAGCAACGTGTCGCCAATCTGGCTGCCTGCATCGCTGGCGCCCGCATGCCAGCTGGCAGCAGCACTGGTTGCGCACTGGGGCGAGGTGGAGCAGGCGGCAACGGCGCGGTTGGATTCGGCGCAGGCAGCGGCCACGCGCAGCTGCGCGTTCCTGCGCTGCGCCAACCTGGCAGCCAGTGGCGGGCCGGCAAGCGGAGAAGATCCCGGCAGCAAGCGGTGCAGCGGGTGCAGGGTGGCACGGTACTGCGGTACCGCCTGCTCCCATGCCGACTGGGCAGGCGGCGGCCACCGCAAGGCGTGCAGGGCTCTGGCGGCGGCGCAGCAGGCCATGCAGCAGGCAAGCGCTGGGGAGGCCAGCTAAGCGGATGCCAGCTAAGCGGGTGCCAGCTAAAGCCTGTGCTGTTCACATCACGGTATGCCTACTCGTCTTTTGTATAGAACTGCCTTTTGTGTGCATCTGTGCGTCGTATTCATTGATTGAAGATGGCATGATTCAAGCATGAAAAGCAGCACTGGGCAGGAACCCAGTGGCTGCCACAGCTTGGCCTTGCATCTCGGGAGAAGCTGTGCAAAGCAATTCATCATTTACACCTCAGGTCCACAGGGAGCCGTCAACAGTCTCATGGGATAGGCGGGAGGAACAAAGCGTGACAAAGCAGGTGTGGTTAATGCACCCCGACGCTTGCTGCCAGCTTGTCTCCCTGCTGCCAGCTCCTGTGCTGCCACACAATTGCTCTAGCTCTACATCCCCTTATTGTTGGGGCTTCAGGACACACACGCACAAATGACCACAGACAATCGTGTGCAACTACTGAAATTGAATCGAAGCAGCTAGGTGGCAGGGTTGGCTCCAGCGTGCAGGTGCAGCACAACATACAGGAAGTAGTCGCCGGCGTGCAGCTGCGCATGCAGCCAGGCCAGGGGAGCGTCCAGCGGGGGCACCGTGCCGCCCACAAGCAGCCCCCCGGCCGCTGCTGCCCTCTCCAGCACATCCGCTGCTGCCTCAGTCGCTGCAGGACCAGCCCCCGCTGCCCCTGCTACTGCTCCTGCTGCCTCATCTCCTGCTGATGCCACTACTGCTGCTGCTGCTGCTGCTGCTCCTGCTGCTGGCACTGCGTCTCCTTCTGGCGGTGCTGCTGCTGCTGCTGTGGCTGCTGCTGCCGCGTCGCTGTCCACAGCGTCAGCTCCAGCTTCCGACACTGATGTGGCATCGGCCGCTCCACCTGCCGCGGGTGCCGCAGCTGGGTCTGCTGCTGGGCCTGCTGCTGCTGCTGCTGGGCCTGCTGCTGTTCCTGCTGCCGCTGCTGCTGTTGGCGCATCAGAAGGAGCTGCTGCTGTCTCGTCCTCTGCAGCCTCGCCCATGCCCTGGCTGGATGCACTGGCCTCCCCACGAACCACCCCAGGAGAGGAGACTTCTGCGTCCGCACTAGCACTGGTGCTGGCGGTGCCGCTGCCACCGCCGCCTTTGCCGCTAGCCCCGCCAGCAGGCGAAGAAGGGGGCGCCTCTGCTGCCGCAGTCTCGCGCAAGCACTCTTCTAGCAGCGGCAGCAAGGCCTGACGCAAGCTGACGCTGCTGCCGTCTGCCATTTGAGCCAGCACGGGTCGGGAGGTGCAGGCTATGTCACCGTAGCTGCTCAGGTAACCTGCGGGGGGAGGTCAGGCGAGCAAGGCGGCTTGTGGTGGGTGGCATGCCGGCAGGCACCTGCGCCTAAACCACCTCCATTCATGGTTAGATGTGTGTGCCGCAGGGGCCAGGCGCAGGGGCCACAGACATTGACAAGGGCGCTAAACCACGCTGCCGCCGCGCTGTCATCCCAGCCGTGGCCCGCTTCTCAGCAGGGCCGGGCCCCGCAAACCATGCACCCCGCTCTTGCCACCAATCAATCGATTGCAATTCAAGATGACGCGGAGCCAGTAACGGTCTCGTGGGCCAGGGTGGGTGGAGATTGCATCAGAAGGAAGTTCTTGGCAAAGAAAATGAAACGTGTGCGATGCCCCAGCACGCAGTTCTTGGCAGCCAATGCACGAAGGCCAAAAAGGCCTTGCCTCTTGGGCAGGGACAGCAGCACAGCTGCCCCCCAGCCACGGTCTGCGACTCCCTCATCTCAGGCACCCCACCTGCGCCCTTTCTCTCAACCACTCACCAGCCCTCCCAGCCACCCCCCGCACCCCACCTACCTCCCGTGTCTCTCCGGATGTACAGCCGCAGCGGTATTGCCGCAGGCCCCCGCCCCCTGGGCGCAATCGGCGCCAGCTGCAGCGGCGCCAGGATCCGCTGGTACTGCGCCAGGCAGCTGCCCAGCACCTGCCGCCACAGGTCCTCCTGCGGTCAAGAAAGGGCATGCACGGGCGGAGTGCGTTGCGGGCAAACTTGTGGGCAAAACTTGACAAAAAAAACACTTTGCCAAGCCGCAGCGCAGCACACAGCAGGGAAGGGTGCAGCCCAGCACACCGAACAGGGGACACAGCAGGCAGGCAGGCAGCGGGGGTGAGGCAGCAGAGGCAGGGCGGTGCCGGGCCTGCCGGTTGCTGGGCACATGTGGGTGTTTATACTGGACAACCCTTCTTCCCAGGCAACGCAATGCAGGGCAAAGCAAAGCTATGCAGTATACGGGCAAACAGTGCAAGGATCGTCCTAACAAGCAATGGTCTGGAGATTCCAAAAAAGGGCAAAACTCTTGTACTTCACACTGCACGCGCACTGCGCCCCCGCAGACATCTCCAGGATGCATTGCGCGCTGCCCCAGCAACCCCTCTCCCCAGGCCAAGCAAAGCACCAATGTGCAGAGTACCAGGAAACAGTAAAATGACCCATCCCAACAAGCAAATAAGAGACAGCACGCTCCCCACCTGTGCTCCCGCCGACATTTCCATGATGCGTTGAGCGCTGCCCCGGCAGATGTGTGCCGCTTCTTTCAGCGAGTTGAAGAAAGCGCCTCGGAGCGCCGTCTCCCCAGCGTACGCAGCCAGCTGCCTGCAGCGGGTGTCTTGGGGAGACGTGATCAGCGGGCAGGCAGGCGGGGGGCAGGCAGGAAGGGGGCCAGGCAGGCGGGGCAGGCAGAGGGGCACACGCGTCGGTAGCCAGCTGCCTGCTGCAGGAACGGTGTGGCTCCATGCTCAAAGGCAGGCAGGCGGAACAAGAGAGGGGCATGTGCAGGGGGGTGTGGGTAGGCCCCACTGTGGTAAACCCCCGAATGCCGCCAGGCAGGGAGCCAGTGCGGCCCCGCTTTCAGTGTGCCTGACTGACAGTCGCCAGCAGTGTTGCTCTGGCCCCACCGTTGCCGCCGCTGCTGCTGCTGCCGTGGCATGGCAGGGACCCAGTTGGCCTCGCCTCACAGCGCACCAGTATGCAAGTGGGACATCACACACCAGAGGCGTGCAGGGCATGATAATAACACAATTTCATTTATTACTAATTCATGACTGCCAACACATATTGTTGGGGCGCACCTGTCCGGGAAGCCTCTGAAGTGGAGGGTGAGGCGCCAGGGGAGCTCCAGGCTGGGTGCCGCCACCAGGTCATACAGCACGCCAGCTGGCACGCCCCTGCAGCGGCAAGCAGCACCCAACGAACGCAAGACAGATGACGACAGGCAATTCGGGGCTGCAGGGACCAGAAACGGGCAGGAGATGGGGGGCGGGGGAGAGCGGTGTAAGGCTTTGCATCTGCGGCACACTTTTTGTGTTGCTGCAGCGCTATCAAGTGAATGATGAGGGCAGTGGTGGGGTTTGAGCGATCCCAGGTGAGGGGTCGGGAGGCCCCGCAGCACAGCCTTGGCAGTGTGCAAGGTTTGGCGTAGGGCAGTGCAGGGCAGGCAGCAGGAGCGGGGCAGGCGGCCTGTCCGGGTCTCACCACTTTAGCGGCAGGTGGCCGTGTTCAAACCAGGGCACGTTGTCCCCCGGAGGCAGCAGGTGCTGCAGCAGCGGCAGCGCCAGCGGCACGAGGTTGTGCAGGTAGCTCTGACGGGGCACCATGAACTGAAGGGGGAGCATGGCATGGGAGGCAAGCGAGGCATGCTGGTAATCAGGACAGCAGCGAACAGAGGTCGTATGGCAGGCCGTCGGGATAGAACTGACTGCACGCTAGCCGCGTTCAGCGAATTGCTGGCAGGCGGCAGGCGAGGCGGGCGGGCGGTCGGGCGCTCACATACAGCACTGGCGGCTGCTCCAGGGAAGACACCTCGCTGTCTGCCAGCCGCAGCTGCACCGGTATCTGCAGGGCGAAGAAGCAAAGCAGTGCATTCGAGCCTGTCACGTCGGGGCCAACAGCCCTCAACAATGGCACGGGTGGGCAGGAGGGCGGGGGCGGCAGCGGCGGCAGCAGTGGCGGCAACGACAAGGGTTTGAAGGAGTCTGCCTTGCTGCATAGGTTCACTCGTGCCCTGCCCATTCATGAGCGCCCCTCCGGCAAGTGTGCTGTGCCCAAGCCGTCACGTGGGCAGCGCCTGGCCTCCGAGCGACTTACCGCCGCCCGCCAGCACTCCTCCGCAACGGCTGCGCTGTCGGGATGCATCATGGTGTCATTAGATGAGCAGCAGGGTGTCCCAAGCGTCTTCAGGCCGCTCCCAACAGCATATCATGGCACAGCAGGAGCGGGCGGAATCGCTGATAAGCTCCAGCGCTTCTGCCAGCGCTGCCGGTGCCAAAATCCCGGCCCGCACCCTGCACAACTTGTTTCCAAGCAGGGTGATTTGTTTGGAGCGAGTGAGCACGACCGTGAGTTGCCTGAGCGCAGTTGGCCTGGTGGCACTCGCAAGGCGATTTCTTTCGGACCCTTAGCGGGTCAAAATTGTAGCCATGGCCGCCAAAAGCGGCCTGGCGCCCTGCACGCCCCGGCCCTTTCTGGGAGCATGTCGGCAGGGCAGTAAGGCGCCAGTGACGGCCTGCGCCGCAACCAGGATGTCCCGGAGGCGGCCACAAGAGGCGGCAGCAGCGGCTGGAGCGGTGTTGGAGCTTGCTACGCAGGCCTCTGCCGCTGCCGCCAGCGGCAGCGGTGCGGCGGCAGCCACATCAGTCCAGGCTGCACCTGCCAGCAGCACAGGGCAGTCTGGATCTGGCAACTCCTGGCAACTCATATACTCCAGCAGAAGCGGCGGCAGCAGCGGCAGCAGCAGCGGCAGCGACAGCCCCAGCGGCAGCAATAGCAGCGGCAGCAGCGACAGCGTAGCAGGGGCGCCAGAGGCGGCGACGCCTGTGGTGCGGCCGCCTCAGCACCGCCCCACAGCAGCGGCAGCAGAGACGGCAAAGCAAGCGGTGCCTCCGCACCGCCCCACCACAGAAGCAGTGGTAGAGGCGGCGACGCCGGCGGTGGCGCTGCCGCCCCGTCCCAGCACAGCAGAAGCGGCAGAGGCGGCGCAGCCAGCGGTGCTGCCGCCTCTGCACCGCCCCGCCACAGCAGCAGCGGCAGAGGCAGCGACCCCAGCAGTGCCGCCGCCTCTGTACCGCCCCGCCACAGAAGCAGCGGCAGAG
>JTEE01000320.1:1736735-1756548 GCA_002896455.3 Chlorella sp. ArM0029B | reverse complement strand
AGGGGCGGCGACGCCGGCGGTGCTGCCGCGGCCTCGCCGCCCCACTTCAGCACCCGCCACAGCGGTCGGCCAGGTGGGTGCTGACCCCAAGCTGGTGCGCCTCACCAAGCAGCTCATCCGGTGTGCCGCCAGCCCAGGGGAGCTGCGTGGGGTGCTGGAGAGGCAGGTGCTGGAGCCGTCAGAGCTGCGGCGGCTGCTGACGTATTTGGACCGCCAGGGCGCTGCTGACGTGGCGCTCATCGCTTTCCACGCCATGAAGCCGATGCCCCAGTATGCCACAGGTGAACAACAAACGCATGGGCAGGCAGCGGGCCAGCAGGCAGCGGGGTGAGGTGGCAGGGGCTTGTTGACGAGCTGTGACCCACAGCGGGCAGCATTCGACGCCCGCTGCAGCAGCCTGCTGGCGCGTTATGTGCACCTGTCTGTGGGCCCCTCTCTCTTGCTTGCTTGCCACAGCATTACAAGTCAAGGCCACGGCAGGCTGTGCTGCACACCAGCTGCATGCACAATTCTTTACGGGACCCTTTTGGTGCACGCTGTTCACACATGGTCAACCAAACCTGGTCAAACTTGTGCCTGCAGATGATGCTGTGCTGCGCACCAAGCTCATGAAGATGCACTCGAGGCGGCCCAAAGACACGGTGGCAGCCCTGGCGCTGTATGACGAGCTGCGGGCAGACGGGCTGGCCCCTGACGCTGTGTGCTTCAACATCGGGCTCAGCGCTGCCGGTGAGGGTGGGTTCGTGGGTGGGTGCAGGGGAATGGCGTGCATGCAGTGTGTGTGCATGGAGGCGCGCCGGGCGGAGCGCTGCTGCTGGGTGCAGGGAGCGTGTGCTTGGGAAGCAGAGTGGCTTAGCGAGCGCTGCCTGTAGATTTGGTGTCCCTGAAGGCCTTGCAAGTTGCTTGCCACCCGACGGTGCCACACGTCCAGTCTCACAGCCGGGCCTGTGCAGCGCCGGGCCACCACCGCAGCTGCTTTCCTCTTCTTCTCACCGTTCCTTTCCAACATCCTTGGTTTCCCACCCTCGTCCTGTGCGCAGGCCTGGGCCTCCACTGGGGCCGGGTGCTGTCGATTCTGCAGGACATGCGGGTGGCGGGGGTGGGCTGGGACGCCTTCACGTGCAGCGCACTGCTCAGCGCCTGCCAGGCGTGCGGGAGGTGGGAGCAGGCGCTGGAGTGGTTCAAGCAGGCCCAGGCGGTGCCGGGTGAGTGCGATTGGTTGCCGTATGAAAGGTGTGTCATGCATGTGTTTTAGGGGCGTTAGTACACGGCACGAAACACGTGTTATACATGTGTGTGCTTTGTGGGAGAGGCGGAGAGGCTGGACGTGGGAGCTGGCGGCAGGGCGGTTTTCTGGGGCGCAGGCGGTGCATGGTGAGTGTTGGCTAGTACACAGTTCGGAAGATGCGTCACACATGTGTGTTTTGTGGGGGAGGTGGAGAGGCCTGTAGTGGGAGCAGGCGGCAAAGCGGTTTACGGGGGCGCAGGCGGTGCAGGGTGAGAGCATTTGGCTGCAGCACGGCAGATGCGTCACACACGTGTGTTTTAGGAAGAGCGGAGAGGCTGCTGGTGGGCAGGCAATCCAGCCAGGCGGCGCTAGGCCTGGTGCCATCCTGCCTGCCAACCATCCGACAATCCGAGCCATCCGACAATCCGAGCTGCTGCCAACCCCGGACGCTCGCTGCTGGCATTCATTTGCTGCCCCACGAATGCCCACCATGCTGTGCCTGCCCTGCCACGCTGCCCATGCTGTGCTGTGCCTGCAGGCCTTCAGCTGAACGTCGTGCACTACACCACGCTCATGAGCTGCCTGCAGCGGGCGGGGCAGGTAGGCAGGGCGCTGGGCACTCAGCAGCAGCAGCAGCAGCAGTGGCAGTGGTAGCAGGCATTCGGCAGCTGCAGCAGCAGCAGCAGCAGCAGCAGCAGCAGCAGCAGCAGCAGTAAAACACACGCAATACAGGTTGACCCCTGTATTCTGCCGCCATCTGCACGTGCTGCTTGTTATCCCCGCCCCTCGTGCCTCGCTGCGCTTGCTTCATCCTGCACCCTTTTCAGTGAGGCACACGCCTCGCCTGCCCTCGACCCCTGTGGTCTGTGTTCCTTCATCTCTTCACCCGCTTGCAGTGGGAGCAGTCGATGAGCGTGTTCCGCCAGATGGAGGCACAAGGCATTCAGCCTGACGTGGTGGCGCACAACGCTGCGATTGCAGCATGTGCCAAGGTGTGCACCTGCCTGCCTGCCTGCTTGCCTGCCTGCCTGCCTGCCTGCCTGTCCGCTTGCCTCATGCGGTGGCGTCATGCACCAGGATCACCTGCTGGTCAGCGGAGAGCACACGGTGCTGCCAGACAGTTGTGGGGGTGGCTGCCGAGCGAGAGCGGTTGTGGCAGACACAAGGCGCGCCACGCTCACGAAGCAGCCTTGGTCGTGCTTAGCTTCCATGTGTAGTGTGTTGTGTGCTTCCCCCTAAGCTGCAGTGCTTCCCCCACCCTTTCCAATGCGACCGTTGCTGGCTCCTTTTTAACCTGAATGTGATTGCTTATTGTAACGGTGATTGACCGGGTGAATGCAGGGCGGCGACTGGGAGAAGGCGTGGGCGGTGTTTCTGGCCATGAAGCAGGCAGGCCTGCGCCCCAGCACCGTGTCCTACAATGCACTCATCTCTGCCTGCGAGCGGTGCGGCCAGACAGACAGGTGCGCAAAGACTAATCCCTGTGTATGCTGGTGCTAGAGTTTCCATGTGACACATGTTTCAACATGTCTTATTGCACACCCATCCCTGACTGGTGTGGCACTCACTTAGCCTGATCTCCCCTTTCTTGGGCCCACTGCCTGCATATCGAGCAGGGCCACGTGTGCGTCTGCCATTTCCCCAGCTACAGATCCTGCCCACAGCGCAGTTCAGCTCTTCTCCAGCACGCATCGCACTGCTAGCACGTCCCTGCCTCCAAAGCGCTGCTGGCCGTGCCCACCCACCACCCCCCNCCGTCCCTCCCGCCCACCGCACAGGGCCCTGGAAGTGTTTTCCAGCATGCAGCGGCAGGAGGTGCCCCCCAACGCCGTCACCTGGAACACGCTCATCTCTGCGTGCGCCAAGGCAGGGCTCTATGCCCGCGCCCAGCAGCTTCACGGGCAGATGCAGGCAGCGGGGGTGGCTGACGACGTGTTCACGCTCACCGCTCTCATCACCGGTGCGGCGGGGTGGGGCGGGGGTGGGGCTGCGAGGGGCTGGCTGGGGGGTGCGTGGGTGGGCTTGAAAGGGGGCGTGGCTGCGAGGGGTTGCGGGTTGTGTGGGTGGGCTAGGAAGCGTGGCAGGTGCCGGCGGCACGGGAAGTGGACGTGCTAACTATGCGCACGGCACGTGAGTGCGGGTGCAGGTGTATGACACACACAAGGTGCGTGTGTGGCATGTGAGGCAGAACTCCGGCAATGGGGCTCAATCACCGGCAGTGCAGCACAAGTCCCCAGACCTTGCTGCCATCCTCCTTTCCTCTCCTGCATTGCCTCCCTTTTCCCGCAGCCTGCGAACGCATCGGGCACTGGCAGGGAGCCGAGGAGGTGTTCCTTGAGTTCCAGGCCCGAGGCATTCAGCCCAACACGGTCGCCTACAACCGCCTGATCTCCGCGCTGGGCCGGGGTGGGCAGTGGGAGCAGGCGCTGGCGGCGTTCCAGGCCATGCCGAACGCCAGCAGCAGCAGCAGTGGAAGCAGCAGTGGGAGCAGCAGCGGTGCTGCCGCCAGCAGCGGCAGCCGCGCCAGCAGCAGCAGCACTGGTGGCAGCGGCGGTCGCGGCGGCAGGAGCAGCAGCAGCAGGGACAGTGCTGGGGTGGAGCAGGAGGGTAGCGAGGCAGGGCCTTCAGCCAGCAGCAGCAGCGCCATGGGCAGCATAAGGCTGGATGGCTTCAGCAGCAGCGGCAGCAGCAGCGGCAAGAGCAGAGAAGCACACAGGGCTGCTGCCACCGCAGCTGGCCAGGCAAGCAGCAGCAGCAGCAGCAGCAGCAGCGGCGGCGGCGGCGGCAGCGGCAGCAGCAGCAGCAGCAGGCCGGGGTCGTATGCCCGCAATGCTGTTGCCCGGCCGGATCGCATCACCTACGGCAGCCTCATTTCGGCTCTGGAGCGTGGGGGGCAGTGGGAGCGTGCGCTGGGTGTGTTTGAGGACATGCAGGCGCAGGGGATCCAGGTGCGCTGGGCGTGCTGTGGGCGTGCTGTTGCGGGAACACCTCTGTCTCTATCAGCTTGCCCCCATCCCTGTCGGGGCTGCGAGCGTAGTGTTGCTGCGGGGACATGCTGCAGCGTCTGCCCCGGTTCGACAGCACACCGACTGCGCTTTCCAGCCATCCATGTCCCAATCTACAGCCATGCACTGGCCTGCCACTCCTGCACATCACACCCACACTCTCAGTCTTCCCCTGTTTCTCTGTTCCCTGCAGCCCAACGGCTACATCTACACCTCCCTCATCAATGCCTGCGAGAAGGGTGGGCAGTGGGAGACGGCAGTGAAGCTGTTCAAGGAAATGCAGGTGGGTTGGGGTGTGTGTGGGCGTGTTTTGGGGTTTCAGCTCAGCTTGAACAGTAAACCCTACCCTCAGAGATGCAGGTGGGTTGGGGTGGGTGTGGGGTGAGGTTGGGGTGTTTCGGGTTTTAGCTCAGCTTGAACAATAAACCCTACCCTGGTGTGGGTTGGGGTGGGTGTGGAGTTTCCTGGGCTTCAAGGTAAACCGTAAACCCTGCCCAACCCTCAGAGGTGCAGGTGGGGTGGGGTGGTGTCTGCAGCAGCTGCCAGCCCTGCTTCAACTTGTCACCACGCCCCTGGGCTTCTGCCCAATGCCCTGTCTGTCTCGTCTGTGCGGCACCGATGCAGCAGCATGCTGTGCCAGCCTGCTGTGCCCCCAAGAAACATCCCAAAGCGAGGCCTTCACTCGGCCCCTGATGCCACACTTGCGTGTGCGATGCAGCAGCGGGCAGGACATCTCTGAGCATCCGTTAATCACGTGCCATTCTGTATGCCCTGGCACATGCCGCTTTACACACGTGCTCTCACATGATTGTGCACATGCCGTTGTACACACGTGCCGCCTCACGTGCCTGCCTGTGCGCCTGCCCTTCTCCTTGGTTTGTGTGCTGCAGCAGCGGCAGGACATCTCGCAGGACAGCATGGCAATGGTGGCACGAAAGGCGCTGTGAGTTGCACCTGCCACCCCCACCTGCCTGCCACCCTCGCCAGCCACACCTGCTGGCCTGCAGCTTGCGTGCCAGACAGCGTTGCCCGCCTGCCTGCCACCCCTGCATGCCTGCCTGCCTGCCTGCCTGTGACACACCGTGGCGCGGTGGGGGAGATGAGGAGGTGGGAAGGCCGCCCGCCCTCCTCATCGCCTCCCCTCTGTGACTCTCGCATCCATCGTTACCAGCAGCCATGCGACCAAGGCATGCGCTTTGCGCTGCCGTGCCACGCTGCGCTGCGCCTGGAACGGCGCCTTCCGCTGCTGGAGGCTGCTACTGCTGCTGCTGCTGCCGTCGTGGGTGCCATGCCTGCTACCGCATGCTCCCCCCATGGCCCATCCCCCCCACTCGACCCACAGCCCGCCCTCCTCCGTGCTCCTCCTTTCTGCTGTGCAGCTACGCCTTCCCCTCCCTCATGTACGCCTTCCCCTCCCTCATCAAAGCGGTCCCCGCTCCACTCCTGGATGCGGCGCGCGCCACCGTGGACTCTGGCCGGGCAGCACGGCAGTGGATTGAGAAGAAGCGGGACGACAAATGAGGCCCTTGCCTCTCGCCGCTCGCCTCCCTTGCGTGGCTGGCTGGTAGCCCGCCTGGCAGGCTGCCAGGCCGGGCCGCTGGCCCCACACCCCTGTACCATTTAGGCTGCGCTGGCGCTGGCGCAGGCGCGGGGCAGCCGCTCACATTGCACACTGCTGTGTCTCCATTCAAGTTGATGTGACGAACTAGCCTTCTTTCCAGATCACCCCCTTTTCTGTGACCATTCCAATGGCCTCTGCTCAGCGATGGGCAGTGTATGTGCATGCATTGTTGCAATTTTGAGTTGAGGAGTACAGGCAGAACGAGCAGAGTCAGAACTGTAACGAAAAACATCAACCGGCTGCGGTGGCAGGCAGGCCGCGCACAACAAAGTACTAGCAGGGGCAGGGGGGTACCAGGAGCAGCAGCAGGGGAGAGCAGCGCAATCATAGTAGCAGGCGTGTGTGGTGGGGGTGAGGGAGTTGGGCTCAGCCAGGAGAGCATTCCAGCTGTGCAGGCTGCCCTGGGAAGTGCTAACAAAGCGGCCAGCGTACGGTGCTTGGCAGGGATGCCGGGCGTCGCTGCTCAGAGCGGTGTGTCCACACGGCATGCCGTGGCGTGGTGGAGGGAGGCACCACCAAGTGGCACCAGCAAGGGTCGCTGCGCCTTGCTCAACAAGGGTCGTTGCATCTTGCTCAAAGCACGCTCACTTTGGCATCGCTGCATCTTGCAACAGCAAAGTGTTTTCGTTTCGCCTTGCTAGGCTGCGGCAAAGGATGGCTGGCTTCTTCAGTCCAGGTGCAGCTTGGACTCCTGGATGGCTGTGGCCACATAGAGCAGCGTCCAGTAGGCAACCAGCAGGCCCAGGCCAGCGGGGGCCTGCGTCCACACCTGCGGAATGGAGATACGCAGCGGGGAGAGGGAACACCGGGGGAGGAAAGGGGGGAGCAGATGTCAGCAATTTGGAGTTGGAGTTTGGGTTGGAACAGAGGAGCTCTGGAGCAGAGAGCTGTCTGCACCCGCAGATGAGGACACAGGCGGATTGGGGACGCGCAAGACACCGGCAGATGAGGACACAGGCGGATTGGGGACGCGCAAGACACCGGCATGGGGCCTCGGTTGGGCTAAGTTCAGGCAGCAGCCCAACAGGCGCTTGCATGCGCAGGAAAATCGGTAATCAAGGTGTGTGTTACGCCCCGTGCATCGGGCAGGAGGAGCCTGCAGTGTTCAGGCCTCCCCGACAAGTCACCAACAGCCGCCCAGCCCTCGCCATGACCCGACAGACACGCAGCGCCTACGTCCAAGAGCCGTCCCTCACCCCCTGTGCATCACAAGTGCATCGCGTGGGCAGCTCGATGCAGCAGGCTGGAGGGCCGGGCATGCTCTCATTCATTCATTCATTCATTCATTCATTCAACACAAAAGTGTGCCGCAGATGCGTCATCCCATGCTCTGGTCTGCAACACACGCAAGCTCCGCTGCTTCCCCAGCTCACCAGCGCTGCCCTGCCCAGGTTTGTGACAATGCTTCCAACTAGGCTGCGGGTTGCTGACTGGCACCCTGCGCTCAGCACTAACACTGCCCCAGGGAACCGCCCTGTGCTCAGCGTAAGAACGGTAACACGCCCTGTGCTCAACGTGACACTCCATCTTATTAGACCCAACTGACACACGCACTGGGCTCCCTGCAACCTCCTCCCCTTGGACCCAGGTGCAGCCACCCCGCATGCTCACCAGCGCTGCTCCTCCCAGGATGGTAGCCACGCTGCCCACGTACTGCGGGTGGCTGACCACATTGAATGGGAAGCCGTCCACCCAGGGCACCTGGTGGCCCAGCTTGAATCCATAGTACACGCCGGCGTGCCCAATCGCCTTGAAGATGCCCACGTTGAGCCACTGCACAGGGAGAGGAGGATGGAGAGGTGGGGGTGGGGTGGTAAGAAGGGGTGGGCGACGAGGCCTGGAAGTGACACAATCACGTTCAGCCGCTGCACAACGAAGCACAGAGAAGGGTGATGTGAAAGGGGTAGGGTGGCAAGGGGTGCGGGACGTAGCACGCCGTAGAAAGGAGGCACGCCGTAGAAAGGTCATCCAGGGGAGGGGACAGAGGGTAGTGGTATGGAATTGCTGAACTGGAGGGGCGGGGCGAGAGCGCCGACTTGGACCGGTAGCACACGCCTGCACGCAATCTGCGGATGCGCCCTTGGCCGAGCGGGCTGCAGGACAGCATGGCCTGAGAGGTCCAGTTGCCAGCTGCCAGGACACAGTGGCTGGCACCCACCTGGCCAAACCCAATGAGCCAGGCGCCGAGCGCCCAGGCAGCGGGCGGAATGGCGGCCACGTCAATGCCGCTGGGGCGGCGGAGGAGGTACCAGTAGGCCACCGACAGGGCCTGGCCACCTGCATTGGCATCGTGTCAGCGGGGCGCCAGAATTGAAGGATCGAGGCGCTGGGAGGCGAAGGGAGGCAGCGTGCACCTCGGCCGCCCAATTGCCCCCGATCGCGCTCGCGCTCACCCTTCAGCATCCAGGCCAGCGTCTCGAACACCCGGACGCTGCCCTTGCCGAACCAGGCCATCCAGCGGCGCGGGAAGAACCAGATGAAAGCATAGAGCAGGTGCGGGGCCGCCAGGGCGGCGGCCACCGCGTAATTGCTCTGTTCCAAGCGATCCATGGTTGCTGGGAAGTGAAGCGCCGCACGGGATTGCACAACCCATTCAAAGCTGCTGCCGCCGCCGCCAGGCGGGCTGCCGCCACCCGGTCAGCGGCGGTTGCCGTGGCTTCTTCCCGCCTGCCGCATGGTGCGGAAAAGGCCCAAGCATGCGTGCCCGACTTTTTTACATCGTAAAACAAAGCGCCAACAACAGAAAGTGGCACCAAGGCGGGGCAGGAGCCACCAGCACGCCATGCAGCGCCTCAGCAGCGCACCAGTGTGCCCCTCCACCCCGCCGGCGTCGCTGCAGGGGAGCAAGCCGCCTCAGCGCCAGGCCCGCCGGCCCGCGCGATGCGCACCTCTGCGCCCAGCCGCGCCACCGCTGCCGCCTCCCGGATCTTCGTGGCCACTCCACCTGTGGTGTCGTGCGCTGCTGCGCTGGTCTGTAGAGCCGACACCTCTTCTCCCCGCTCAGTGAAGGCCCTGTAGGCGGCACCGCCGCCGCCACCGCTTCCCACCTCACCCTCCCTGCGGCTGCAGCTGCCGCTGGTGCTGCCGCCGCTGCCGCTACCGCTGTTGGCTACTTCGAGAAGGCTGATGAGCTGCGCACCGGGCTGCTCTGGTGGTCTGTCGTAGATGCCATCGACATTGGTCTACAGCGTGGCATGGGACAGGCAGGCAGGGGGCAGGGTTCTTCAGTGCTCTAGGGGCCGCAATCAGAGGCGAGGACAGATGGATAGGAATGGGAGATTTGGGAGATGCATATGGGAGATGCATATGGGAGATAGCATCCCAGCAGCAGGAGGGCCAGGCGAGTGGGGGCAGCAGGGAGCAGCAGTCACAAGGCCATGTACTGTGGGCTTGCCAGCAGCTGCGGTTGGGCGCATGCACCCCAGCAGGTGTCTCAACCACAGCATGCATGGCAGAGGCAGCATGGTCCGGTGCCGGGCTGCAGGCTGGCCTTGAGCTGGCAGAGCAGGCAAAGCTGGCAGAGCTGGCAGAGCTGGCAGAGCTGGCAAGTACATCTAGACAAGGCTTCCCGGTGGAGCCCCCGAAATGCCATGCAAGACAGGTGCCACCCAGCCTGCCGGCCCACCCACCAGGAAAGCGACCACGGGTGGCCTGAAGCGCTGGCAGATGCGGGTGATGAGCACGTCTCCAGACAGGATGGTGCAGCCCAGAGCCTGGTCCAGCACCGCATCTCCATGCAGCACCGGCACAAGGCCTGCCGCCAGCAGGGCCGCCACGCCGTCACACCCATCAACCACCACCTCCCGGTTGCATGTCGTCCAGCTGCCGCAAGGGGACAGCCCCACAGCAGGCACCCCCGCCGCCAGCAAAGAGGCCACCACGCGCTGGTTGAGCTGGGTCACCGAGGCACGGGTGGCGGCAAAGCCGGCGCGTACAGCATGCGAAGCGTGGATGCCGCCGCCCGCCACGCCTGAAGAAGCTGCCTGCTGGTGCCCAAAGGAGCCGGCACCATGCACGATGACCAGGCGGGCGGGGGCGCCCGGGGGTGCTGCCTGCGAGCCATCACAGGCCCCGCCGCTGCCGCCGCAGCTGCTGCTGCTGCTGCTGCCGGGGCCGCTCAGCTGGCGGTGCAGCGCAGCCAGCAGGCGGGCGCAGGCCTCTAGCACAGCCAAGTTCAACGTCTCCAGCTGCTGCTTATCTGTGATGGCGGCCTGCAGTGAAGCCAGGTGGGGCCTCGGGGCGGTGTGCGCACATGGTATGCTGCCGAGGAGGGGGTGCGCGTACGGGCCCTATAGCGTAGCTGATGGATCAAGGGCAGCATCACCAGCAGGCACGGACCACCAGCAGCAGGCATGCGTCCACACACCCCGCCAAGCTTGATCAGAACCAGCCCCGGCGGCTGTGCTGGCGGCGCCGCCAGCGCTGGTTCCATCCTCCTGCGCTGGGGCAGGGCGGTAGCAAAGCATCGGTTTTTTCGTGCTGCCCAAACCGTTGCAACTGAGCTGAGCCGGCGAAGAACAGAGGTGATCGCGCAGTCGCTGCGGCAGTCAAGGCGACAGAGCAGGCGGCTGCACCTGGTTATTATGCAATTTAAGGGAGGTGGAAGTAAGCCGGAACAGTGGGGTGTCCAACAGCAGGGCTGCTGCCGGCCTCGCTTTAAACAGGAGGCCTGCTCGTGTGTGTGCCGACAAGATTTAGGAGTAAAATAAGTCTCTTCTGATGGGTGGGCTTGGCATATGTTAAGGGGGGGCAGTTTGCAAAATTGACAGCAACCACCTGCAAGACTTGCAGAGTGCCGCAGCATGCGAAGCATGGCACGGCAGATAATGTGATGCCGGATGGTGCAGCTGCCAGCATCAGCGGCAGCCCTTGCGACTATAGGGTGTAGCATGTTTACAGTGCTAATTAGGGGGGCCCCCTAATAACTGACTTATGGATGGGCTTGCACAGGTGGCGTTGGCGTGCGGAGGCAATGCTGGCCTTGATACGCCATCACATCAACATCGCACAGTCCCCATCGCCAAAATAGCTGACACCAACCCCCAGAACGAATCCGTGTGGAGCCGCGGAATTCCTATTTTATATTTTCGAAAAGCACATGGCGCCACCAGAAAGGCAACACTAGGCAATGGCCGCTTGATCTCACAAGCATAACATGGGAGGCAGACGACACGGGGAAAGAGGCCTGAAGGTAACAGCAACAGGGACGAACAAATTGAGCGAGGAGAAAGGATTGGAAGAGGAGGGGAGGGCACAGGCCGAGGTGCAGTGCAAGATAAATCACTGTACTGTCCAGGGTGGGGCGAAGTGGCCAAGAAGCAACAACTGCGCCATCACGTGCTTGGTCTGCGTTTGGCGGGTGGCATGGGCGCTGGTCGTGGTGATGGCGTCAGCGTGAGTTGGCTTACGTTGATACTCAGCCTACAATGAGGGAGGGCGAATACATGAAGGTTGGCAAGGCAGCAGCTTCCCTAACCCCTCATTCACCAGCGCAGCCGCATGCGCAAATATTCCGGCTGCAGCCCCATCCCGCCGTGCAATTCCACTTGAAGGGGAGGTCTTTGGCAGGAGTCAACCTTGCTAGCGCGGTCGTCAGTCGCACCATGAAGTAGTAGTGCCTGTCGGCGAGGGCAGGCAAATAAGAGGGGAGGGCAGGCAGGCGGCACACATGAAGGCGCTGCAAGTTGATGACATGTAGAGGCTGGTGCGGTAGAAGCTGCCGAATGAGCTTGTTGCAATGCCAAGCTGTCCCTACAGTACTGCACCTGTTTTGCGTGACGGGCACTGCGACCCCCCATTCCGATGACGACTCGGCTCGGTCACACCAAGTTTCATAATAATAGTCGGTGGCCTCGCACTTCCATGGACCGCTGCTTTGGTGAGGGGACGACACCACACTTATCCACAAGTCTGCGGAAGGTTAAGGCAAGGGCATGCGCATGTCAGCAAGGGCGGTGCACCAACCATGCTGATGTGAAAGTGCGCCCTGCATGCATGGCGCCGTGCAACATGTAGCTGATGGGACCGCTCTATGGGGGGTGCTATGCTAACCCCCAAGTGCTATGTCTGGTTATGCTAGCTGAGGGGGGCAGCGACCACGCGCAGGTTTCGTTCAACGGGCGTGGATTGCAATTGGGTGCTCCAATTGGGTGCTCACCGTGCCATCCGCGCAGGCAGCCTGCTGTCGGCGACCGTGCCTGTGGCCCCTCCCGCAGCCACCGCACTGCATATGCCTGCCCATGCACACTCTCACCTGCCCCTTCCAGAAACAGCCAGGCAACATCTAAAGTAAGATGTCCGGTTGTCCTCCTTTCTCAAGGCGAGTGTGGGGTTTTATAAGGTTTGCAGTGTGCGGAGCAACGCCTTACGTTTGTGAGCGGGATACCATGCCTAATGCATTTCAAATTTCAGGTTGTGATAGCGACACTTGTATAAATGTGTGCCGTCCTGTATGTTTAGGTGTAGACACGTAGAAGAAATGGCGCGGGTGGTCTGGGCGGGGATGGGGCTGCGGCAATATTGTGTGAATGCCGTGAACGGCAGGCCCGGGACGCAAGCTGCTGGCAAGGAAGGAATGGTTGGGACAGCGGGATGGGCGGGATGCAAGCTGCTGATAAGGATGGGAAATTGATTGGGTAGGATGCAAGCTGCTGGCAGCGCAAGAGGATGGCGTGATTGGCGGGCTGCATGCTGCTGGCAAGGAGGGGAAATGGGATGGGTGGGGCGGAGGGATGAACAATGGCCGGGCAGCTGCACAGATCGATCACGGGATGTGTAAACAGCGGAATGGGCAGGGTGGCGCGGCCGGCCGGCCAGGACGGGATATGGGATGGGTGAGAAGCACGGACGGGCGGAATGGCGCACCAGGCCGGGATGGACAAGACTTGGGAAGACAGGAGGTCCTAGTGGGAAACGTGAGGGCGTCCCCGCTCCAAGTTACGTGGAAAATTACCCATTATGGTACTTCATGATCCAGTGCGCCTTCAAATGATCGGCAGGCGGCGGGCCGGAGGCTTGGGTGCCGGACGTGGCGGCGGCGGAGGTGGTCCTGATGGTGGCGCCAGCGTGAGCCCGCTTGCGGTGATGCGCAGTCTGCAGTGCCAGTGATGGACACATGTTAGCACCGCCGGCGCAAGGAGTGGCACGCTGGCAGCAAGCACAACTTCCGACACTGGTGGCACCCCGCAGGTGTGGGCAGTGCAGTAGGCATGAAGGCACCTCTCCTGTCTGCAGCGCTACGCAAGCACACGTACGTCGACCCACCTGAAGGACTGGCTTTCCAACGCCGACGACTTGAAGATGTTCTGCCGCACCATGAAGTAGTAATGCCTGGATGTGGGAGAGGGCAAAAGGAAACTAGGCAACTAGGCAACAAGCAAGCATGCATCAGCAATATGCAGGCAAGCAGGAAAGGAGTAGGAGGTAGGAGTAAGCAGGATATGGGCAAAGGTCACACCCCTCAACACAAGCGGGGCAATGACAACGAAACAGCTCTTCAAGGCTTGCAGCTGCGAGCAACGCAAGCCCGCAGCCGGCCGTTACAGCACCCTACGCACCTGTTCTGTGTGACGGACACTGTGGTCTTCTTGGTCAACCCTATCGTTGGGGTGCACGCACCGACCGTGCTCGACTCTGCTCCCTCGCACGTCCACGGGCCGCTGGTGGGGTCTGTTGTGGAAACAACACTCATCCACAGATCTGTAGATGGCGGTGCATGGAAAGGCGCACATTCGTAACAAGCGAGGCGCACGGGGTGCATGTTTTGCCGTGCACTTGCACCCTGCACTTGCACCAACACGAGTGCCGGCCACAGAGGCTGCTGCTGTGTTTCGCCCCCAGGTGCGCAGCAGCAACGCAAACAGTCAGAGAGGTGGGGGAACATATTGCTGTAGTAATGGGCACTTATCACCTTACGCCTCCGCTGGTTTCCTCAACCCAAGCCTAAGGGCGTATTCTTCTTCGTCTTCTTTTAACGGGCACGCAGCTCGGTACTGCCCACACTGATTGGCACGGTTCAGCTGCTGTTGCATGGCATGACTGGTTTCCACAACGTCACCGCCGCAGCGGCTTCCTCTGAAACAGAAGCCACCCACCCGCTTGTGCGTCGCACGTGTCGGCCACCAGCGTGCCCCGGGCGCTGCCGCTCGACCACCTGCGCCCCAAGGTATTTGTGCAAAGGTTGCGGTGGTGTCGTATCGATTGAGTACATGATTGAAAGGAAGCGGGACCCTTCGCGTGAAGGGTTGCTCGCACCCCCATGCCCGGCGGTGCCCCCGGCATGGTGCATACAAGTCCCCCAAACAAGTGCATATTCCCAGCTGGAAGAGGCTAACGCAGAAGGGGTGCCCCACACGACATGTGCACGAGACGCCAACGTGCGCGGTGATGCCCCGCCTGGTGGTGCCTCTGGCACGGTGCAAGGCAGACTAACATGCAGATGGCAGTGCCCCACCTGAACACGCGCACGGGAAAGGGGTCAGATGACGCCCATACTGCGCAAGTGTTGCTCAAGGGGAGCATGAGCTCTTCAAAGTACACCTGCAGCAGCAGCGGGTGCACCAAAGCAATTCTTTGAATGAAGAAGAAGAGTACGCCCTCGGGCGTGGGTTGAGGAAACCAGCTGAGGTGTGTTCCCCCTGATGGAGGCCCCTTAGCTGGCAACGTTTGAAGAGCACCCATAGGGCGGGAGCCGCAGAGGGTGGGGAGCGAGTTATGATGAGGTGGGGAGGGGCCACAGCCAGCACCTATGGAAGGTTTGCAAGCGGGCAGCGGGGCACGAAACGAATGCAGTGCCTGGGGGGAAGGCAGTCTCTTCCTGCCCGCCTGTCTAGTCCGGTGCCCTGCTCGACACAACCATCCGCGCGTTCCGAACGCCTTTCTCTCCGGCGGCACCGCGGCCTTCCTGCCCTGCCCGTTCGCCCCACCGTGCTTGCGCTGCTGAGGTATGGGAATGGGTAGCCCTCTATGACGACCGGGTTGGCCAGGCTGCCCTGTTGGGGTGGCGGGGAGGGCGGAGAGGGCGGGGAAGGCGGCGGGCTGGGCACGCCGACCCCGAAGCAGGCGGGGTGGTCGGTGGCGCGCTGTTGCACATATGCCTTCATTTCGGCGGGTATGCGCTCCGGCTTCACTCCGCAATTGTGGCCCAGACCAAAGGTGGCAGCCTGTGAATAAGATTCCCAGTGAAGGGGAGAAGGGCGATGGTAGCACATCAGTGATGCGTCACAGCTACCGTGCACCGGGCCAGAACGCAGGCAGGCAGGGCAAGCGAACCAGGCCTGCCGTGCAGGCACTGTTTACCTGATGCTTGAAGCCAGCAGCATTGTTGGCCATATGGCAGTAGCTGCGCAAATGTGGTGGGGCAGGGGGCAAGCGCCAACTGGTGGTTATTCCTTGGCTCACAAGCTTCTACAGGCCACGTGAGCAAGAGGGCACCCAGTACCACCCCAAAGGAACCCCAGGTAGACTACCCAAGCCCTTACCACACGATTTAAAAATGTCAACTCTTATGATGTTGTTGGGCGACATAAGTGATGCCACGTGCCAGCAGCGACCCACCTCATAATGGTGCCTTCGCCCCTGTCCCCGGCAGTGTGAAAGAAGGGGGAGGGGGTGTTCGGGCTGCAGGTGGGCAGGCCCGTGGCTGGCCTGCAGCCTTTGACGCAGCGGTCCACCGGATCCGCCACGCCACCCAGGCCGCACGAGTCGTGAGTGTGGGGAGCATTGAAGTTGTGGCCCAGCTCGTGCATCCTACAAAACGACAAAATGCAACACGTGGAGGCAGCAGCGGGAAGGAGCATGCCTGCCAAATGCACACACCACACACACACACACACACACTCTCTCTCTCTCTCACACACCTGCATGCATGCTATTGCATGCCCGCACGTGTGCCCCAGCTGCAAAGGGTTGACGCGGCACACTCACACAGCTCCGGCGTCGTAGACAAAAGCCAATGGATTCTCAGCCTGGCTCTCGCTCCACATGAAGTTGCCTCCCAGCGAGCCAACAAAGGCAAACGAGTTGTCGTTGTTCCTACATAGTTTGAGCAGTGGTAATTGGCGGGGGAGGGGTGGGTGGGACCACATCGGCGTCGTAACCGCGAATGTACAAATGGTAACGACAATCGCAAGTAGCCATGTGGCGCCACCACGGCACACCATGCCGCCAGTGTGACGGCCATGCTGCCCCGCCTCACTTGTCATCGTACCACCCACACAACGAGTTTGTGCCCATGTATGCGACTCCGCCAGAGGACTTGGTTGATAAGTACAGCGTGGTTGACCTGGCCACAGCCTGCAACACAAGGCGAGGGAAGCCTGAATGTCGACACCGGCACCGGCACCGACACCGGCACCGACACCGGCACACCTATGATAGTTGTAAACCAACCCGCACGATAGAGCATCCGCAGCAGCGGCTTGGAGTATGGAGGTCATGCTTGGTCCAAACACCCCTTAACACCCGCCCAAATGGTGCGGCAGCGGTATTTGGCATTGCATCACGCCACCGCTGGTCGCAGTGCACCACAAGCTGATTCGTGGTTTGCTGCTGCTGGCTGGCTGGGTGGCGCACCTGTAGTGCCGCTGCACCCTGCCACCGGCTTCGCATTTCATCCAACAGTTCAAGAGCATCAGATGAAGAGGAGAAGGGGTCATCAGCAGTCGTGAACACATTCAGAAGGCCTGCGGGGGGCATGTGGGCATGTCGCTATGTGAACACACCCAACCACTTCAGCCGCGCGTGCTGGCATCATTCTCGCGACTGCATGGATTGCTGCTGCACATGCTGGCAACTATGCTCCTCTTCGCCTGCCATCACCGTTGCAGCACCCACCCGACATGCTGTTGAAAGCATGTTAGCACCAGGCCAGAAGGCGTGGACGCCCCTCCCGGGCTGGCGGTTGCCTCCCGTCTCCCGCCCCTTCCACGGGCCATGCGCCGACCTACCTATACGCAGGTCCACACCAATCTCGCGGGAGTACACCAGGTCAGCATCTGCGAGGTTTGAATAGGGCGGGGTGGCGTACAGAAGGGCGGGTCACGCCCAGTATCCCACGCGACATAGCATGCGGGCCAGCGCAAAACCAAGCCTGCAACCAGCCCGGGAACTAATTGTCCCCTTCGAGCACCTCCAATGCGCCTTGCTCGGTTGCTGCGTTGCACGCATTGCACCGCACGGCGTGCCGCAGCAAGGCCAAAGAGGCAAGCCAGCACAACGCAATGCGAGACACTCACATCCTAGCAGGTCCCCCACGTAGTCCGCCAGCGCCGCTGCGTCCCCAAACCGCTGGTACAGCTCCCAGTCTGTTTCCACAGCGATCGTGACCACCAGGGGTTGGTCTTGCACAAACTGGAGCAGACGAGCAGAGGGTGTGCAAGGGGGCAACATGTGTGTCAGGCGGCATTCACCCACGCCAGCAGCATACGCTGCTTGGGGCGTGCATGTAAAATTACCACATGTTCCCGGTCACATCTGTCAACAAAAGAGGGTTTGGGCAACGGGCGTCCGTGTGCAGCAAAGTGGGCAACTACATGCACAGCAAGCCCCCCAGCAATGCGCGATGCAAGGCCCATGTGCAAGTGGCAATGTGCAAGTAACAACCCGGCTAGCCCCGGCCATAAATGCCGCCCAACCCTGCCCACCTGCTGCAGGCGGCGCCTCGGCGTGCTGGCATTAAAAGGTGCTCGGTTTGGAGGCTGCACAGTTCCAACGTTGCTACAAACAAAGGGGCTGCGTGCGCGCGCCGCACCCGCGGCCGCCACTTGCACGCCTTCTGCGCTCGGCACCCGGCGAGCCTGCAAGCGCCCGGCGCCCCGCCGCTTGCCCAGGGCATGCGCTGTCGTGCCGCTGAGCGCCACCCCGCGGCTGCTCCCATCCCTATCAACCGCCAGCAGGGCATGGGAGAATGGGTCCCCGGCCACGTTGCCGCGGAAGTAGGCGGTGGAGGGCGGGCGCTGCAGGGCCAGGGAGGTAAGCAGGGAGGTAAGCAGGGAGCAACGCACGGAAGAGGCGCTAGTGGAGAAGCACGCGACATGCCTCCTGCAAAGCCAGCTCAACTGCTGCAGATGCTGTAAAATCATGGGGCCACGACAACAATGCTCCCCAAACGTCAGTTGTTTCTGTTCTAGCATTGCAGTGTCCCACCGCCAGGCTCACCTCCACGCGCCTGCTGCCGCCTGGTCCGTGGATGATAATCTGAGCACCGCTCTTCCACATTTCTGTGCGCTCCAATTCCAGCGTGGAACCCTTCGTTTCACCCTCCAGTTGCAGGCCCGACACCTGCAGCCGGCCGCCGCGCCCCACACCGCGCGCCGCAGCTGCAAAGCCAGCGGCTGCCGCCGACACGCCGGCGGGCGCCGCAGCAGTTGGGCTGAGCACCACAAAGGCGGCCGCCATCAGGAGCGCCAAGCGCGCAGCCTGAGCTCCAGGCAGACAGCTCCCCCCGAAATGCATGGTTCCTTCGGGTGCCTTTACAATGTGCCTGCTCAAGTCTCGAGAGGCTCACTGGAAAACGACGTGTCGGGGGTGCGTCCTACAGCGTGTGTTGCCAGAGCGCATAAGCATAGGTCGTTCGCAGTGTTGGTGGTTAAACAGAGTGAACCGCAGCATGCGCACAGCACGCCAAAAGCTCGCGTCCTGCTCACGCTCTGCAGTGTCGCTGCGGAATAAGTGCTATAGCTTGAGTTTGAGCTCAGGGTCCTGCAGCCCACCCAAAAAACAAAAGTGCCGGCGTCCGCTGTGTGCAAGCCTTCGACATTAATTGGGCGTCTAGCCAAGCAGTCCGCAGTTTGTGGCGCACCACATCGACTTGCGAGCCCCGCTTGATCGCCAAGTCGCAGGCGGCGGCGGCACTGCCGCTAGCCCCTCCTCGAGCAGCCTCAGTACAGGCCTGCTCATGAATGTCTTCCTCCCAAGCGGCCCAGCAGGACAGCTGGCCAATGCCTCCTTCTTTCTGGCTGCCCTTGGTGAGCAGGGCGGTGCTGCGCACAGGCAGGACCCGTGTCTGGCCCTGCTGAGTGGACCCGGTGGTGGGTGGGTGGGTGACGCACGGCGCCTGGTGCAGCGCCATCGCAGCACGCAGTGTCTGTAAAAGTGCCGCAGATGCGGCAGTGTAAGCATACGGGAACACGGCAAGCCGCGCCTCTCCAGGCCACCACAGCGGCATGCCCGCTTCCAACAGTGCCCTCGCCCCCATGCCCGGTATGCCTCTGCAGTTTCCGACGTCCTGCTGATCCGCCTCTTTCTATGTCTGGCCTACCTATGGCTCCTCATCTGTGAGCGCCGCCCGCTCGCTTATCCCAGCTCCTCTGTTCAATGGGGGCCGCAGGAAGGGTGGGGCTGGTGCAGGGGCAGCTCGTGTGCCCATCGCCCTGCTGCTGCGTGCCTTGCTGCACCCTATGCGCCCTCCCTGTGTGCCTCTGCCGGGCTTTGCCCTTGTGCCCGGTGTGCCTGTGCAGATGGCCCTTAGGTCTCTCTTGCTGGACCTGTCCACTTGCCCTTTGTTGTCTGTTCCTGCTGCTGCTGCTGCCGCTGCTGCTACTGCCCATTCTGCTCTGCTCTGCTGCTGCACCTGCTGCTCTTTTCTGCTGCTCCTGCTGCTGATGCTGCTGCTGCTGCTGCTGTTCTTTGATGCTGCTGCTGCTGCTCAGTACCGGTGCCTCCTCGCCTCGCCCTGGCCCCTGCAGCCGCTTCCCCGGCCCCTTTCTGAGCAACAAACCTGCCTCCCCCTGGCCCCTGCAGCCGCCTCCCCGGCCCTTTTTTGAGCAGCAAACCTGCCTCCCCCTGGCCCCTGCAGCCGCTTCCCCGGACTTTTTTTAGCAGTTAAAAGCTGCCTCCCCCTGGCCCCTGCAGCCGCTTCCCCGGACCTTTTTTAGCAGTTAAACCTGCCTCCCCCTGGCCCCTGCTGCCGCCTCCCCAGCCCCTTTTTGAGCAGCAAACCTGCCTCCCCCTGGCCCCTGC
>JTEE01000320.1:1724369-1735860 GCA_002896455.3 Chlorella sp. ArM0029B | reverse complement strand
CCTGCCGCCACCCTGCGCCCCACACACTCGCAACCTAGCGCGTCCACAACCGGCCCCTATGCCTGCACGGCTTGCCACCCACACCATGCGTGAACTCAACAACCCCAAGCCCAAGCGTGCTCCTTGCAAATGCTTCTGGGGCCATCCTGCTCACGTGGCTCCACCGCCTGCAGGTGCTCAAGTACGGCAGCTGGCAGCGGGTCAAGGCGGGCAAGCCCATCATTGCAGCCCACGAGGCGCACCTGCGCTTTTACGTGCTGGTGGAAGGGCTGGCCTCCCTGCAGCACGCATACCACGGCATTCAAGAGCCGCCCCGCCTGCAGTACAGCGGCTGCTGCTTCGACCAGAGTGCGTGGCGGCGGGCGGGCGGTCGGGTGGGGAGTGGTGGGCGGGGCGTGGCGGTGGCAGGGGTGGTGGGTGGCGAGCTGAGCTGCTTGCTCTCCCGTCCCCCGGGATTGCCGGGGGGGACGGGTGTGGACCGGGGCGAAGTGGGTGTGGCAGGGATGGTGGGGGCTGGCTGATGTGGGGCGGCTGTCCTGAGCGTCTCTGGAGGGATGGCACGAGCAGAGGGCCGAGAGGCGCGCACCGTACAGTACAAGCCTTAAGGCGCCTACCAACCTATCAACCTCCCCACCTCCCCACACATGTGTGCACGCCTGCAGACCTGCTCAACCCCTTTTGGCATGCGCTTGCTGAACTTGGCTGGCCTTTCCTGCGTCACTCTGTGCAGACCTGCTCAACCCCTCTCGACATGCGCTTGCTCCACTTGGCTGGCCTTCCCTGTCTCACTCTGTGCAGACCTGCTCAACCTGTTTGGCATCTACATCCACTTTGAGAAGAGCGAGGCACACCTGCTGAGTGTGGAGGCAACCACCGACTGCCTGCTCTACTGCTGGAGCGCAGAGGAGCTGACGGCCATGGCCACACGCACCGCGCCCGCAGGCAAGCTTCAACCTTGAAATCTAGATCCGGGTAATGCAGCGGAGGAATGGGGCCGACAGCAATGGCCACACGCACCGCGCTCGCAGCTGGGCCCCGGCTTTGTGTCTGACTTTGAGGTTAGGGGAGCACAGCGCGGGCAAGGGGCAGAGGGCCGCGGCCATACGCACCCCCCACAGTTACACCTCTACTCAATCAGGGCAGATCGGGCCAAGCTGTGGTGAAATACCCTCTGGGGCGTGTGCCGCGCCGGTTTATGGAATGTGCTTTCCACCTCGTCCGCCCTGGCACCAAGCGCCGTGCTGTGCCTGCTGTTGTCCCTTGGTCCCATCCCTCTGCGCGCCACCTGCAGTGGGCAGCTTTTGGCGCTCTTTTGCGCTGTGCCAGCTGGGCATGTACTACGGCAACCGCAGCCACCAGGCGCAGCCGCTGCTGTGCGCAACGGGGGAGCTGGAGTCGGAGTTTGTGCTGTATGGTGAGGCGGGCAGGTGCATGAACCGACCTGATTAACCACGCTGTGCAGCTCGTGCCGGGGCACTTTTGTCGCTCTTACCTGGGGTGGTGCGGCCGGCGCCCAGCCTGCAATCGCACTACATCAACTGACCTGCAACTGCCTCTGGTTGAGGCTTCTGGTTGAAGCTTCGGGCTGGTTGGGCAGGGTGGGTGTTGGTGTGTTGGCGCAGAAGTTGAGTGTGGGTGGGTGGGCGAGCGTGCATCTATGCGCGAGGGGCGGGATGGGTGGCTGGGTGGGCGAGCGTGCAACTTGGGTGCAAGGAGAGGGCCTACCCTGCCTCCCATTCATGCTGCATCCCATCTGCTTCCCTCCCTTCTTGTGGAGCCACATCCTTTCAGGAACCCCTCTCCACCTCATCATTCGCTGCTCCCAAGCACTGATCCCCGCCCTCCCTGTGAACCCCCGAAGAAGAAGAAGAAGATTACAGCCCGAGGGCGTGGTGTTGAGGAAACCGACAGGAAATTAAGCCAGAGGCATGTGACCCCCCTGCCTCCCCTTGTCGCCTGCTGAAGGCGGGCGGAGTCGAGACTTTACCGCCGAGCTGCGCAACTACGAGTCGCAAAAGGGGTCTGCGCTGGGCATCTGGCGCTGGCTGCGCCGCAGCTTCCACCCCTTCCCGCCCCCCGGCCTGCGCCACAACCAGCTGCCAATCACGGGAATCATGGTGCGCCCACACACCCTGCCCCTCTGTGCTTGCCTGTTTCATTGACCCCTGACACTGGCCTAGTTGCGGGAACCGTTGTGTGCTGCCCCAGCAGCTGCCTGCCAACAACTGTGACTTGCCTGCCTGCATGCATGCGCTGCTTTGCCGCTTGCCTGCCTGCATTGCAACGCCTCCCCTGCCTGCCATCCAGGCTGCCTTCCTGCCTGCCTGCCTGCCTGCCTGCCTGCCTGCCTGCCTGCCTGCCTGCCTGCCCTTCACTGGCCTGCCTGGCTGGTTATCATGCCTGCTCTGCGTGCCTGGCCAGCCCAGCCTGGTGTACACGCCTCGACTCCGGCACCCAACCCACCGTCCCTGCCACCCCTCCCTCCCCACTCGCAGGCCCGCAACCGCCTGATAGCGCTCAAGACCGCCAAGGCGACGGCAGCCATCAAGCAGGAGGGCAGCGCCAGCGGGTGGAGCGCCTTGGAGGCAAATGAGGCCAGCGCACACGGCGGGCGGCGCGCCTGGGAATACCTGTCCCAAATGGAGAGCCTGCGGCGCATCGATGCCACGACTGTGGAGGAGATTGTGCAAGAGGTGGTGTCCTCGCCGCGCCGGCACTCCACCGATGGGCGCAGCGGCCGCAGCGTGGGAAGAAGCTTGGGAGGCGCCCCCAAGGTGCCCAGCCTGGGCCTGCCGCGGCGGTCTAAAAGTGAGGACATAGCAGCAGCAGCAGCAGCAGCAGCTGTACCCAACACTAGCGGTGGCGGAGGCAGCGGTGGCGGAGGCGGCAACCCCAGCGCCACTGGCAGCCGCCATGGTGACAGCAGCACGCACAGCGGCCCTCCGGGCCTTCACTCGCTGCTGGCGCGCGTACGCACCATGCCTGTCGGTGGCTCTGCCAGTGGCCAGGCCGCGGCATGCTTTGGTGGCCCTCCAGAGCTCGAGGGCGGGGCAATCTGCCGGCCCGTCACAGCCGGCAGCACACACGGCATGCGGCCCTTGCCCAGCAGCGCGCATGGCAGCGGCGGCGGCGGCAGCGACGGCATCGGCAGAGGAGGAGGAGGAGGAAGAGGAGGAGGGGGTTCCGGCCTTTTGCTGAGCCAGTACGATGTTGAGAGCCGTGGAGGGCACAGCGGGGGCAGCAGCCAGGGATTGGAGCTGCAGGCGCAAGGCAGCCAGGCCCAGCTGCTGCCTCCCAATGGCAGGGGCGTCCCGCGAGCGGGCAGACAGCAGCAGCGGGAAGGCGGCCGTGCGCCGCAGACAGAAGCACGGCCTGCCTCCTCTCCCTGGCCGGGGCAGAGAACCAGCGTGCTGAATTATGAGCGTGATCTGCGGGATGCCCGCAGCACTGGCAATAGATAGCGTGCAAGCCGACCGTGTGGGCCGAGGTCGGCTGCGCTGCACACGGTCTTAGGTGCATGAGCGACAGAGTGGGTTGATGAAACGTCTGGCACGCACCGCTGTGGGCTTGTGCAATAGCACGGTAGTACAAATCCTCCCCTCAATTTATGCTTGCACTGCACTTGTTTTTTGAGATACTTGATGATGCTGCCCAGGCAGACACGTCCCCTCCTTTGAATGCTCCTATAGCGCTAGCATGTCAAGCACTGCTCCTCCATGCGAGTCACATAAGATACAGCGCAGTGCCAGACAGGGTCTCACCCCAGCAGTGCAACAGGCCGTCGAACGGCACCGTGGCTGTGCTGTCGGCACGTGCGCTGTGCACGGTCTGCAGTTGGGGCCCTTCCTGCGCACGTGCCTGCGCCAGGAGCGGCAGGCTGCGGCAGACGGCGGCGCCATCTGGCGGCAGCGCTTCCGGCTGGACCGTTACACCAGCCCATGGGCGGCAGCCACCGCTGCGGCGTCGTGGGAGCAGCAGGCAGCTGCCAACGACAGCGTCAGGAACGAAGGAAGCACAGCAAGTACAACAGGCACAGCAGGAGCAGCGGGCAAAGTAGGCACGCATCATCTCTGGCAGTGTGAGCAGGAGTGAGCGCTGCGTGAGGTGGCGCCAGCAGAGCTGCTGCAGCTGGCAGCAGCTGCGGGGCTCCAGGTGGTACGATTTGCAGCAGCGGTGGGCGGATGGCTGGGGAGAATGTCACCTAATTAGAGAAGGAGCTGCAGCGCAGCCACCGCGACGTGTCCCTTGGATGCTGCGCGCATATTCGTGATGCGTCCTGCTAAGGCGTAGCATGCCCATGTGTGACTTGCTTGCGTGCACTTGCCGTTACATAGCATGTGTGAAGAACAGGTTGGAGGCAGCAGGGCAAGGGCATATTCAATCAAGCATAGATCTGCAGAGTGGGAGCCGAGGAAAGGGCTAACCCAATAGAGGTGGAAAGGCGTCACGTGCAGAAAACAGGCGGCTTGCAGGGGAAAAGGGAGGAGATCAGTGCATGACGGGGGAGGACCAGCATCACAATCTGAGACGTGCAGACACCATGATGTGTCAGACACGCCCAAACATTTGCTGTCATCGATCAACAAATAGACCCAAGGGAGAGGCGGGAGAGTGTGGAGGTGTCACTCAGGGTCACGGATCCGGAGAAGGGACGGCGGGCTGGGGAGCCACCCACAATCGAGAGAACCGGACGTGCTTGCATTGGGCAGCCACCGCATCTGCTCGGCCCGCTGGCTGTGGGTGCGGGCTGCGTGTGCTGGCGTGGCATTGCACGTGGCACCCGCAGGGCGCTGCTCGGCCGATGGTGCATCAGCTGCCTCAAGCCCTGCGCAGGCTGCAGGCGATGTGGGTTGGGGTGAGGGGCGTGGAAGTGGTGGGCAACGGCTGTGGCAAGGGCAGGAGAGCCTCGATTAAGCATGTGGGGTGCCTACCCAGCTCCTTGGATGCACACCCGTGTGACCAGGCAGGCCCTGCAGTCCCCAGACATGAACCATCCCGCCATCCTCGCTGGCATGCATGATGCATTACATATTGTGCCGTCACAAAAACAACCCGCATGAGCGCCAGCCAGTGCAGCTGTTTCGTGCAGCCGCTGCCGCTACCACGCACTGAGCGTGCTGCATGCCCGTGCACAGCTGGTCGGTTTTTAAAAAAAGGCTGGGCAGCAGGCGCAGCACGCCACTCACACGCAGGCCTTCTGGCAGGCACGCTTGCCCAGGAAGCGGTTGGAGTTGCCCTTGCAGCCACCGTACCTGCGCATGGCACATCACATCGAAGCAGGACCGGGCGCGAGGTGAGCATAAGGAGAGGCGGCAAGGCCGGCACAGGCAGCACCGTAACTGGGGTAGGGACAGCCGCCTGCCACCAGCGCGTCAGCTGGGGCGCATGCCAAAGAGCCGCTGCTGTGCCTGATGTGCACTTTAGGCGCTCCTTAAAAAGGGGCGGCCCACGCCCGGCACCTCTTGCAGCTGTTGGCTGCCTGCCAGCCCTGCCGCCTGCCCACCAGAATCGCCAACCTTTCCCAACAAATCCCCACTGTCTCCTTTTCCTTCCCGCCCCCAGCCTCCTGCTGTGGCCCACCCTCAGGAAAGCCTGGCCCCGCCCCACCCGCTCCGCCTGCTGGCAGCTGTCGGCAGCCCGCCTGCCCTGCAGCCCCGTTCACCACAACCCCGTGCAGCTGCTGGCAGCCCGCCTGCCCTGCTGCCCACTCACCAGAAGCGCTTGCAGCTGTTGCTGGCTTTGTCGAAGAAGAAGCGGGGCAGGCGGGCCTTGCAGGGCCCTGCAAGCTTGGGCAGGGAGCAGCCGTTGTGGCGGCGCGGGGGCTTGCTGCAAGGGAGGAGAGGCGAGGGCGGGGTATGTGGGGATGGCACGTCGGAAATTAGGGGCCCGCTAGAACCCTAATCCCTGGCAGGGAGTGTGGGGATGGCAGGGAGGGTGGGTGGGGATGGCAGGGAGTGGGCTGGCGGGGAGGAGAGGGTGGGATGGACGCTGTGCCTGAGTGAGAGTGTGCTGCTGTGCATGACAGGGGCGCTCATGCCCATGCGGATGATTTGAGCATGGGCAGCAGCCAACTCCAGCGCATGGCTGGTTGCAGGCAAAGTACCTGCTGCTGCCCACAGGTCAACTTCCCTGCTGGCACCACCCCTGTTGGCGACTCGCTCCCAGCAGGCAGGGCCGCCTTGGACTGGGCTGACGCACAAATGCCAGCGGGCCTCATGCCCTGCCCGCTCCATCATCCCCGGGGACATCCGCGCCATCAAGCACTTTCTAAAAGGGCAAGACTGTCATCAGAAGACTGCCTGCGCCCAGATACCCTCACGCCCACCCACCCGCACACGCGCTCGCAACCGGCCTTTAAGGCAAAGTTGTTCTTGTTGCCTCGGCAGCCGCCTGCGCAGTAGAGGGAGCAGATGGGCTGTTTAGTTAGGGGAGGAGGGGAGGGGATGATGAGGGCTGGCCACAGGCCAACGCCAGCGGGGCACCCGCGCCAGCTGGCATGCATGCATGGCGGCTGCCCGCGTCGCCGACCCACCGCACCTTTCCTCCCGACCTGCTTAAGTCCCCAGCCTGCCCAGCCACGCTCTGATTACTTCCAGCCGCTGCGGTCGCCCAGCCGCCGCCGCCTGTGAGCTCACCGTACACAAACCGCTCGCACTTCTTGCTCTTGCCGTTATACCACCAGCGCGGCTGGTAGCTGCGGCAGGGGCCGGCAACCTTGGGCTGGCCGCACTGCTGGGCAGGCCTGACATTGATGGGCAGCATGATAGGGATGACCTCTGTGTCGTCTCCAGGGGGGGTGTCCTCAAGATAGGGCGGATCCTCTGGGTTGGTGGGATCCTCCGGGGGTGGGTCTTCTGGGTCATAAGGAGTAAAGCCACCATCAGAGTCCCCCGGGCCAGGGCTGGTCTGAGGGGAGTCAGGGCCGCCTGGGTTGCTGGGGTTGTCCGGGAGCAGGTCGTCTATATCGGCCTGCTGAGCGCGGCTGCAGGCAGGAGGGAGGAACATTGGGAAGGCAAGTGGGTGGGGGCACGGGCGGAGCACAGGCGGGAGGGGAGGGCGGTGCATGTGCGCTGTGCAGCGGGTGGCAGCGTTAAAAGTACCCAGGGAATTGGCTGCCATTGGCACGGGGCAGATGGCAGGGGGCAGGGGGTGGGGGTAGGCAAGGAGTGGCAAGAGAGCGCGTGCGTGGTTGCTGCCCAGCGGCAGCGGGGGCGGAACCGCCCGCTGCCCCGCCACTGGCCTCTCAACGGCCGGCGTGCGCAGCGCGGCTGCCGACAGCATCTGCAGGCTGCGGATTCGACCTCCGCCGCTCGCCTCGCAACTCACGCAGCGAAGGAGCACGCCAGGAGTGCGGCGAGCAGCAGAGCCTTCCTCATAGTGGCGACGCAATAGCGGAGAAGGAGGGGACCAAGTAAGGCAAGGGAGATGCGGAGGCCGGCAGTTGCAAGCGGGAGATGCTCATCCGCTACGTGTCGATCCAGCTGGGCAGCTCTCCGCTCATCAAAGCGGTCATTTGACCCCTTGGCTATGTTCTGCATTTGGCTCCTTGCAGAACGTGACCAGAAAGCAGATGGCATATCACTGCGCATGCGAGCGCGCACAGGTGACCCCATGGGGCCGTTAGCGACCATGTGCTAGCCGTTAGCGACCATGGGGCCCCAGTTAACACCACACACAGACATGAGCGCCCATACCATGTGCACACCTGCCAACTTGGACCCGAGGTGTGGTCTGTACAACCAGGCAGCGGTAAGCCCCTCCATGCAGGCAGTGCTGCCGCCCCCAAGACCGGCAGAGCTTAAGGCGGCTGGCCCATCTCCGTCGCCTGCTCCGAGCACGGAGTCCGTGCCTTTGGCTGTCACTGCCGTGCTTGGGTAGGGGGTACCCACGAAGCAGAACAGCAAGAATGCCACACGGCGCTCTGTTCACCCATGGGTACCCCCTACCCACGGCTTCATACAGCCTCTGGCTGTCACTGGCGGGCGTGGGTGGGGGTTACCCACGGAGCAAAACAAGCAAGAATGCTACCCGGCGCCATGTTCCCCCATGTGTACCCTCTACCCACGGCTTCAGACACCGCCAGGAGGCCGCATGCCCTCCACCTAGCAGGGGCTATTGGGTGAAAAGAAGAAACCCTGCACAGTCAAGGCTGAAGGGTGTGCTGGTAGAGCGCTCTTTCCTGATCAATGACTTAGAGACCGAGTTCTCGACCATTGTGCGCCGCTGCGGGTACAAAGCGGTGCTGCGCATGGTGCTCAGCGTCCTGCGCTCCGTTGACTTCCTGAATGCGGCACGCCGAGACGCGACCAGCGGACTGTCTCTGCCCGCCAGCTCCAAGGCCTCTTATAACCAGCAGCAGCAGGAGGCAGCCAACGTGCAGCGCTGGTTCAGCGGCGACAGCGCAGCGCCCGATGGCGACATCCGGCAGCAGCGGGAGGCAGCTGCCAAGCAGCAGGCTTTGATGGTTGTGGGCAAGGAGAAGGTGGTGCGGGATTATCAGAAACTTAAGACAGCAGGAGGCCCCTAGGCATGCGCAGCGCCGGCAGCAGCAGCTGGCCTGCCCTGCAGCCTGCCCGGCAACGCCAGCTGGGCGGCGGGTGCCAGCCCGTGCGGTTCGGGCCGTTTATTCGCGATTTTGCTGCTTTAATACCCCTATATATTCATTTCGCTTGATTTGTAACGCCGTCCGCCGCGATTTGACGCATTTTTGTTTGGTCAACTGGCGGCCATGACAGGCGCCATCCCGCACATGTCTGGGTGCCGCCGCACGGGTGTTGCAAGCAGGGACCCTGCCAGCCTTGCTCAGTATCTTCTCAGGAACAAGAATATCTAAGTGGCTTGTTAAAACACACCGTGCAAGGTAGGTCAATTAGCATTACTTGTGGGTGCTGCAAAAGTGACCTCTGGCAGGGGCCAGGAGGGTTTGAGAAGCTGGGGTGAGCGTGCTGTCCGGCAGCCTTTGGCTCAGAGTCAAGGCCACATTGCATGCACAAGCTGGCAGGCGGCATCACCGTATAGCCACCGGCACGCATGTGCTGCATATCTCCAGCCACTCGCAGAAGGCGGGGAGGCACAATGACCAACTGCGGGGGTGACATACGCAAAGCGCTCGCTGTGCACACTCGCCATTCGTGTGTTAGAACCGAATCGGGCGGCTTTTGTTCCAGAACAAAGCAGGCTGTGAGCTGTGGTGTGAAACCGCCCCGGTGGCCCGAGGGTCGCTAGAAAGCGCACGCGTGATGCAAAGGGCGACCCCCCCCCGCCGGCTTCAACCCTATCGTTATACTCTGAAAGGTTTAAACCGTTGTAAGCTGCAAGACCCCCCGCGCCATGCAGAGCGCATTGTCGCTCGTCCTTGCCTCCCTGCTGCTGGCCGCCGCAGCTGCCAGTCGAGAGAGCTCAATTCACGACACAGTGAGCCTCACTGCCTGCATGTTGACATCACTGCGCAGTGGGTTGGGTCGCAGTTTGGGCCAGGGCCCAGCCGCCCTGCTTCCAACGGGCCAGCCGTCCTGTCTGCCAGCGGGCGGCCTGTGCGCCCGTTCAAGGGCTTCACTTGAGAGTGCTCTCTCTGCGCTTCCCCCACAGGCACTGCACTCCCTCCGTCATCCAGTGGCCGGCGGGCGCGTGCTGCTGAAGCGCCCCACAAAGTTTCCAAGCGAAGCTGGCGCTGATGAGATCCAGGAGACCAGACCCACAGACGGGCCGCCGCCACCGTCGAGTGCGTACCGGGGCAGCCACCACCGCGCCACCTCGATTGTGTTGCTCCCAGGCGTCTCCCTGCCGCATGCCTTCCTGCACATGCGCCCTCAGCCCTCCGTCCACATGCGCCCTCACCCCTCTGCGCATACACTCACTCCTTTGCACCCCATGCAAGCGCAGGCGCAGGCGCAGGCGCAGGTGCAGGAGGCTCCTGCCCCTACCCCGAGGGCGCAACCATCCGTTGCACGACCGACGGCAGCATCTACCGAGTGGAGGGAGGAAAGAGGCGCTGGTACTCCCCTCTGGCATTTGCTCTGGCTCGAAGCCCCTCGCCCAGCTACGACTCTGCTGCTGTGTGCACCGACTTGAATGACTGCCCAGAAGGGCAGGCCATGCCAGAAGGTGCGTGATGGGTGCAGTGTGCTGGGGCGTTGGGTGAGCGCGTGTGGATGAACACCCCGGGCATTAGGTCACCGATGGCAACATGAGGGAAGGCATGATGCTCCCGTGGACCACTGCACCACCCTGTCCCGTGTCCTCCACAGGGCCGTGTCCCTACCCAGACGGCTCCTTCATTCGCTGCACGACCGATGGCGGCATCTACCGAGTGGAGGGCGGAAAGAGGCGATGGTACTCGCCAGCTGGTACTCACCAGCTGCAGCAGCTTGGGTCCACGCTGGCATGCCCGCCTTGAACTTCAACTCACCCGAAGTGTGCACCCTGCAGGGTGCGTGCCCAACAGGTCCACCCATGCCGGAGGGCTGATGCCGGATGGCCGCCCATCTGTTCTGCATTTGCTGGCGGCACGGCCAACCCCACCTGAGTGTTGTGCGCCTTCTGATTTGGCTCATTTTCCACTTCCCCGGCCACCCTGCTCTAGGCCCTCTGCTCCTGACTGGCATGTACAGCAACACGGCAAAGATAGTTGCATACGTCATCATGATACAAGTATTACATGTAACATTGGCATGGCAGAGCGCTCGGGAGGTAGGGTGTGCACATGGCCAGGCTGTCAGAACCGTTCTGAAGAGGACGGCAGCTTCCCATCGACACATGCACATTACACCTGCCCACCCTGCCGCCCCGCCTGCTCCTGCTGCCGCTCAGCTGCCAGGGCCTTGCACACGTGCTTGTGCCCCGCCCGCGACCCGGCTTGATAGCAGGACAGTACCGTGCCACTTCCGGGAGCCAGCAAAGGTATCATGAGACAGGTGGGGGAAGTGTCTCAGAATGTTGTGCACATGCAGTGTCCTTCAAACTGTTTTGAAGTCACACAAACGCAGCTTTGCTTTTGAGTGCTTTACATCTTTTTATCCGCAACGAATCGTGCGACAAAGATACCAGGTTTCTGAAAACCTAGAAAGGGGCGCTGAAACATGCTAACTGAAACAGAGGTTGATTGTGCTGATAGCAAGTGCCAAACTGCCACACATCACAACATGAAGCGGGTCGGCATGAAAAAACAACGGAGGCAAGGGTGGAGCTGCAAAGATGTAGACAGGGTTGAGATGGTTCGTGGCAAAGCAAGGGGTTGGGTCACTTAGATTGATGCATCAACATAATCCTTCAACTTTGCTAGCGAAACAACACAACCGGCAATCAACAAACTCGACAGGCTATCGTGTAGGCCAAGGGGGGAGGGGGGCGGGGCAAGCGAGCGGTTCCGTTTGCCCACATGCAAGTGACGAAATCAAGGGGGGAAGAAATGCAAGTTGCTGATAATCAGCATGAGAATGCCTATGGCAACAAGCGCGAATGTGGGGAGCAACCAGAAAGGGCTGGCGCTAAG
>JTEE01000320.1:1712230-1724189 GCA_002896455.3 Chlorella sp. ArM0029B | reverse complement strand
CATATGGGTCGCGCAGGAGGTCCACAGAGATGGAGGTGCCGCGGAGGCGGTGGCGCTTACGCGCCAGCACCTGGGCGGCATCGGAGGTGGGCAGCCGGATGTACGCCGCCCAGCGCCCGCCCGGCGTTAGCCAGACACGCTTCAACAAGGGATGCGTGCTGGCCAAGCCGAGCTGCTGCAAAATGCGTGCTACCGCCGCGCTGGACAGCCGTAATATTGCTGCAGCGCGGGCTGCCGCTGCCCCGTCGGACGGGCGCAGCGGTGGCTGCACCAGGCTGTCGCTGTTGCTGAAGCCCTCCCTCCTTCCCATCACGACAGCTAGGGCAGGCGGGGGCAGGGACTGCAGAATCCAAGAAGCTGGTTCTTTTCACGTCTAACGACAGTCACAGTGCCCCAGATAAGCTCAGCGGCGTTGCCACTTTCTCAGTTGCAGCAGTGTCCTGAAGGGGAAGGGGGGTGGGACAGGCATCGCAGGCATGACGAGCGATGCCGGGGCATGCGACGCAAGCAAGATTTCCCTGGTGTGTGGGGAAGGCTCATCAAACTGGGCTGCCCTTCCTATTTACGAGGAAGGCAGGCACCGCCACTGGCTTCAGGAGAGGGGCAAGACGCCTTCACGCAGGCTGCTGCCATGGGCGCCCTTGGTATGGCAGGCAGCCAGGCTGGCACCATGCCAGAATGATGCCTGCCTCGTGGAGTTTCAGTTTTTTCTGCTTCTACAAGTTAAACACCCGTGTCCCATCTGAGCACTGCAGAGCGCACCTTCGCTTGAGGTGGGTGAAGGTGGGCAGGCCAGGGTGGGTTGATACTCCAAGTCCCGGACCGTCCAAGTCTTTCGAGACGAACCTGCTCCGCCGTACCTTCCTCCGTAGCAAGGCGTTATAATCAAGCGCGTGGGCCACCAGAAAGCATTCCCTTCCCCGCGCCATGAGATCCGCCATGCACATCGCTCTTGCCTGCCTGCTGCTGGCAGGCGCCGCCGCCGCCGCCAGCCAGGGGCGCTCCCAGCACTGGAAGGTGAGCAGGCACCGCCAGCACCCTGTAGGGGCCCGCCCAGCCGTCGTCTGCCCCGCCAAGCTTGCCTTAGCCTTAAGGGCAGGCATCCCACCCGCCCTGCTGCAGTGACACACATTCGGTGTCACCAATGGCCCGCTGCTGTGACTTGCCGCTGGTCTCACCTACGCCAGTTTGCGCCGCTGCCACCTGAGAGCGCCGCCTCCCCTTTAAAGGAAATTTCCTCCTGCCCTCCTCTCCCCTTACAGGCCCAGCCATCGACGCACTTCCCAGCCGTTGCCAGGCGTGTGCTGCTGCAAGGTGGGTGCAGGGTGGGACAGGAAAGGTGGGTGGCTTCCGTCCCGACGAGCAGCTAAGAGCAGCAGCCGGCGAGGCCAGCGTGCAGGAGGCATTACTACGCTGACCCAAGGTTGGCGTGGCCCGGGGCAGCTGTGCCTGTCTCAACGCCTGCCACAGGTAGACCCTCTGCTGCCCCAGCGCGCCACACCTAGCCACACCCCTGCCCCTCTCCCCGCTGCGCAGGCTCCTGCCCCTACCCCGAGGGCGCCGTCATTCGCTGCTCAACCGACGGCGCCATCTACCAAGTGGAGTCTGGAGCCAGGCGCTACTTCTCCTATGCGGCATGGGACGTGGCTGGAAAGCCGGCTCCCATCTTCGACTCCCCCGATGTGTGCGCAGCATTGGGAGCCTGCCCTGAAGGGGACGACATGCTAGACGTCTTCGATATGTTCCCTTAGAAAGCCTAACAAGGCAAAATGTTAAGGCATACTGTGAAGGGAAATGTTAGGACATACTGTGAAGGGACAGTATGCCTTTACATGCCTGCACTGTTTGAACACAATTGCCCGCCTTTTGATGCCCACACCACCCAAATCGGCACGGCCAACCCACCCCAAGTGCTGTGCGCACTCTGAGCGGCTGCCTCTTAAAAATCACCGGTCAACCTGCTCATGGTCGCCTCTACTTGTGTCTGCTATGTACAGTGACATGGTGCATGTAAACATCCGCATGGCATGGCACTCAGCAGGATAGGCATGCACCGGGCCAGGTTGATATAACATCGAGAGGCGGGCAGCACGGTCACACCTGCCCCCCCTGCCGCCCTGCCTTCTCCTGCTGTCGCTCAGCCGCCAGGGCCTTGCACACACGCCTGTGCCCCGCCCGCCAGTCGGCTTGATAGCAGGTGCTGCTGCAGTACCGTGCCACTTTGCAGCCGCTGCACCGCAGCTTGCCCTCGCCCTGGCCTGCAAACGGGCCCCCGCCGCTTGCCAGGTTGGCGCAGCGCAGGTAGGCACAGCTGCGTGTGGCCGCAGCCCGTGCCAGCTCCAGCTGCAGCGCCGCCTGCTGCTGCGGCTGCTGCCAGTAGCACAGCAGCATCCTGGCAGCTTCCACGGCACTGGGAAGCACCCGCTTCCTGAGCACCGCTGCGGCTTCTGGCAGGGATGCGCGGTCAAAGGACTGCAGGTGCCTGTTCGTCTTCCCGGTCAGCTCCTGCAGCTGAACGCGCAGGCTGCCGCAGACTGCGCCCGTGGTACCGCTGCTGCTGCTGCTGCTGGCGGCACTGCTGCTACCCGCTGTGTCAGCTCCGGCAGCAATGCCGCCAGCAATGTAGGCAGCCTGCTTGCAGAAGAGCTGCAGCGCCCGCTTGATGTCCCAAAGATACGTGGCGACCTACAGTGGGGCAACAGGCCGTTTGTGTTTGAGGGGTGAACACATTCTGCCCTGGCCACAACCGCTCCCCCACACAGCCCACAGCAGCTTGAACCACCAAGCACACCAGTTGCTGCTGCAAAGTGGTGCACCACATCATGTGCACCAAGTGAATGATTGTGCAGGGGAGCGGCATCTGCCACAGCTCACCGATCTGGGGTCCCTCAGCAGCATGCTAGGAGTGGGCACGGCCAGCAGGGAATCCATGACTCCGGTAGACAGGAGTGCTGCCATGAAGTGCACACTGACGGGTGCCATGCTCAGGGATTGCCCCAGCGTCAGCGCCTCATCTCCGTGCTCGCCTGCTACCTGCAGCACCGCCAGTTAGAACACAGGTGGCACGTTCCGGTGAGTGGGGTGGGTAAGCACATGAATGCTGGACCGGGTGGGTGCAGACCTGTTGCTGGACAAGCGCTGCGCATCACGAGAGCACGTGCACCTCGCCCGCCAGCCTGGCCCTCACCGCGCGTTGCACAACCATGAGCAGTGGCTGCAGCCGGTCTTCAGTTAGCAGAGCAGTGGTGACTTGGCTGCCCGACTCCAGGAGCTCTGCTGCCAAGCGGCACACCCATTCCTTCTCAGCGTCAAGCACTGCAGCCTTCATCCCTGAAAACGCTTGGTGCGCCGCCTCCCAGCGTGCCGCTACAAACGCCGCCTCCTGCAGCCTGCACATCGTGGGGCAGGGAGGTTGACAACGTGTTGAGACTGACTATTTCATGATTCAAGAATGTATTCACCGGGCACGTAAAAGAAGGGCGCTCGGCTCGGCGGCAGCACACTGTGGGGCCCCACAACTGCAAGCAGCGCCGCTGCAAGCGCAGCCGCATGCCGTACTCAACACCCCAACCCCGTAGCAGGGAGTCAATCCCAAGTGCGCCGTGCACACAGTGACGTGGCCATGCAACACGCACTGCCCGCGGAAACAGCGCGCCGGCGCACCACGTATGCAATGCTCGCCAGGGCACCCAGTTGTTTCACGCCTTGCCAGCTGTCACGGACCTCTCTCGGGTGCGCAGCTCGTCATCAGGAGGGTGGGCCCTCTGCGCTTGGCTGACCAGAACACCCGCTCGATGCACCACCAGGGCGCAGGCGCTGTACAGGGCGTGCATGCCGGCTTTGCACAGAGACGCCACCCAAGCGGGGTCTGCTGTCGAGGCCATGAAGTGCAGGAGGCGAAGGGAGGAGAGCTGCAGCCGGCGGGCGGCTGCCATGGCCGCGACACCCTCGCCTGGGCAGGAGGCAACCCATGGCCGAGGGCCCGTTAGCGTATCCCCGAGTGCCTCCCACAGCTGAAGGGAGGCGCTAGCCAGCATCATATCGGGGGATGGCAGCTGCCCGTCTGCCGCTTGCCGTTGCTGGAAAAGCCCCTGCAGCAGGGGCAGCAGCCCCAGCGCGGCGTCTGCCGCCGACGCCAGCTGCGTTGCCTGCTGCATGGTGTCCACGGGGCCAATGTCACCGGCATACGCCAGAAAGCCGTGCAGGTTGAATGGGAGAGTGGCTGCACCTGGTGCTGTCGTGGCACGCAGCAATGCAGTGTGGCGCGGCAGCAGGCGCACCATGTCCCATGCGGCCGCCCGCAGCGCTGCCGCACGCTGGCTGTCTTGCTGCTGCTGGTCCCGCCAAAATTGCACCGTCATGAGGTGCATGTTGAGCAGCTGGGCGGCGGCATGCCAGCCATTGACGAATGCGTCTGCAGACACACCATCTGGGCGGGCCAGCGGCAGCTGCTCTGACAAGCGGACTGCCAGCTGGCGCAGCGCTGCCAGCTCAGCCGGCGGCTCCAGCTGGCGCACCATCTCTGCCTCCAGCACCGGAGCGCTCAAGGCCATGATGGTATACCTCAATCGGTACCAAGCGTTTGCTTGCAGCTCGTCTTCACTGCCCGGCGCCTGCCGCCCTGGAGGGATGCCCTCTGCGTGAGCCGGCGCCAGAGCCGCCGTCACCTCTGCCAGGCCATACTTGCGCAGCAGGCCGACCAGGCGCTGCAGCAGGCCGGCATCTGCCAGCACAGCTTCCTGCACGCCGATGAAAGCGTTGTCGGTCCGCGGGGTAAGCAGCACCACGGCGATGGAGGCAAGAGAACTCAGGGACTCGGACGGGTCGCCTGCATGTGTTTGGGGGCAGGGGAATAGGCAGGTATCAAAATTGGGGCCGTCTCATGTCCTCGCCAAGGGTGCATCCTCTCTACAAGGATGTTTAATCTCGACAGCGATGCAGGGTGCACATGTGCGGCTTAGAGGCCCATTCAACATTCAGAGTGGCCCAGGCCTGCTCGGGCGGGCGTGTTAAGCCAAGACTTCCCAAGCAACTCACCGTCTGGATCCACAGCGCCGGCCAGAGTGCCGTGCCGTGCCGTCCACAGCGCTTGGGTAGTGGCTGCCAGCCAGGCAGCTGTTGGCTCGACCTTAAACAGCGTGGATAAGGCGTGGGCGGCGTGGTTGGGGTCTGCTGTTCTGTTTGCCAAGTTGAAGACCAAGTAAGCCGCCCGTAGCTGTATACCTGCCAGCTGAGCGGCCGCCACGTGCCTGCCACTGCGCCGCACGCGTTCAATGACCGCCCGCCCGCTGCCCAGCACCACCGCCACTCCCGCGCCGAACAGCTGTGCCTCTCTGCTGCCGCATCCGCTCGCATTGGCCAGACGGGCCGCACCAATCAGAAGGCCACAAATGGGCGGCATCAGTATTTGCACGTCGCCCGACTGGCTGTGCGTGTTGAGTGCCGCCAGTTGGGGGCCCAGCTGCGCGAGCTGCCTGCAGGGCCATGCCAGCACCCACTTGGAGCTTCAGCACTAGGTCAAGCCGGCCTGAAGTGGCCACTCAGTGCCTACGTGGGCGCCCGGGAAATCGCTTGAAGGCAGGCAGGAAGGCAAGAAAAGCAGGCAAGCTGCAGAGCAGGCGCGCAATGGCAGGCAGCCACACGGGCAGGCAGCGGCAGGCAGCGGCAGGCAGCGGCAGGCAGCACCCTCACCTGTGCAGGCGGCTCCGCTGCTGCAGCGTGAGGCCATTTGGCCCCGCTGCATCTGCCTCTTCAATGGCCCGGTCAGGCTGCAACACAGCTGTAGAGAACTGCGCTGCGTCTGGCAGCTGCCCAGGTGCACCCAGCGCAGCCAGCACGTCGCCAAGCGCAGCTGAGACGTCCATGGGGCAGCACCGACGGAATTTGGCAGCAACCCGCCCCAGCCGCTGGCGTGAAAAGTGGGGTCACACCGAAAGCGGACGTGCCGATGGACTGCGCGCAGGGAGCAGGGCGGGTGCAGAAGTCGGACTGGAGATGGTTCATCTGAGGGATCAGCTGTTCTACCTCGGCAACGCCGGTGGCGGCAGCAGCGGCGGCGGCGGCGGCGGGCCTCAGCGAGAGGTGGCGGGAGGCTTGAGCGGGCCCCAACCGCGGCGGTCTGCCCATCGCGTGCATGCCACCAGGTGCCTACATGTGTGCGTCGCCTCGCCGGGGCGCGAGCCGTCAATTGAGCTTCGAACGCGGCTGAGGGAAGGCGAAAGGACGGCCGATGGAATCGCTTATCGCTGGTTCGGTTTGACGCTTGTCCGACGCCCGATTACACATGTGCTGTGCCGTGCTATGCCAGCACCGCAGCGTCAGTTGATTGGAGAATGGCGCGGCGCAGATATCCTTCACACATTTCTATCAGCCCTTGATGGTGTCAGGTTGTCAAATGTGCTAGTAGTGCGCTAGTCACTCTTTCACTCGCAAACTTGCGAACGAGGAAGACAGCGCAGCCGCCCTTCAAGGAGTCACTCAGACGGCTTCGCCATCCCGCCACTATTGGCAGCACCCGCATGTCCCGATACCATGTCTGCACAGCCTCAATCCCACTTGCAAGAGCCAACCTCCATGCCCGGATGTCCTGCCCTCCATCACTGGCACCCTGGCTGGGGCCCCCATCCCCCATCCGGGATGGGGAATCCCAGAGTGACGTTCTCCAATCCCATCCCCATGTGCCTGATGCCCCTCAACCTCCCTCTGCCGTGCCTCTCTTCCTTCTGTCTTGAACCGCCCTACTGCGCACGCCGGATACCGCTGTGAGCCCCCGAGCTGCCGTCTGTGCCCTCTGCCGTGCCTCCTCATGCCCCCCCCCCTCGTTATTCCGGGGGACAGCATGCACAGCACCAATAGCAGTACACGTATAGTGTGTGATTATTGACCCCCTGTATAACAGGTCACCCATGCACAGCCAGCATAGGCATCCCTCCCTTGCACACTGTGATGGCAGCCACGGCAAGCCTGGGCAAGGTGTGAAGGAGCCCGGATGGTGTGGACGTCGTGCTGCGGGTCAGCCGCTGTGCCGGCCCCATTCTAAATTGCAGCCCTAACCTGCACCCCACCTGCCACTGGCCCCGCTTGATGCATGGTGTTGCAACGTTGTGAGACTGCAAACGCCAGGGCAGTGGGTGCTGCACAATCCGTGACCTGAACACCGTGTTCATGCACACTCATGCCTGCCGCGGCTGCTCCCCTGCCTGCTCACGCTGCCGCTCAGCCGCCAGCGCCTTGCACACACGCCTGTGGCCCGCCCGCCAGTCGGCGTGCGAGCAGGCGGTGCCACAGTACCTGGCAACCTTGCACCCGCCGCACCGCTTGCTGTCCTCGCCTCCCAGGTTGGCGCAGCGCAGGTAGGCGCAGCTCCGGGTGGCTGCGGCCCGTGCCAGCTCCAGCTGCAGTGCCGCCTGCTGCTGTGGCTGATGCCAGAGGAGCAGCAGCAGCCTGGCAGCTTCCTTTCCTCTGGGCAGTACTCGCTCCCGCACCAGCACAGCACTCTCTCCAAGCGTTGCTGACTCCAGTGCCACACGCTCCTCACAAACCCACTCCTGTAGTGCTCTGAGCTGGCGGCAGATGCTGACACCTGGACTGTCGGCAGTGCTGCTGGCACTGGCGCCGCCACCGCTGCTAGCACTGCCACTGCTGCTGGCACTGGCGCCGCTGCCGCTGCTGCCGCCGCGCTGCTGCTGCCATCAACCCCACCGGCCTGCTGTGCGCTGACATTGCCAGCTTCCTCAATAAAGTGTGCCAGCATGAACAAGCCGCTGTTGAACAACGTTCTCGTCTGCAGCATCAATTCATCCTGCATATAGGCGGGGGAGAAGAGGGTTACACAAACCACGCATGAATGTTGTGTGTGCAAGAGGCAGAGTCTGTGAGATTGGGCTTGAGGTGGGGCGGTCACAAAAGCATGAACACTGAGGTGCTGGATCCAGCCAGCACAGCAGCTGCGCTCCTCATGTCACAAGGTGTCAAAAGCACCACATGCCCACCCACTCACAAAGCAGGCGCCCCACAACATGGCACCGCACAACCAGTGCAAGCATCACCCACTGCTCGTACATGGTGACGGAAGCTTGGATCTGTGGGTGCCAGCAGGGCGTCCATCACACCCCCAGACAGAAGAGCCGCCTTGAAGTGCATCGAGCATGGCCGGTTGACCAAATAGTCCAATAATAACTCGTGCCACTGAACATCCACCTGGGAGCGAATGCCCCTGAACTGCAGCACCTAGGGTTTAGGGGTTTGGGGGTTCAGGGCTTCGCTTCTTGCAGCACTGGAAGCTAACAGGCGGGACAGCAGACCGGCCGGCGAGATGTGAGGTTCGGTCGGGTGCGGGTGCGCTGCCGGGGCGCAAACTCGAGCACCGCTGTAGAAAGCTAGCCAGCCAGCTAGGCATCCATCCAGCCAGTCGGGCGGGAAGCCAGGCAGGCAGGCAGGCAACTAGCAGCCAGCCCTCCCTGCTTACCGACTTGATGACAATTGGCAGCAGCGCGAGCAGCCGATCTTCAGTCAACAGAGCCGCAGGGACAGACGGCCCAATCGCCATCACCTGCCTCGTCAAGTGCCGAATGGTGCCAATGTCGCAGGCACCAATGACGGCAGGCTCCAGCCCAGAGAAGCCTTGTTGGAGGACCTCCCAGTGAACCGCCCAGCAGGCCTCTTGCTGGCGACTGCAGCAGCCAACAAGGGTGGGCACGGTGCACAAACATGATGACGCCTAGATGGTGTATAGGTGCACATGCACGACAGCAGCGCACTGCGGTACCAGCTGCCCCACCCAGCCCAATGAGTGAACCCGCACCCACCTGGCGGCTGCCCCATGCATGCCTTCTGCACTGCGCTGCTGCACAGCCACGATGACCACCTGTGCCGCTTGCATTGCAAACGCACACGCGCTGTGCACGCCAATGGGACCGGCCAGCAGCCACGCGGGGTCTCCCGTTGTGGCTGTGAGGTGCACCAAACGGCTGGCGGACAGCTGCAGCCGGCGGCCCGCTTGCTTAGCAGCCTCGCGCTCTGCTGGGCTGCCGGCTGGCAGCGTGCCAAGTGGGCTGCCGAACGCAGCCTGGACCGCCGAGCGGGCGCCTACTGCAAAGGCGAGGCAGGACTCAGCCAGCTGCAGAGCATTGGCTGGTGACACACCTGCCTGCTGCCGCTGCCGCCGCTGGAACAGCTGGTGCAGCAGGGGCAGCAGGCGCAGCACAGCGTCTGCGGCCTCCAGTACCTGCACCCCCTGCTGCCAGCTGTCCGCGCTGCCAATGCTGCCGCCGTGGGCTAGCAACAGCTGGAGGTGCTTGCAGAAGACAAGGTTACCCTGGACCGTGCGCGCAGGGGGCGCGGTGGCGTGAAACGCAGCAACCAGCCGCGGCAGCAGTCGCACCATGTCCCACGCACCCGCTCGACGTGCTGCTGCTGCGTGCTGGCTGCCCGGCTGCACCGCCTGCATGCTGCTGTTGTGCAGCACCCAAATCGTGACCTGAAAAAGCTGCGCTGCAGCACGCCAGCCCTCGCTGTGCCTATGCGGGGGCACGTCCTCCGGGCACGCCAGCGGCAGGTGCTCCACCAGGCAGACTGCCAGCTGGCGCAGCGCTGCCAGCTCAGCCGGTGCCGAAGCCTGATGGAGGAACTGCCGCACCAGGGACGAGCAGCACAGCGTCTGGATCGAATGCGACAGCTGGAGCCAGGTGTCATGTGAAGCGCCAGGTGGCTGCCAGCCTGGCACGGCCGCCGCTGCCTCCCCGGGCAGCAGCTCTGCCGCTGCGGCGGGCAGGCCATACTTGCGCAGCAGGCTGACCAGCTGCTGCTGCAGGGCGGCATGGGCCTGCACTGCTGCCTGCACGCCGGTGAAGTGGCCCTGGCTGGCCTGCTCTTGCAGCAGGGATGTGCAGATCTGGATATGATTTCCTAAATCCACAGCCGCCATGGGGTGGCCTGCATCATGCGTGCACCCACTTGGCAGTACAAGTGAGTGAGCGGTTGGCAGTACATGTAAATGAGCAGTTGGCTTTATATTGTCAGCGATCCGTTTGGTTGCATGGGTTGAAAGTGCAGCTTGGCTACACGTGTCCCAACACGTCGGTGACGGTTTGGCCAAGCACTGCAGCGGCTGGCACATGGCAGCCCAGCTTGTGCACCCACTGACTGCAAGATGTGGTGTAAGAACGCCAAGAACTGGCAGGAAACGACCGAGGCATACACCCGCGCATCACAAGCACACGCAGCCCACGTAAGCCCACGTACCCATGCCGCCCCGCTCCAGCCCTGTCCACAGGGCCTGGGTGGTGGCTGCCAGCCAGGCGACCGTGGGGCCAGGCGTGAACAGTGTGGAGGATGCATACGCCAAGCAGGCGGGGTCTTCCACCCCAAGAATGCACAGCAGGAGCGCCACCGCCTCCCACTGCTCATGCCCCCACGAAAAGGCTGCCCTCCACTCGCCGCGGGCCTGCGCCCGCTCAATCGCTGCCCGCCCGCTGCGCAGCACGAGAGCAGTGCCGGAGCTGAGCTGCCGCAGGTCGTTGCCACGGCAGCCGCTTGCTAACGCCAGCATGGCACCGGCAAGCAGCGTGCGGCAGGCTGTAAGCAGCAGGCGGTTGGAATGGCTGCCGTCTGGCTGGCAGTGCGGGTCGAGAGCCGCCAGGCGAGGGCCCAGCTGCGCAAGCTTCCTGTGAGGCACAGAACAAAGGCAAGCGTGAAGGCCAGCAAGGCCAGTCAGCCAGCCAGCCCCCGGAACAACAGTGAAATCTGCTAGCGGCGAGGCATGCATGCAGGCAGGCAGGCAGGTAGGCAGGCAAGGCCGAGGGGCTTCAGGGCAGGCAGGCAATGAGACAAGCATGCAGGTAGGCAGCATCAAGCAGCGGCAGGCAGCCGCAGGCAGCGCCCTCACCTGTGCAGGCAGCTTTGCTGCTGCAGACTGAAGGCCGGCGCTGTTGGTGAATCATCAGATGCCCTCCGAATTGCTGCTGACAAGAACTGCTCTGCGACCTCACTGAACTGCTCGACGTTTGGCGGCCGCCCGTGCGCGCCCACGGCAGCCAGCACGGCATCGAGCTTGGCAGCGACGTCCATGAGGGCTGGGGTGGGTGGGGCGCACCAAAAACCTGACGCACAAAAGGAAGCGGGCGTGTCGGGCACTGCTGAGTGGGTGGAAGAATCACGGCAGCACCGGGAGGAAGGGTGGCGTGCACACTCCCTGCAGGGCGGCGGTGGTGGGCAGGTGAAGCAGTCAGGCGGGGCGGGGGCATAGCAGCAATTGGGGCTCAGCGCTGCAGCACTCGCAGTCGAATTCCTACCAATTCAGTTGCGCTATAGCAGATATTAGCCTCTGGGAGCCCAGTAGGTCTCGGAACCCGGGCAAGGTCGGGTGCAGGGGCTGAAGGGCGTCGCAGCCAGGCTCTGTCAGAGGGTGCGATGTGATCTGCTTGCCTTTTCGGGCTTGGAAACGTCTACTGGAGTCTGCGTGCGCGCTCACGCTGACAACAACACGCTGCTGTGCCGTGCTGTGCACAGGGCGCAAAGCCTGGCTTCTGTGACCGCATGCGAGCGCTTGTACATAAAGCCCGTCCCCCCAACGCTCCCTGGAGGTTCAGTTCAAACCCATATTGGCTGTGACTCGGCCCAGCCTGTTGGGCTGAATTCCTCTACCCTTGGGCACTGAAGGTGGGGCTCCCAATCAAACTAGCAACGGGCCGGTTGTGTCTGCAATGTCTGCCATCAGGGCGTGCCCACTGCCGCCTGCCCGCCCAATCTTGCCTGTCACCGGTGGCCGCCAGAGCCTGCCGGCGCGCCACCCCACAAATCCTCACCCCACTCCACTTGCTTTTTCGGGCTTACAGTCTGTTTATCCGCAAAGAAACTCGCGACACAGACCCCCAAGAGACAGCTTGGGGCTGTGGGAAATAAAAACAATGCAAAAGCAGAAGATAGGCGGGGAGCTACTGTACAATTGGGACGGGTATAG
>JTEE01000320.1:1699928-1710032 GCA_002896455.3 Chlorella sp. ArM0029B | reverse complement strand
GCGCTGTGGGGGTGGGGGTGGGGGATGTGGGGATGTGGGGGCCGGCACCGAGTGCCGCGGGAGCCCATATACAGGAAATAGGACTCGAGCTCGACCAATTGGTGGTGACAGCCGCCATCCTGGAAATTTCTTGAAGCCGGCGTGCAGCACGCCGCCGCCCCTCTGGGCGTCCCTCCCACCGCCTTCTCCCCGGATGGCACCCACCCGCTGATGGGGCACCCACGTGCACAACCGCCTGCTCAACCTGGGGGACAGCTGCTACCTGGAGGTCATTGCCAGCAATGAGGTGCGGTGGCTGTGTGTGGCCTCCCATGAGAATGAGCGAGAGCAGAGAGCTTTGGTTGTGCCAGGGAGTCGAGCAAGAGAGGCTTTGTTGTGCCGGGTGAAGCACATGCGCTGGGTGGTGGGTGCTGTTTGCGGTACCAGGCATGTCGTTTTCAGGCCCTGCCCGCAAGCCTGCCACCAGTGGCCCTACCGCCTTCTCTGTCGGTGCTCCATCCTGCCTTGCTCGCTCGTCACCAATTCAGTGCCCTGCTCCACTGCCCTGCCTTGCGCAGGCCGGCCTGCTGTCCCCTGCCGGCACCTTGTCTCTCTCCAAGTTGGACCTCTTCCCCCTCACCCGCACATGTGGCGAGGAGTGCAGCACCGATGGCGTGCACTCGATGCCACTAGTTTACGGTGCAGCCCTGCAGATATTGCTCAACATTGCGGCCTCCCAGTCGGGGCAGCAGCCCCAGCAGCAGCAGCCAGAGCGGCGGCGCGCGCTGCGCTCGCGGGGGCTACACCATATGTGATTTCATCTGCGCGCCCCCTGTCGCCCAGTTGGCACACCTGCCACGTGTTGCTTTCTTGCTTGCAGCTGACAAGTGAACTAACTGCCTCCTCGCTGACTAAACATGCAACACCCCTGCACACACTGTCGGCCGCTTCACAGCCGCCCGCCTTCTCCCTCCCTCGATGACTGGGGGCCTGCCTGCCGCACCTTTACCATATAACATTAGCCAGCTGTCCCTGCCACTTCAGTTTGAATCTGCTGCCACCTCGCGCATTTACATCTCTGTAACGCACGCGATGTCACAGACAATAGTGTTGCCAACACTGTGGGGCGGGCCTTTTGAGACTGAAGGAGACGGCACCTATTAGGCGGCCAAGGCTGTACACTGTGGATGAGCCGCAACCAAGGCTGGTAGGCACATGCACCGGAACAGCAAAATGAAGAAGCAGCAAGCGTGCAGCTGTGGCAAGGGGGCCGCAACAGCAGAGAAGTTCTGCCTGCATCATCAGGCGGTAGCCCGCGGAGGGGGGGGCCGCTAGGGGACCCACACCTCCGCTGGTTTCCTCAACCCAGGCCTAAGGGCGTATTCTTCTTCTTCTTCTTCTTCTTCAGGCGTCAGGCTGGGCGTCCGCTGTCAGCCAGGCCTGCACGGCCTCGCCTATTGGAGCGACCTGCCCGCGGCCGCCCAGCACAACCATCAGAACCAACAGCACTGCACGGGCAGCAGGAGGAGAGCAGCAGTGGGGCTTTGAGGAGAAAAGGACTGAGGAGTCTTCCCAGAGTGTGCAGAGTACGTGCTGGCGTGATCCCGGCATCATGCATCAACACAGCAATGCCACAATGCCTGCCCTCTTTGGCGGCGCACCTGCAGCGCCCAGGCGCGCAATGTGCACCCGATTCCAGTAGTTGGGCAGCAGCCTGTCTGCAGCAAGTGTGTGGAGTGCCTGAACTGAGCAAGGCCATCAAATTGTCTACGTGCATGCGGTTGCGCATTTAGCTAGGCACATGCTGTCAAGCGGGCACGAGGGAGGGCAGCCTGTTGGGCTGAGCAGCCGCTCACAGGAGGAGAGGACCGATGCCATCTAGCACACACACTCCGAGTCGGTCAGGCATGCTGGTGGCTCGCAGCAGTGCAGCAGCATGCGGGGAACAGCGCAGGCAGGCAGGCAGGTGTAGAGAGGGGGTGCGGGCCTGTATGTGTGTGACGCGAGCTGTGCTAGTGCTGTCCGCCCTGCTGGCCAGAGAGGAGCCGTCCAAGGTTGCTCCGCGCTCGGGCATCTTTCCCAAACACCAGCCAACCAACTGGCCGCCCACGACTACCTGCCAGCCCCATTCACCCGAGAGGATGCCATTGGTGTGGACGACATCAAAGATGGCCCTGGGCAGCAGCACCATGGCCGGAGCGACAAACGCCTGGTCGTCGACCACCACGCCTGTCACCATGCCCGCCAGGCTGAAAGCCACGCCGACCCACACTGCACCCGGGGTACAGACCCAGCAGGTGCGGAAGGTGACGGTGCAGTACGAAAGCGCCACAAAAAACGCCGCCTTCAACAGCCCAACCGCGGCGCGTGGGCGGTGGCTGAAGATGCAGGCAGTGCCTGCACAGGTTGCAGCAGGAGGGGTGCAGGTGTGAGGTGGCGGAATTGTGAGGCAGCCGAGCAACCTTGATTGCCAGGCCCTAGGGCCGTCACGGTGACACCATCCTGGAGCAGCGCAACGCTGCTGTTGTTACCAGGCCAGCATTTCATGGCCAGCACTTGCCTGCCAGGCCCACAGGCACGCCAGAAAGTGTCGAGCACCAGGGGGTGCAGCGCCAGATGAGGCAGGCCACTAGCCCGCATGCCAGCATGAGGGTGCTGGACAGCGCCTGCAGGGCCGGCTTGCCGGACGCCTGGTGCAGCAGCTCAGCAATGACGAAAGCAACAGCGAGCCCCGCTCCGGCCCCGACCCAAACAACCTTGGCACTGCAGGTGCGCAAGGCATACGCAGCGAAGCTTGCGCACGTGACAAGTATGAGCGGCAGCGCGGAGCGGTAGGCAACGCCTGCAGCAGGGGAGCGGACGTGTGTGCAGAAGCNGGGGGGACGCAGGGAGGGAGGGGCCGATCAGGAATGCAGCCACCTGACTGGTCCAAGGAGCAGTCCGAGGCCTGCAAATCAGAAGGCACGCCCTGCAGAAGCTCTGCAGGCGACGCACCTGCCCCCGCCACTGGGCGACGGAACCCACGCCCCGAGCCCGCAGCCCCAGCAGCCATTGTTCAGAAGGGGCCCGGGGAGTGTTTGGCCAGTGGGAGGAGTGTTCGTTCGATTGCCCGGGCCAAGGCCCCGGCAAGGGCTTCGCTTCGCTGGCACCTCTTGTGTTCCAGTTTGGGGGATTACTGTGGGAGTTGCCCTTTGTGTGTTCCAGCGCCTGCTGAGTTTGTGAGTGTGCCAGCGCCGCTTCTTCCATGCTGCCACGTGGACCGGCGCCGTCGCCGTCGTGCACCGGCGCCGTCGCATCCCAAGCACCCTGTTGGGCCTCAGCACCCTGTTGGGCCCTTCACCCCTAATCCATCGTCATGCCCGCCAACCCGCCACCCTCACCGCTCAGCGGGGGTGGATGCTGGTAAGACGGCTAGGCACTGCCGGCTAGGCACCCGCCGCTGCCTGGCCTCTATCCCGGGTTAAGGCCAGGCTCCCGGTCGGCGCCAGGATGTGGCCGGCCCTGTGGCGGGCATGCGTTTACCCCACTTTAATGCACATTCGGTACCCTGCGATGCATATTCGGTGTCCTGCGAGTGGTACAGTGGGGCGTCCCGCACAACCCGGCACGGCAGTGCCGACCAGCGGGCTGTCCCTGCACCGCCTCCCCGCCCCCTCCCCGCAGCCCGAAGCCTTGAGAGCGGCGCTGGCAGAGATAGAGGATGGGCAGCTTACATGTGTTGAGGCCGGGGAGGAGGCGTGTCTGGCGGCACAGGTCGGGACAGCTGTGGGGGTGCGGCAACTCACATGATTGCCAGTCCAAAATGTGTGTGCATGCATGAAATCAGATGCGCCAAAAGAGGATGCGGGTTGATGGTGACGACACGGAGTGAAGCTGGCAGGGATGTGTTGGGTTCCGAGTGAGGGCAGGCAGCAGAGCGGTCTGACTTTGCAAAGTGGGGGAGGTCCACGGAAACAGAAGGCGGACACGAGGAGTCGGCAAGGAAGACGTGGGAGGGTGCACAGGAGGGTAGCAGGCAACAGAGGGCGGAGAGCTGCTGATCGAAAGCGCCGGCAGGAAGGGCAGCATCGCCGGCTTCACGGCCCCGGCAGAGACAGGGCAGAGCAGGGGCACAACCCCGAGATGTGCAAGACTGTCAGCTGTCAAACAGGTAGGCATGTGTCGAGTGAGATGGTCAGCTGCTGCAGCACCTTGCCGCCGCTCTGCCCCTCGCCCCCTCGTATCTGCATGCTGACCTGGCGCCGGTCCCAGTCAAATTCCAGCAGGCCGAATGCCGGCACCTTTACGAATCCGCAGTCCCCCTCTATCCGCAGGCCGGAGTTCTCCCTGCAGCAGGCAGGCAGGCAGGCAGGGAAGGCAGGTGGAGTAGGTTGGGCAAAGGAGACAGTACAGGTGGGCAGGCGGCTGTGGCATGAACGACAGGGGGGGCAGGCAGGCAGGTGGGGAAGCCAACAGATGTGTAGTTGAGGGGCAGGACCAATGGGAGGTGCAGGTGCAGGTGCAGGAGGAAGAGGCTGCTGCTGCTGCTGCTGCTGCTGATGGGCATGTCATGATTAACCACTGCTGCTGCTGCTGCTGCTGCTGCTGCTGATGGGCATGCCATAATCGACTGCTGCTGCTGCTGCTGGGCATGCCATAATCGACTGCTGCTGCTGGGCATGGCATGGCTTACTGCTGCAGCTGCTGCTGCTGGGAACGGCATTGTTGGCTGCTGCTGCTGCTGTTGCGCGGCTGCGCACCTGCGGTAGCCTTCGCAAGCCGCATCGGGGCGGGCCGTGCTGTTTGACATGCCGCTCGACATGACCTGCACGCAGCAAGCACCACGTGATGTGATCATGTGGGGAGACGGGCGGGCAGTGCGAGCGAGGCAGCACAGCACAGCACGCAGCAGGGCAAGCGCCCCGCAGCGTAGCACAGCGCAGCACGCAGCAGGGCAAGCGCCCCGCAGCGCAGCACAGCACAGCACCCGCAGCCCAGGCTGCCCCAGTACGGCACCTGGTAGATGGGCGTGACCCAGTTGGCGGTGCCGTAAGCTTCCGAGTACGGCTGCCCGCTGCCGGGCTTGGCAACTTTGATGTCGCTGCAAGGGGCAATACAGTACGTGGGCATCCAGAGACAGCATGGCATGAGAGAGAGCCGGGAGATGAGCATGGGCCGGATGCAGGCAGGCATGCAGCGGTGGACTGGACAGTGATGGAACGTGCAAGGGGTGTGAGGGGACGAGCAAGGCAAGCTGAGTTGAGGAGAACAGTGCCACGGTGATGCCAGTTTGCCACGTGTTGAGGGCACCGCCTTGCTACAGCCCAGTGAGTTAGTACTTGTTTTGAGAGCCAAGGACAATCGCATTGTTTTAAAATCAAACTGGCAGACAGTGGTGTGCCAACAGCATCCTTCCGCTGCTTGGCTGTCCCTGGCTGCTGCTTGGCTGCATCCCAGGCTACTGCTCGGCTGCTGGCAACTGCGCAGCTGCAATCAGCTACCGCATGCACCCGGCAAGAGCCCACATGGCTACAGTTAATGCTGAAAACACGAGTGAGCACATGTCCCGCCTCCCTCCCCTTCCACTGCCCCCAATGCGACCATGCAAGCGTGCATGCTCACCTATAGTGATAGTCCCCTGTAATCACGATCCAGCAGCCGCCGGTGGCGGCCGCGTGCCGCTGTATCGTCTGCAGCAGGTTGAGCTGCGCCGGGCGGTAGCAGTCCCAGTCGTCGCCTGCAGCGGGAGGTGAACAGCTCCCACTTTCGAACTGTCATGGCGCCCTTCGTACTTACCCCCTCAAAGGATAGCTGGGCAGGGCGGCCAGTCCCCGCCGCGCTTGCACCCAGAGCATCACCAATCGTTAAACTCACCAGGAAAGGCAGGCGGGCGGGTGAGCAGGCAAGAGCGCAGGCATGCGGGGCGACCAGGCAGGCGCACATTGGGCGGCCAAGCTTGGGCCCCTTCGGGCAGGCGGGCAGGCAGGCAGTACCCGGCAGGCGGGCAGTCACAGCAGGCGTACCAGCGGGCGGGCACAGCAGGCACGCCAGCAGGCACAGCAGGCACGCCAGCAGGCGCAGTAGGCAGCCTCACCAGAGCACCGTCCCGTCCATTGATTTGCCTCTGTGTTGTTGCCCAGCCCCGAGCTTCCAAACAGCACACTGCCGCTGGCTATGACCTTGACGGGCGCTGAGCTGGCGGACAGCAGGGCGTCCAGCCAGCGGCGCTGCTGGCCGCCTAGCACCTCGCAGAAGGGTGAGGCCTCCTCTGTTTGGGCTGCATAGTCGACGTCACGGAGGTGGAGGCTGCAAGGGGCGCAAGGGGGTGTGGCATGGCGGTGTGATTGTGCGGTGACATCTGGTGTTCTTACAAGGGCGCTTGTCTGTCTTTGATGTTACTATTGTTGTTGCTGGCGTTACGCATGTGAAGGCTGTGGGCTGGTGGGAGAGGGAGTGGGAGGGTCGGGCAGAGGGTAGAGACAGAGTTGGACAATGGAAAACAAGTGAGGAGGAGGCGGCGGGCAGGGAGAGGACTTGGGCAAAAAGGCAGCACCAGCGCAGCAGTGTGCTCGCTGAACTTGGACAGAAGGCAGTTGTTGAGCAGCATGAGCGGCATGAATAACGGCAAATACGCACACAGACGGTGGCAGCAGCAGCTGCAGCAGCGGGGGTACAGGGAACGGCAACAGTACGGCCACACAGGGGCACCATTGTGCCTCTTACTTCTTCTCCGCCATTTTCACCGCCCTGCAAACCTCGCCTTGCTGGCGTACAGCGGGCGCAATGGGGGGAGGCAAGTTCCGCACTCTGCCCACAGCAGAGAGGAGGCAGCTGGTGCCTTTACTTTCCCAGCACACGCCCTGCTCACCTGCCGTTGCTGGCGAACAGCGGGCGCATGCCAAAGTCGGGGGAGGAGGCGTTGCAGGCCAGCTGCCACTGCGGGTCCGCCCTGTGGCCTGCCTGCACATCGTGGGTGTTCACCCAGAGCCAGGAGAGCGTTGTGGTGTCACACATCTATGCAAAGTGAGCCTGTCATCAAGACATGCTCTCTGCACTGTGCCTGCACTCAGCCCGGCATGTGCATGAGCCCCTGGCCCACCTGGTTGCCGACCCACCACACGCGGTTGCTCTGGCTGAGGACTTGTAAGGTTGAGGAGGATGGCTCTCCCTCCTGCTGCCTGGAGCGGGGTGTGCAGCCTTGAGCACGGAGCCCCAGCCCCAGCTCAAAACCAGCCATTCTGCTCGGTCCCCACCTCTTGACACCAGCCGTAGTAGATGGCGGCGTCTGCCTTGCAGCAGGAGCCATCGCTGCCGGTGGCGCCCCCCGTCGACACAAAGTCCTGGCACCAAGAGTGGCTGCTGTGCTTTGTGTCTTTGAGCACCACATTGTGACACCTGCAGGGAGGGCCGGGACAGGGGGCGGCAGAACAGGTTGCACACGGGGATGAGGGCTGCTATGGTGCTCGGCTTATGTCAATCAATGAAAACCATTTCAAGTCCAGAGGGGAGCCAGCAGAGGTCTCATGGGACCGCTTATAGCACTAAACTGTTGCGCCCGGGAAGGGAGGGCAGGGGCAAGATGAGCGCCATGGGTGGGGCGTGGGGCTTGCTGGGGCAGAGGGGGAGGAATGGTAGCTGACTGGTGCCTTTGACTTGATTTCCTGTCGGTTTCCTCTCAACACCACGCCCTCGGGCCGTAACCTTCTTCTTCTTCAGGAGGGCAGGCACGGAGGGGATGAGGCGAGCGCCGACTGACCCACATCCGTGTCCCCTCTGCTGCGCCCCCACCCCCAAACACCCGCCCTTCTCACCAATCGTCTCGGACCTCGCAGGGCAGCGTGGCGCGCTCGTACCGCTCGTCCAGAAGTACCAACTCAACTTCCTGCCGGCTTCCCGGGTTCAGTTTGTAACCCCACTGGATGCCCTGCTGCGCCGCCCGCCGGGGGCTGGTGGCCGGCACACCCAGCGCATCTAGGAAGATCTGCGGACAGGGCAGGGGTCCGCAAAAGAGATGGAGGGAGTGCATGCTGAAGGTGTGGTGCGGGTACAGTGGGAGTGAGGGCTGTTGGGGAACGGCAGCTGCCTGTAGGGCGTTTGAGTGCCACAGGCTATGTGATGGCAGGGAACTTGCCCCAGGCATCCAGAAACCAACACGGCTGGCAGCAGATGCAGTGAGCAGGACAGCACAGCAGCGAGCAGGAAAGCACAGCAGTGAGCAGGAGGGCGCAGCAGTGTGCACGGGGCCCGTGAGGCAAAGGACACATCGGGGCCGGCAGGTGCCAACAAGGCCTGTGCTGTGCCAGACACGTGGCTGAAAAGGAAGAGCAGGACGTGCACACGCGCACAGCACATGCACAATCTGGCCTGGCCCGGCATGTGTGGCACAATCATGCACCCTGTGCACCTGCTTCATCGAGTGCTTGTTGGGCAGGCGGCGGTTGAAGTTGTTGATGCCTGCAGGGCGGGGGAGGACAGCGGGAGGCGGGGCTGTCAACGCGCTGCCTTGGCTCCTCACGCGCTGCTGCTGCGGCGGCAGCCAGCCAGCCAGCTAGCCAGCCAGAAGACAGCCAGCACGCTAGCCCCATCTTACCAAACCCACTCCCAGGCAATGGGGCCCCCTCCCCTCTCCACCACATCCCCACCCCTACCCTCCATCCCTCCACCTCAGCCCCTCTGCATGCCCGTCCCAGTGTTCAAGATTCACGGGCATCGTCTTGACTCGTGCAGCTCGCACCGTAGTCATGGTCGTCATACACCCCGAGCACGGGGCGCGGGCATGCCTCCAGGTCATCGCCAGCTGGCACCCCCAGGCTGGCGCCCCCCGCCGCCGAATCAAAGCCGGGGCAGGCGTAGCGCAGGAAGGCTTGGTAGCCCGGCTGCTGGACCTGCGGCAAGGGCAACATGGTGGTTTAAATCAGAATCCAATTCAGAAAAGCAAGACACAAGGAGCGGGTGAAGAGCTGCAGGCAGGCATGCAGACAAGGAAGGCACGTAGGGCGGTTTGGTAGCCCGGCTGCTGGACCTGCAGCGAGGGGCAAGATGGTACTGTCAACAAATAGCAAGGGCCGGAAGCAAGGGCAGCATTGTGGCATGAGGTGCGGGTGGTGAAAGGCAGGCAGGGCAGCAGGCAGACCGGTCGGCTGGCATGGCAGATTGCAGGAAAGGCCTGGTAGCCCGGCTGCTGCGCTGGCGGATGGGCAGGCAGACAGGCAGGCAGACAGGTGGGGTGGGTAGGGGTGGGTGGCAGCCAAGCCCTAGTACAGGTGAGAAGGGTGGGGGTGGCAGGCAGCCGGTCCTAGCATCGGTGGCTTGCTTCCGTGCCCAGCCACCTACCTGCCAGCGCTCCCCTCAGCGCCCACCATCTTCCAACTTGAGAAGAATAAGAAGAAGCAAAAGAAGAAGGGAATACAGCCCTGGCGTGGAGTGAAGGTAGTGCCAACGAAAAGCAAGGCATAGGCGCCGGTCAGCTGCCTTCCCCACCTGCTGCCGCCCCGCCCCTTGCCGCCCACCCCTCCCCGCCCACCCCTTCCCACCTGAGCACATGAAGGAAGAAGGAGGGTACAGCCTGATGGCGTGGGGTTGAGGAAGCCAACAGGAAAAAAGCGCCAAAAGCATTGATCAGCTACCCTCCCACACTTGCCCACCCCTCCCCACCGCCCCCCCGGCCTACCTGGGCCACCATTTTGTCCCGCATATTGTCCAGGTCCCCCGCCATGCACATGTAGGGCGGCTGCTGCAGCCACGTGGGCGTGCAGGTGCAGCCGCTGGCGTGGATGTTGGCGGCGCTGCAGGCAGGCAGGCAGGCAGGCAGGCAACAAACAGAGACAGGCGGGCTTTGTGTCAACCTTCGCCCAACTAAAACATGTGACGTTATGGTGCCCTGTGGCTGGCTGGTTTGTTGGATCGCAGTGCCGGGTTCGTGCCACAATCGACCCCCAGAACATGGGATGTTATGGTGCCCTTTGTTTCGGTTGGCTGTGTTTTTAGACCGCAGTGCCGCTTCCGTGCTGGGATGACGCATCTGCGACACACTTTTTGTGTTGCTGCGGCGCTGTAAATGAATGAATGAATGAATGAATGAATGAATGAATGAATGAATGAATGAATGAATGAATGAATGAATGAATGAATGAATGAATGAATGAA
>JTEE01000320.1:1636686-1699728 GCA_002896455.3 Chlorella sp. ArM0029B | reverse complement strand
GAATGAATGAATGAATGAATGAATGAATGAATGAATGAATGAATGAATGAATGAATGAATGAATGAATGAATGAATGAATGAATGAATGAATGAATGCCGCTTCCGTGCCACCGCTGCGCACGCAGCGCCACGCGGGCACACAGTCAGCACTTGCCTGCATTCGTAAGCGGGCTCATCCCCATAAAACATGTCTCCCAGCCACACCCAGGCATCGGGCTGGCTGGGGATGATGCCCTGCAGCGGCAGGGGCAGGGGTAAGGAGGTTGCTGTGGCAGGCAGCGGGGGAGCATGCCAGCTGGCACGGCAGACAGCGGGCGAGCGTTTGCCAGCTAACCAGGCATGTCTCAAGCATGGGGGTGGCAGCACGGCCGTGCTAGCCGAACGTGCCCCCCTTCAATATAACATATATCCCACCTCTTCCCATATCGGCTGCTCTCGGATGTCGTATGCTGCGCACGAGCCGAATGCCAGGCGTGAGAGGCGCTTCTTGGGCGGCCAGAGGGCGGAACCGCCCCAGGCCAGCGGTGCGGCCTGCATGGGCACCAGGCACCCCCAGGCCGCCCCCTCCCGCCGGCAGCGTAGTGCTGTGGCCACAACCAGGGCCACCATTGTGGCGATGAGCAGGACAAAAATTACGGCGGCGGCCACGCTGCAAGGCACAGCGTGAGAAGAGAACAGATACATTGAATGGTGCAAAAGACGACGGGCGGTGGTGACGGCAGCGGCAACGGCTGCGCAGCACGGCGTGAGAACATAACAGCGTGTGGCGCATGTGGGCACAGCGCGCCGGAGCCGAGCGCACGAGGAGAGGCCGAGGTGCGACAGCGGCAGCGGCGGCAGTGCGGCGGGTGGCAGCGGCGGCACACTCTGCAGCAAGGCAGGGCGCTTTCCGGTGCTGTCCCTACACAGGCACTTCGGGACATGCATCGGAGGTGCACCCACCTGCGGGCAAAGTTCAGGCGGCGACGGCTTGGGGAGAGGGGGCTGTTGGGCTGGACAGGGCTTCTGGGGGTCAGCGGTATTTCGACCTCCAGTTCAAATGTGGGGCTAGCCAGGTGTGCGGAGGACCCATTGCGGAAGTCCTCGTTGAGCCTTTGCGTCTGCTCCGCCTCTGCTCGACTCCGCGGCCCTCCCCACAAGCTGCCCATTGCTGCAAATTAGCTGAGTCGGTCGCGAAACGGTACTGATCACTTAGCACACCGCATGACGTCCCAGAGTCCTCAGGGCCACTTCGCGCGCGCAGCTGCACAGCACTCCACAGCACGGCCAAAACCCCCGGCAATCCCTGCGACCTGCATATACCCCGTCGAATTGGTGCATCCCAGTAAGGGATCAGGAGGAGACCGGCAGCGCGCCATGGCCGGGCGACCTTTGCTCGCCTGCTGCCGGCTGCTGGTGGCCCTTGCAGCTTGCCTGTCGTTTACAGGGTGAGAGTGTACTTGTGGTTCAAACCGGAGTGTTGCCATGACCCCCAGGAGGGCGCCACCTCTTTTGCCGCCGTCGGCACCGCTGCAGTGCTCAGCTCGTTCGCCTACTGTCTCAGGCTGATCAGAATCTCCCTTTGCCCTTCCCCTTCCCCTTTATCCTTCCATACAGCAGCGTCTGGAAGGCCTCTGCCTCTGCGCCCTCTCCTCAGCTCGAGCCGCTGGCCATCCTGACCGTCGGCAGGTGAGCCCAGCCGCTGCTTCAGCCAGTCTAATCATTCACCAAAGTCGGTCACTTCATGTGATCAATCATGATCCACCAACTAAGTTAGCCGCGCAATCTATTGCAAGTGGGGTGCACAGATACAACAGCCATGCAGGGTGGCATCAGCCAGTGTGCAGCAATAACAACTGCCCAGCATTACGTTTGGCACGCAGGGCAGGCAGCAAGCAAATGTTTTTGTCACTGGCCCTAAAGCCCCAGGAACCCCAGCTAAAAACCTCCGCTTCACCACACGTCCCCTTGCCTTGCCCACCCAGCTGGCGTTTCTGGCTTACTAATCTTCCCGCAGCCGTTCTCCCCATGCCCTTCCCCCCGTCACGCGCACACACACCACACACACACACTAACGCACGCCCGCGCACTCGCACGCTCACACGCTCACACACGCCCATGCACTCACACACTCACATCCAACACACCCCGTTGCAGCCTCAATGTTGACATCGTCGCGCACATTGATCGCCTGCCTGAGCGTGGTGAAACCATCATGACCCGCACTCCCTCCACTTCCGTGGCCGTGGGCGGCAAGGGCGCAAACCAAGCGGTGGCAGCCGCCCGCCTGGCGGCCGGCACCGGCCGCGCCAGCCGCTTTGTCACCCTGTTTGGCAACGATTCCTACGCTGACTGGCTGGAGGCGGCCCTTCGAGAGGAAGGGGTGGATGTGTCGGGATGCGGCCGGGCGGCGGGGCTGCCCAGCGGCCAGGGGCTGGTGCTGCTGGAGAGGGATGGGCACGCGACCAGCGTGGTGGTGGGAGGCGCCAACACAGGGTTCCCACGGGTGAGCGGAGGAGGAGAAGGGCCTGTTTTTTTCTCGTTTTAAGTTTCTTCAGAGACAAGGATGCGGTATGGGCTTGCAGGAGCGTGTGCGGTGCGGATGGTGGCTGCCGTGGTGGTAGGATGGGGGGGGGGGGGTGAGGGTGTGGGTGTGCCTGGGTGGCCGCATGCCCTCCCCCTCCCGTCCGCCTGCGCGCTGCCCCACTCTACTCCCTGCGCCGCCCTGCACGCACTTTGCTGTCGCTGCTGTCGCTGCCGCTGCTGCTGCTGCTGTTGCTGCAGGAGCAGCCTGCAGCCCTGTCGCACCTCATCATCAGTGCAGGCTTGCCATTGCCCTGCTTGCCTTTGGCAGTCCGTCCGTCCTGTGCCTATTAGGCATGCAGGAGAAGCACAAACTACATTCTGATACACTCACCCCCCCACCCTGTCCCATGAGACCTTGCTGGCTCCCCCTGGACTTGAAATGTAATTGATTGGTTGATTGACTAAGGTTGATTGACTAGGGCGCATTCATCTTCTTCTTCATGCAGGAGAAGCCTGAATCCCTGGCGCACCTCATGCGTGGCACTGGTGTGGTGCTGCTGCAGCGGGAGGTGCCGGAGCACGTGAATGAAGCCGTGGCTGCCGCCGCAGCAGCTGCCGGCGTGCCCGTCATGCTGGTGGGTGATGCTGAGGGCTGTGCAAGTGCACCTGTGAAGATTTGGTGGCAAAGGGCACCCCAGCAGCGGTCTCAGCTGCTGTCTCAGCAGCGGTCTCAGCTGGGGTGCCCGTCATGCTGGTGGGTGCGGCAGTCAGCATGCACATGCATTGGCGGACGCTTAGGTGGCTGCAGGAGCCTCGGCTGCTGGGGTTCTCGCCATGCTGGCGGGTGGGTTGATGCTGGGACACCGGGGTGCCTACCGGAGCTTGGTACTGCTCACTTGTGGGCAGGTGCAGGTGCTTTGCTGGAACACCGGCGGTGCTGGGAGCACCCCGCAGCCTGCCTTGTCATTGCCAGCCGCCTTGGTCCCCGCTGGAGCCTACCCCGCGCCCCCTGCCGATAGGCCCTAAACCCTAAAACCCCTCAACCCTAATCCGATCAAACGCTGCTGCCGCCGCCTGCAGGACGTGGGTGGCGAGGACCGCCCCATCTCTGATGCCCTGCTCGCCCTTCTGGACTATGTGTGCCCAAACGAATCCGAGCTGGCCCGCCTCACGGGCCTGCCCACCGACAGCGAAGAACAAGTGCTGGCGGCTGCCGCCACGCTGCAAGACCGGGGCGCACGCAGCGTGCTGGTCACGCTGGGCGCGCGCGGCGCGCTGCTGCTGCAGCCGGGCGGCGGAGTGCTTCGCCAGGAGGCGCTGCAGGCAGAAGGGAGCAGTGTGGTGGACACCACTGCGGCCGGAGATGCTTTCAGGGCGGCGTTTGCTGTGGGACTGGCAGAGGGGCGGGCGCTGCAAGACTGCCTGCGCTTTGCCTCGGCAGCGGGCGGCCTGGCTGTGTCCCGCCTGGGAGCGGTGCCCAGCCTGCCACGGCGGGGCGAAACCGAGCGCCTGGCCGGCCTGGTCAGCTCTGCCGGCGGCAGCGGCAGCAGTGGGATCGGCACTGCCGGCGCCAGCAGCGGCAGCGGCAGCTGCAGCGCCGGTGCTGGCAATGCAGAGGCTGCCAGCGGGGCAGCCGGCAGCGGCGTGTCATCATCAGCAGCGTCGGCAGCAGACGTGCCGCCGGCAGAGTGCCCCTACCAGTTTGCCTCCCGCCTCAACTCCATGCAAGCCCGACGTGACCTGGCGGGCCCTGCTGACGGTGGCAACGATGTCGAAGGCTGGATCCTGCGCCAGTCCCGCGTGCCCGGCCTCTCCCTGGTGGATCTTAATCACCCGCAGCACACCACCGACAAGCTGGGCAGCCCAGCCAAGGCAAAAGAGGCACTGGAGCGGGCAGGGCTGGCGGCCGGCGCAATCTGCATGTGAGGGGGGGATGGTGGCGGGACGGGGAGCGGATCGGAGGGCGGGGGCCGGGTCGGCGGGAGGGTGCAACATACCGTGCCATTCTCAATGCAATGACAGTCTGCGCTGATGGGCTGGCTGCTGGCTGCATGTTGGAGTGGTGGGACGGCATGCCATGAATTGCGATGCCAGTCTGTTGCTGATGGGCTGGCTGCTGTGGCCATCTGGGTGTGGGAGCGGGCGTCTGCGTGGCGGCTCATGTGGGGTGGGTAGGCGGTTGGCAGAAGCAGATGGGCGGTGCTTTGGCGACCAAAGCTGTAGTCCTGCCCTTGTCGACAGCCCCTGCTGCCTCACACGTTCCCCCTCCTCCCCCCTGGTCTCCCTTCCATGTCTGTGTCCCACCCCAGACCATCCCACTACCTGCCTCACCCTGCCCCCATCCCTATTCTCACCCAACCTCACCCCACCCCACCGCCCACCCTGCAGCCGCTTCCCGGAGGACCAGTTCGCCCTGGGAGCGTTCAGCCATCCGGATGCAGCCGTGCGGCGCCAGGCGGTGGAGCTTGCAACCGAGGGGTGCCAGTGGGCGGCGCAGCTGGGAGCACGGGACCTCATTGTCTGGCCCCAGGTGTGCTGCGCTGCCGGGAAAGCGGGGCAAGGGTGTCTGCCGTAGGTACGCTGCGCTGCTGGGGAAGGAAGAGGGGCGGGTTGTGGTCAAGAGAGCAAGTGGAACACGGGATCTCTTTGTCTGGCCCCAGGCGAGCTGCTGCTGCTGGGGAAGAAAGGACGGCAAGATTGTGGTGAGGAGAGCTGCCGGGGCGGGGCTGGGACTGATTGTAGGTCACAGGGACGCGGATGCGTTGCGAGGGCAAGGGACGAAACAAGGGTTGCACTTGGGTGTGGCAGGGAGGGACTGGTGGGATGTCGAGCTCAAAACCCTCAACCTGAACGAGCGCTGGAGGAAGGGGTGCAAGCCTCCACAACCCCACACGCCACTGCGCCCAGCGTGTGGCTGCTTCTTATCGACAGCCTGCTCTCACACACACACACCTGCCTCCCCTCCCCCTGGCCTGCCCTGGCCTACCCCGTGCAGTTTGATGGTTACGACTATAGCTTCCAGGTGCGCAGGGAAGCTGGCAGGTGGAGAATGTGAGGGGGCCAGGGGGGCAGCTTGCCAACTGCTATCCGCAGCTGCGTGCACAGCACAGGCGGCACGGCCACACCCCGCCACCCACTGCTGTGCACACAACCACACCCTATGCCCTCCAACTTCAAAGTGCACCCCTAAGTGGTGCATTCCTCGTCAACTCCACAGACTTTGGTTCGTCCTGATGTTGCATCCTCTTTCAGGGGATGTGAAAAGCTGCATAACGACTAGATTAGACTAGTGCCACCCCCATGCAACCCATCCCTCCTGAACCATGGCACTTCCCGCACCCGCCCAACCACCGCCGTTCCCCCTCTCACCCGCCCCAACTTGTCACGCCGCGCTGCCCCTCCCCTCGCAGGTCGACTACCAGGCCGCCTGGCAGCGCACCGTCGAATCATACCGCCAGCTGGCAGACGCCTGCCCCGCCGGGGTGCGTGTTTCCCTAGAATACAAGCCCACAGATGAGACCACCCGCTGGGCCATCGTCCCCTCGACCGGCACCGCCCTGCTGCTTGCCCGGGAGGTGGGCAGGCCCAACTTTGGGCTAACCTTGGACCTTGGACACCTGGCAATGGCAGGGGAGAACCCGGCGCAAAGCGTGGCAGCCGTGGGCGCGGCGGGCAAGCTGTTTGGGCTGCAGGTGGGGCGAGGGGAGGTGTGGATGGGGTGCCTGTGTGTGCTGTGCGGCACGGTGCGCAGAGGGGCAGGTTGGCACGAAGTGCTCTTTTGTGCACTGGGGTGGCACACCTGCGCTGTGCGGTGCGGTGGTGTGCTGTGCGGGGTGGAGCCGGCAGTGCATTGGTTTACTTTTGTGTGGAAGTGCAGGGCAGGGACCAAGGTTACAAGGCGATGCTGCTGTATACACGTTTGTGAGCTGGAACTTGCTATGTCCCAAGCCTGTAAGATCGCACGGCTGTGTCCGGGGCCGCCGTCCCCCCACCCTATTTGTCCGCCCATCCTGCCACCCCCATGCCCTACACCGCACCTGCACTCACCCACCCACTCACATACACCTTCCTCTCCTCCCCTTGTGATGCCCAGTTGAACGACGCGCACGTCAAGCTGGGTGCCGAGGACGGCCTGGCCTTTGCTTCCGTCAACCCCACCTCAGCCCTGGAGCTCGTGCGCTGGCTGCAAAGGGTGCGCCCCGCCGGCTTGCACATCTACTTTGACACCTTCCCACGCAAGGAGGATCCCGTCCGGGAGGCTGCCTACAACATACGGCGGTTCAAGGCGCTGTGGGCGCGCGCAGCTCGCCTGGCGGCTGCCGGGATCGACCGGTTTGCAGACGGGCATGATGCCATGGGCGCACTGGAGATGATGGAGAGAGATGAGGAGGGGATTCGGGGGGCAGGCGGGAGAGAGGCAGACGCAGCAGGGGGAGGGGCAGCTGCTGCTTGAGGCCTGGCGGAATTCCGGGTGCCTGTTGCTGCGAGGGTCCATGTCTTGTAAGGATCCAATCCCCCGTGTTGTAACGAGAGAGAAACAGAAGCCTTTGCTGAATGGCACTCGCGATTTGGATCTAAGGTCTCGCTGGGACAAGTAAGTTGACAAAGACAACGCTGCAAAATCACCCATCTGCTGTGACGGGCCATTCACTTGCGCACCATCCAGAGCTCGTGCACCTTCCCTGTGCGCGCGGCGCGGGGCCGCTGCCGCCGGCGCCTCTTCCCCTGACGGCCCCACCAGGTCAAAGTCGCTGATGCGCTTGCTGCTCAGGCGGGTTGTCTTTTCCTCACCTCTGACCCCACTGTGCGTGAGCGGTGCCTTCATTGCGCCAAGTTGCACTTGCCCACAGCCACGACCTCAAGAACGCATGCACTGGGCGGCTGTGCTCACTTGATATTGGGCTGCCTTCCATCAAGCGCGCTCAGTTGACAAAAGAATACCCCATCTATCGCGGCAGCAGCAGCAGCAGCACCCAGCGCAAGCGCCCTGCTGCGCCACGCTGCGGGGCGGGGCGGCGGCGGCGGGGGCCACGCGGCATGCATGGTGCCCAGCGCCTGCGTTCATCGTCCTCTTTCATCCTCTGCTCACCGACCAGCTCCTATCCACCCAGCCAGGCCGTCGTGCTGAGGATTTGGCGGCGCAGCCAGAGGACACTCGCCTCGGGGCTTGTCAGCGACTTGGGGAGCGGAGCACGGTTCGGGACTAAGGGAGGCCCCCTCCGTCAGCAGCAGGCGCCGCCAGTGAGTCCCCATGCCGCAACTAGCGCGCCCGCGCATGCAGCCCGCTGCTGGGCTGCCGAGTTTCGACGGCGAGCTCAACAGCTGATGCACAGCGGTAGGCCAGCCTGCGCGGTCGCCGACACGCCCCCCTGCCCGCGCGCCGCCGCTTGCCCGCTGCAGTGCGCTTGGAAAAGTGCTGGTTCTGCTCCAGCACCGTCTACCCGGGACACGGCATCGCATTCGTGCGAAATGACGCGACGGTGAGGCCCAGCTGGGCAATCGCCGCCACCGCCGCCGCTGCCGCCGCCTGCAGCACACGTCGCGTGTCTGTCGTACCCTTCACTGCGCATCCGCACCGTGCCGCCCGCAGATCTTCCGGTTTTGCCGGTCCAAGTGCCACAAGAACTTCAAGATGAAGCGTAACCCGCGCAAGGTCAAGTGGACCAAGGCATACCGCAAGTTGGCGGGCAAGGAGCTGGCAGAGGTGGGTGCTGAACCAAATATGCGTTTCTAGGCACAGCTGAACTGGACTGGCAGTATAAAACAGGAATGAGTAGCAGGCGAAGAGCTGCAGATGTGGGGCCTGGCACAGGGAGAGGAGCAGCTGGGCTGGGCGAACAGCGGCACGAGCAGATATGCAGTGCCGTGGGCAGTGCAGTGCAGCAGGTGCACAGTCGCGTTGATCAGGTTGTGGTGATGCTATGCAATGGCTGCGGCTGCAGCATGACTACAATGCACCAAATGTTGCGGCCCCTCGAAGCCTGCCACTCACTCGCCTCCCTTCTTTTATTCCCATCTCACCTGCTGCCTGCAGGACGCCACTTTCGAGATGGAGCGGCGGCGCAACCGGCCCGAGAAGTACGATCGCGAGCTCATTCACAAGACGGGTACGTGGGTGCAGGGAGACAACATGTTGCGACAGCGCAAGTGTGGCGGCGCGGCGTGTTGGGAAGGGCACAGCGGATGGCAGAGCGCTGTGTGGGGAGGACGTCGGACATTGCTTTGTTGCGCTGTGCATACGAGGCGGGCTAGCAAGGTGACCGGTTGCGCACTGCCCGCTAGAGTTGCCTCTTGCAGGCTGCTGTTTGATCACTTCCACCTTCAGTATGTTCCCCCTGCCTGCCTGCAGTCAAGTCAGTTGCGAAGGTCACAGCGATGCGCAGCGCGCACAATTGCACAAGTCTGAACGCTGTTTTCCGTCTGCTTCCCCTCTTGCAGTCAAGGCGATCAAGAAGGTCACGGAGATCCGCAGCGCGCGGCAGGAGCGGCACTGGGAGAAGCGGATGTCCAAGAGCAAGGGGCAGCAGGTGGCGGCCGATCGCAAGCAGCTGGAGCAGGAGATCCACCTGGTCAGGGCGCCGGGGGCGATGGCACGCGACAAGGAGGAGAAGCTCAAGGGTGAGGGGGAGGGGCAGCACAGCGCAGCACAGCACGCGTGTGTTTGGTGACCCGGGGCAGCACGGCACACATGTGCAGTTGGTGATCTGGGGAGAACAGGACAGGGGGAAAGGCAGCACAGCGCAGCACAGCACAGCACAGCACTTGCGTGGCTGGTGATCAGGGGCAGCGGCAGCACAGCACTTGCGTGGCTGGTGATCCTGGGCAGCATGGCACACATGTGCAGTTGGTGATCTGGGGCAGCACAGCCCAGCACATGTGTGTTTGGTGACTTGGGGATGAAAGGGATGGAAGCGGACGAGGGCGGGAGGTGGCGGTTTTTGGGGGGAGGCAGGCAGGGGCTGAAGCAGAGGCAGGGATGCGAGGCACGCTCCGCGCAGCACAGCGCACGAGTGTGCTGTGCAGATGCTGTTGCAAGTGCGCTGGACCTGAGCTAGTAGCACCAGCCGGCCTGCGCTGCTGCCGCAAGTGATAAACGCAGGCCGCCTCCTGCCTGTGTGCCCCCTGTGTGCTGGGTTTGACTTCGAACAACTGGGCAGGGCTGCTGCCGCAAGCTGCCATCCGTCGCTCCTCTCACCTGCCTCTCCCCCTGCTCCTCCGCCTCCCGCTGTGCAGTTGCTGTGGAGGAGGCGCAAGAGGAGATGCAGGAGTGAGCAGTGTCCCCTTGGGGTGGCATGCATCACATGCCCTCTCATGTGGCGCTCTCCAGCCCTCCTGGCTGCTGCCTCCCTCTCTCCAGGCGCCCCTGCCCCACTGGGGCTGCTGCCTCGAATTCCGCCTGTCTTGTTTGCTTGTTTGTCTTGCTGTTCGCTGCCCACGCGCGCGTATCCCCCCCCCTTGCTCCCCTCTGCCCCGCTCGCTCCTCGCAATGTGTGCCGCATACCCTATCCCGCACTCGCCCGTCCCTTCCCTCCCCTCGGCCCCATCGCTGCCAAGCCTCTCTGGCCTTCCTCAGGCAGGCATACGTATGTCACAAACACGCAAAGCAAATCAGTCACCAGTCGAGCAGGCAGGGTTCAGCAAGTGGGTGGGGGCGCAGGCAGAGAGGAGCTGTGCAGGGTGGGCAGGGCCTCGGGAGCCGGCTTGGACGCCAAGGCGGGCAGCTGGCGCCAGCGGGTGAAAGGTCCTTTTGTTGTCGGTCTGAAGCGGCGTGCGCATGTCCCTGTTTAAAAGCCGTGCGTTATTTGCAGCAGCCACCCGAGGGCCGGTGCGGTCGAGTCGTAAAAGGAACCTAGGCGTGTGGTGCTCACAAATACAACTGAGGCCGGCACTTTTCCAGCACCATGCGCCTCAGGCTGACCGACCTGCCCGAGCCGTGCCAGGAGGCCGTGCTGGACTTCCTGGGCCAGGACGATAGGTGGGTTGTGTTGTTGGCTCCTGCACCCTAGTTCTTCTTCTTATTTCCGGGAGGTGCGAGTAGCCCAAAACCGAGCAGGGTGAGCAGGCGGCGGTGGAAGGCGGCAGGCGGCGGTGAAGGGTGAGCGGACGGCGGGGCGGCGGCAGTGGGGGGAGAGGAGGGGAGAGGATCCTCCCGACAGAGGAGGGAGGAAGAGAAGGAACCCTATTCCCTGAAAGACCCTAACCTGAGCTTGCTCGCCTGGCCTGCAGGCTCCGAGCCAGGCTGGTGTGCCGGGCGTGGGCCAATGCCCCTCTGCGGCGGCTCACAGGGCTGGGCAACATGGCAGGCACGCTGGTGTTGCTCAGCAGGCCGGGGCTGTGCTCCCAGCTGGAGGAACTGGACATAGAAACGGACCCTTTAGACTTGGATGTGGCATCTGTGGTGGCCACCGCGGCTGTCCACGCCACACGCCTGCAACGGCTGTGCATCCACGCCCCAGAGACCCCGCCGCCCGGCACGGCTGCCATGGCGCAAACCATGGCAGCGGCGTTGCGTGGCCTGCAGAAACTGGACCTCAGCACTGTGAACGGTCCGGTGGACATCAGCCCGCTCGGCACGCTGCCCATGCTGAGCAACCTCGACATCCAGCTCTTCACAGAAGACGGCCCTGTTCGTTTCCTGCCGCCTGGGCCTGTGCCGAGCCTCGAGTACCTGAGCATCCAAATTGTCAATGCACGCGAACACGTGTGCCGCTTGCCTTTCGACTGGCGTGCCCTGCCCAATTTGTGCAGCTTAGTCATCACCTCAGAAGAGCGTGCAGGTGTGTGTTTTCCTGCCAATCACCCCCTGGTCCTTCCCCAAGGCCTCGCTCATCTGGTACTTGACTTCCCGCTGGCGGCTGAGCCCTCTCATGTTGTGCTGCTCAACGAGTACAACAGCCTGCAAACCCTGAGCTGTGTGTTTGAGCCCCCCATGGCCATCCGCTTACTCTCCTGCTGCCCTTGCCTGCGTGACCTCACAATGTGGATGTTTGACGAGCAGTGGGAGGGCCACCCTGGTGCTGGCGGCATCATCGATGCAGTACCCAGCACACTGCACTCCTTCACACTGAAGCACTTCTCGGGCGGGTGGCATAAGCCGCCGCTGCTCAGCAAAAGGGGCATCCGCCTGCTGCGCCGCCGCATGCCGCCCGGTTGCCAAATCAACGTTGATGCCTGGTAAACCCACATGTACATATGTCACAAACACGCAAAGCAAACCAGTTGACAGTGGGCAGGCACAGATGGCAAGCAAGGGGCCATGAGAGCGAGGCTGTGCAGGGTGGCATGGGGCCTGAGGTCAGGGGGTGGTCGGGCGCATGAAATGAAATGGGGGAGCTTGGTTTGGTTGGGGGTCAAGTCGTACAGGTGTGGCTCTGCATGCAAATGATATATTATTCTGTGGGCATCGTGTAGGCGCCCGGAGAAGTTCTGGAGGCACAGGCACGAGGCAGTGCATGGGCACCCGCCCCGGCCGTGCCGCTGCGCGTGTTGCAGCGCGCGCCGCCCGTCCAGCCACGGCCTCCCGCTTCCGTCGGGCAGCGGGCAGCCGTCTGTGCACATGCAGGGCTGGTTGGCAGGGCCGACCGTCAGGCCTGCATGTTCCCCTCAGTCCGTCTCCATCCCCTCTGCCTCCTCCTCCTCCTCCTCTGCTGCCAGGGCAGCCAGCGGCGCCTTGCCCTTTGCCGCGCGCTGCTGGTGTGCCACCGCCGCCAGCTCCTGCGCTGCCGCACGCTGCGCCGCCTGCGCCCGCCGCTCCTCCGTTTCCAGGAAGGTCAGCGCGTCGCTGCGGTTGATCACGTCAATCCTGCAAGGAACGATGAACACGGGAGCAGCACAGGAGTGGTGAGGGAGAAACAGACGTGTGAGCAAGAGAAGAGGGGGCGTCGCTGCGGTTGATCGCGTCGATCCTGCAGGGAGGATGACGATGCGAAGGGCACAGAGATGATGAACGGTGAGGGGCAGAAGTGAGGCAAGAGAAGAGGCTGCCGTTGATCACTTCGATCCGACAGGGAAGAGGGAGCAACACAGCAGTGGTGAGGGGCAGAAGCGGGGGCAAGAAGATAACAGAGGGCGCCGCAGGCAGAAGGGGAACCAAACCCAAGTAGGAAGTGGGAGAAAGGAATGAACACATTTGGGGTGGGTCATTCAATCCAGGTAGGAACAAGCAGTCCTGCAGCAGAAGGCGTGCACGGCGTTGGTAGCTCTCCTGCTGCCCTCCCCAACCCTCCTTCTCCTGCCATGCGGACTAAGCAAGGCTGACTAAGGCCTTTGCTGGCTCACGCCTGGACTTAAAATGTCATTGATTGATTGATAAGGCGGCGGCGGCAGGCTCTGCTGCCGGCCTCCCCAACCCTCCTGCCTCCTGCCCGGCAGGCGCACCTGCTCAGGCGATTGGTGTGGCTCACGCCATAGATCTTGTCCGCCACATTGACAATCTGCAGAGAGAGAGATTGAGCGAGATTAGGCGAGATTAGGCGGGCGGGGGCATGGAGGGTGGATTGGGCGGGAGGGGGCAGGGAGGGGGCAGGAGCGGCGGGTGTGGCTTGCTGGTTACGGCACGGCTGGCACGAGCTGGCACCACAAGCAAACCGCGCGGCAGTGTCAGCAGCCGGCATGTGGGCACAGCACAAAGCCTATATACGCAACCTGCCCACAGCTCCTGCCCTGCCTGCCCACCACTGCTCACCGCCAACCTACCCTGTGGCTAGTGCCCTGGCCCCGCCTGCCACCACCCCTCCCACCCCACCTGACCCCTGTGCACGATGCCCTGACCCAGACTGCCCTGCGGGCACAGTGCCCTGACCAAGCTTCTGTGCCCACCACGCCTCCCACCTTACCCCTGCATTGAACTCCAGGACCTGACCTAAATTGCCCTGTGGGCACAGCGTCTTTGGCCCCTGCCCCATCCTCCCACCTTGTCTGCCCTGCGAGTAAGTGCCCTGACCCCCACATGCCCACCAACGCTCTCGCCCAACCCGACCCTTGAGCACGATGCCCTGACCCAGATTACTATATAGCCATAGGCACACCGCCCTGGCCCCTGCCTGCCCCCTCCTCCCAACCAGTCTGGCCTGTGAGCACAGCGCCCTGGCCCCCGCCTGCTCTCCCCACTCCTTTCCGCCTCCCCGCCCACCCAGCCTGCCCACTTCCCACCTGCGGGTGGAAGGTGGTGACAATGAACTGGGCGGGCTCTCGCTCGCGCGCAGCTTGCCGCCCCAGCATCTTGGCCACAGTCGTCCTGCACGGCACAGCCGCCCCAGGGAAAGAAAGAACAGGGTGTGTGAGACGAACCCGGCCATGGGGTGCGCAAGGGCATGCAGTATTAGCAAAACACCCTGCCATGGACTGGGCACGGACACTCAATGTTGGAGGCGCTGCCGGGGGCAGGGACAAGAGGACCGCCACGCACACGTGAGAGCACACGTGTTGGCGGCACACTGTCACGAACGTGTGCTGAGCGGGTCGAGTGGCAGGGGCCTCCCTGGGGGCAGGCGGACCGCTCCATGCCAGCACTGCACTCCACCAGCGTATGGCCCCCCAGCTAGCAGACCCCCCCGCCCCCCCACCTCTGCACTGCATGCCCAGTAATGCTTCGACCTCTCTAAACAGATCGCGCTCACGACGGCCGACTGCGAGGTGCAGTCCCGCACTGCGTACTGCCCCCTGCCTACCTGTACTGCGGGTCCAGCGCTGCATCGATCTCGTCAAACAGGTAGAAGGGGGCGGGGTCGCAGCCCTGCGGCGGGGGAGGGGCGGAGGTGGTGTGTGTGCTAATGTTGAGGGTTTGCCAGGGCTCGAGCGAGTATGTGCCTGGCAGGTGGGCAGCGGGATGTGGGTGGGTGAGGAGAAGGGCAGCAGGCTGTGCCTCGCCCTGTCCCATCCTCTCTTGACCGCCGGTTCGCTCCGCCCGTGGGGTTGCCAAGAATGCACCAGCAATTTCTCCCAGCGAAACCCTTCACAAACTACTGCGACTTGCCCCAGCCCATGCGCCCACAGGCATGCCCCCTCCTGGACGGCAAAGTTGGGCGTCACAGAGCCACCAGCACCTCCTGGGCGCCCAACCTGGGCCTCCACTTCCCACCAGCACCTCCTGGGCGCCCAACCTGGGCCTCCACTTCACAGCCCAGAAACACCCAAGCACCTATCTGGATGGCACAGATGAGGCAATGAGGCACTGCACTTCCTCCCAGCAAAACCCTCCCAGTTCCATCCAGCCTGCCTCCCACTCCCAGGCACCTCCCCTGCATGGCAAAGATGAGTGCCCAGAGGCACTGGGACCTTCTCCCACCCACCCAAACATTGTACAACACTGCTGCCAACCTGCCCTGGCCCACCAACCAGACCCACAAGCACCCACACAAGCACCTCCTTCCTACCTGGATGGCAAAGATGAGTGCCAGCGCCACCAGCGTCTTCTGCCCCCCACTCAGCTGCTTCATCGACATGGTCTCGCCGCCGCCAAATGACACCTGACGGGGCGATGGAAGGCACGCACGTGCAATGATCAACAGTGAGACGCAAGGAGGGCAATCAGGGCAGTGTGGGCGGGAAACGTGAGCACTTATCCTTGCATCTGCTGTGTCCCCTGCACTTCTGCTGTTTGGCGTTGCATTGACACTGCTGCCCACACCTCAACCCAGACTAAGCAGCCCGTGCCCCACCCCCCAATATTCTGTCCACCCAACAATCCTCACCTCCTAACAACCTGTCTGCCTGACATCTCTCACCTCCTGACAACCTGCCTGCAGAACATCCCTCACCACCCAACAAGCTGCCAGCCCAGCACCCCTCACCTTGACCTTCACTCCAGAGTACTTTTCCAGTGCCCCCGGCTTGCCGCTGCCCCCCGCCACACCCTCGGGATCCTCGTTCTCCCCCTCCTCCGCCGCTGCTCCCGGCCCGCCCAGCCGCTTCTGCATCACCAGCTCGCCACGCCCGCCAGGCACCAGCTGCAGCAGGGAGGGGGTGCAGCAGGGAGGGGGGTGCAGCAGGGAGGGGGGTGCAGGTACAAGTTCAGATTACTACTGGGGTTGGGTCGGAGGTGGGCCGCTTCTGCATCGCCAGCTCGCCACGCCCGCCAGGCACCAGCTGCAGCAGGGAGGGAGTGCAGGTACGCAGGTACAAGTTCAGGTCACTTTGGGGTTGGGTGGCAGTGTGGCCCTGTTGCAACACAAGCTCGCCACGCCCGCAAGGCACCAGCTGGGGCAGGGAGGGAGGCAGGGAGGGAGGTCAGGTGCAGGTTCACGCCAGGTGAAGGTTGGGTCGGAGGTGGGCCGATTCTTGTTTTGGTGTGTATTGTTGGAGAGGAATTGGGTTAGTAGAGTGCACCCCCAGCTGCCAAGCCCGGACCTGCCCAAAGATGTCTTGGAACTGTTTGCTCTGCCACTCCCTTCAAAGTGCACACCCTCAATCACAACCACCCAGGACTTCTGCTGAGTGGCAGAGCACCAAGTGCTGTGCATTCCACGAAGTCACACAGATACACACAGTTGACAGACCTGGGCAAAGACGTCCCCGAACTGCTTGGCCACCCCTGCCCCCGTCCACATGCGCGCCTGCCATAACCCACCCACAGGCCACCACACCACAGTGAAACCGTTGTCAACTTGCCGCATCCCCGCACCCCGCTGGCTGGCGCAGCAGCCCGGCATACCTGGGCAAAGATGTCCCTGAACTGCTTAGCCACCCCCTTGAAGGTGCGCTCAATTGCCTCGTCCTTGCGCGCATCCAGGGTGTCGATCAGCTGGCGAATCTTCTCGTCCCCGCGGTCGTTCTCCTGCAGGGAGTGTTTAGGGTTGTATTGTAGTGTAACTTTAAGGAGTGCCTAGCTGGCGAATCTTCTCGTCCCCGCAGTCGTTACCCTGCAGGGAGAAAGGGGTCAAGTCACATGGGGGGTGAGGGAACGCGCGAATAATTTGCTTTGCAGCCGGTCTCCTGCAAGAAGCGGTCAAGGCAGAGGGGAAGTTGGTGCAGGGCCGCCGCCCTTGCCAATGGCATACCCTGCAGTTCCCGCCAACGTGCCCAGCTATCCTCGGACACCTCTTTGCACCGGCGTACTTTGTCCCACTGCTTGCTGCACCTCATGTACCGCCCACCTGCCCCACACATCACCAGTCCCTTGCGCAGCAGAGCCCCTGTGCTCACCTTTTGCGCCGGCACAGCTCATCCCGCTGCTCGCTGAAGTTCAAACACTGCCCACGTGCCCCACACGTCACCACTCCTTTGCGCAGCAGAGCAGCTGTGTACACCTCCCCACCTTCCCCGCATTCCACCACTCCTTTGCGCAGCAGGGCGCCTGTGCTCACCTCTGTGCGCCGGACCAGCTCCTCCCACTGCTCGCTGAATTTCAAACACTGCCCACCTGCCCCACATGTCCACACTCCTTTGCGCAGCAGGGCGCCTGTGCTCAACTCCCCAATTGCCCCGCATTCCACAACTCCTTTGCGCCGAAGGGCGCCTGTGCGCTCCTCCCCACCTGCCACACACATCACCACTCCTTTGCGCAGCAGAGCAGCTGTGCTCACCTCCTTGCGCCGGCACAGCTCGTCCCGCTGCTCGCTGAAGTTCATGTACTGGTCCAAAGCCTTCTTGTTGATGTGGCCAAAGCGCTTGAGCTCAGTGTTGACCTGGCAGGGCGGGACAGACAGGTGGCGACAGGTGGCAGGGTTGGGTGGGGGGCAGCTGTGAAGGACGGGCTGTCGGGATCATCTGCGGCACCCAAAACTCTCCTGTATTCCTGTGAAGCAGCACTGACTTGTTGTTTGACACCACTCCACACACCCCAATGCGACAGGTCCGCCTGCAGCTTCTTCATCGCCGCCCCCGGTACCTTGGTGTATAACAAAGCCTCACTCCTCCCCACCCCCAACTTCACCAGGTCCGCCTGCAGCTTCTTCAGCGCCGCCCCCCGGTGCCTTGGTGCACAACAACACCCCAGGTGTATACCACCACTCCACTCCTCCCCACCCCCACCTGCGCCAGGTCCGCCTGCAGCTTCTTCAGCGCCGTCCCCCGGTACTTTTCGTACGCCTCATCCGGCAGGCTTCCCAGCTCCCGGATGCGACGCTCCAGGTCGCCCTTCTTCATGCGCTGCATCGTCAGGCGGTCACCCAGCTTCTGAAGTGTGCCCTGCTCGTCCTGCAGGCATGGCAGATCATTCATCGCAAAGGGTACATGATTAAGCACCTGTGGTGCATCGTCAGCCGGTCGCCCAGCTTCTGCAGGGTGCCCTGCTCGTCCTGCAGGCATGGAAGTGAGAGGTGTGGAAGACACAGATTCAGGAAAGAGGACTGATTCAGGCTGCATCGTCAGCCGGTCACCCAGCTTCTGCAGCGTACCCTGCTCGTCAAGCAGGCACGGAATTTAAATCGCAAAAGGCACACAAGTTTAGCGCCTGTGTTGCATCATCAGCCGGTCACCCAGCTTCTGCAGCGTGCCCTGCTCGTCCTGCAGGCGTGGAAGTGAGAGAGTGGAAGACACAGATTCAGGAAAGAAGACTGAGACCCCTTCCCCACCTCACTACATAACACCACACCACACCCCTGCCCCCCTTGCCTGCTGCTCCAAGTTCTCTGCCCACGCCTGCGCCCGCACCCTGGGAAGTCCCCTGCAACCCCTCCCCCTCAGCACAACACCCCCGTTTGCCTGCTTGGTCAGGTCCCTCTGCCTGCGCCTGCCCCCCAACCCCGAAAAGACGCCTATGGTCCCGCGACATCACCGCCAACCACCATGTTTCGCTCACACCCACCCCACCCCTGGCCCACCCCACTCCTGCGCCCCCCTTGCCTGCTGCGCCAAGTCCTCTGCCTGCGCCTGCGCCCGCACCCGGTCCCGCTCCGCCGCTTTGTCCCTGGCCGCCCGCTGAGCCGCCTCCAGCTCAGCCTCGACCGCTGCCTCACGCGCTGACACCTCGGCCACAGCAGCCTTGGCCTGCAAGGGAGGGGGAGGAGGGCAGTGAGTCAGCGTAGAGGAGCGTATGTCTGTATGTGTGCACATGCGCATGTCAGTTGAGTAAGTAGGGGAGTAGGTGCGGGTGTGTCAGGATGTCAGTATGAGTGTGCACATGCACACATGAGGATGGCATGCGCGTGTTGACTACGGAGGGAGAGCGAACTTGGGCTGCAGCAGGGGAGGAGGTTGAGCGGGTCTGCGTGCATCAGCACGCGTGCGTGTGCATGTCGGTCATGTTATGGAGTACGCGAGGGAGTACGCGGTAGGGAGTACGCATGTGTCAGATGTGTATTCGTGCATGCATGCACAAGTTGCCTGTGCCTGTGGATGGGGTGAGGGGGACAAGGAGGGGTACTACCGCCCTCCCTGTGCCACGCCTCAAACCAGCCAGCGACCAACCAGCCAGCACCCAGCCAGCCAAGCAACCTCACGCAAGCACAGCCAAGCTCCCCGCCTCACCCACCCGCCAACCCCTGCCCACCCACCAACCCCTGCCCACCTGCTGCAGCTTGCGCAGGGGCGAATGAGGGACACCGAGGGGCGGTGCCACCCTCCCTGTCTCATGCCTTTGATCAACCAACCAGCAATTAAACAGCCAGTCTTGTGCGAGTGCAGTCACGCTTCCTTGCACCGCACACCCAAACCAACCCCTCCCCACCCACCTGCTGCAGCTCGCGCCGCCGGGCCTCCAAAGTGGCTGCGTCCACGCTGCTGCTGGCAGCCGCCAGGCGGTCCTGCAGGTCGCGCTGCTGCTGGCGCAGGTTGGAAGACAGCTCAGCCTCCAGGGCGGCTGCTGCTGCCTCCACCTCCAGCTGGCTTGCCTTCAAAGCCTCCACCTCCTCCTGCATTGGGTAATGAAAACAGTTGAATTGCAATTGTTTGATTGATTGGTTGAGTATGTGCAGGACACAGGATCAGATGCGAGTTGGGACAGCAGCGGCCTTCAGCTGACTAGCCCTCAAAGCCCCCACCTCCTCCTGCAGTGAGTGGTGCGGCCAGGGTGCAGGATGGGCGACCAGACACAAAGTTGAGACAACAGCAGCCTGCACCTCCTGCAATCTTTCTTGGTGACCAGTTGTTGTGGCAAAATGAGGGACAGGATGCAGCCAAAGATAAGACCACCAAAGAAAGGACGATCTTGCACGACTTGAAGATACGGTGGGGTGCAGTGCAGCATGGGGGCTGTAGTTTAATCATAGTGCAGTAGCCAAGGAAGCAGCATATGGCAACAGAGGGAGCCGTACCCACCCCAAAGCTCACCCACCTCACTCCACCCCCCTACCCCCCACCCAACACACCCCCATCCAACACACCTGCATCTTGGCCACTTGCGGCTGCAGCTGACGCACTTCCGCCTGCTCCGCCGCGCTCAGCTGCCCCAGCAGCTCCGTGCCAATCTCCCCCTGCAGCCCCGCTATCGTGCCCTGCAGTATGACCAAACACATGACATGTGCCACACACATTGCGGAGTCAGGTGGGGGCAGTGAGTGCAGGAAAGCGTGGCGCTCAACGTCCGCATGCCTCGGCCATATTGCCGGCGCTGCTGATTGCCGGCGGGCTGTGTCGAAGAGGGCCCCAGGTATAAGCACGGTCAGGCAGGACTGGCGGCAAGAGAAATTTAGCAGCTCCTTGATTTGTTCGTGAAAAGGCTACTAACCCAGTACAACAAATACATTCGTAAAGTAACACGGGCGAGGCAGGCCGTCCTACGGGAGGCCCACATGCAGGCAGTGACACCCGAGAAGCAATCGGTTGCCGGGGACCCCCGTCCACCTGCAAGGCCGGTCCGCCCGTGGCTGCGCCCGTAACGTCAATATCCCCTGCACACACATGCCGGATCAGCTATAGCCCATATGCTGCATGATACACGATTATTCACCTGCCAAATTGCCAGATCAGCCACAGCCCACACACTAGACATACCGTCTGCTTTTCACACCTGCAGGTTTGCCAGCTCCTCCCCAATCCTCTCCAGCAGCGCCTGCTTGGCGGCCACACGCTTGCGCGCCTCCGCCCCCCGCTCCAGAGCACGCAGCTCGGCGCGCAGGGGGGCGGAGCCGTCGGCGGCGCCCGCGCGCGTCGCCTCCAGCTTCTGCAGCTCGCTGGTCACCTGCGGAGCGAAATGTGAAGATTAAGAAAAATTGTGGACATGGCAACCTTGCCCCGACCGTGTAGCTTGCGGTGATAGGACCCATTCACAAGTGCCTACTCGTACTGGTCATGTGCCGAAAGGTATGTGAAGTGGGTGATTGTGAGCAGAGCGTTTCGCAGCCAGAGGCACCCGTTGTTGGGGCCAGGGGGTGGGCAGCATGCACAGCACACCACATGGTGCCTGCCATTCGCCTGATGCCGCCCCCGTGCTCGCATCTGCAGCAACCGCCACGCCACCTATAACCCAGGCCCTCCTCAACCACTATTATATTTATCCATCAATCACATTTCAAGTTCGCGGGGAGCCAGCAACGGCCTCGTGGAACAGGGTGGGGGGGAGTGCATCCGAGTGGGGTTTGTAGCAGAACAAGAAGAGAAAACGAAAGTGCAACATTTGCGGCTTACCTGCGGGATGCGCTGCTGCACCTCCAGCAGCTGCTTAGCCACCTTTTTAGATTCACGGTGGTGGTCTGCCAGCTTGTCACGCAGGTCCTGCAGGCGGCACAGCGTGGCACAGCACGGGGAGGTGAGAGGGCACATTGAGTGGGGAGGATGGGGCGTGACGCAGTGGCCTGCAATGGTGATTGTAGTCTGCCAGCTTGCCACGCAGGTCATGCAGACAGCACAGCGTGGCACAGCACGGGGAGGTGAAGGGGCACATCGAGTGGGGAGGCGAGGGGGCACACGCAGGACAGGGGGAGGGAGTGCATGCGGGAGAGGGGCACCCCACTCCCATACTGATCTCAACCTGATGCATCCGTATAAGGAAAGGGCAGCGCATCCACCTTGATCCCTTTCACGGCCTGAATTCTCCTTGTCCTCTTTTCTAGCAACAACCAAAAGAGGGCAGCCCCCCTACCTTTTGATTCTCCTCCACGGCCTGGATCTTAGGGCAGCCTACTCCCACAAACACACATGATCTCACTCTAGCATTCGTGTAAGAAGCCCCCCCACCTTGATCTCCTTCATGGCCTGGATCTTGGATCGGCTGGCATCGTAATAGCCTCCCCGGAAGGTGCCGCGCCGCTCCACCTGCAGGGGCGGGGGTGGAGATGGGAGACGGGGTGAGCAGGGCGGCAGGGAAAGGGTTTGTGTGAGTGGGAGACCAGACAGGGCAGTAGTGGGTACGGGGCTGCCGAGAAGTTGGAGGGGCGTCCGACAGCACCTCGCGCCATGCTGAGCGTCACACAACCTGCCCTCGCCAACCCAGCACTCCATCTCTGCCCACCAAGCTCCCCCCCCATGTGGTCACGCATCATATGTCGATGTTCCCAACTAGCACTCACACACCACTCTGCCCGCCACCGCCGCACTGCCCCGGAAACACGGGACCAGCAACATGTTCCACTATAGGACACTGCCTGCCCCCCACCTGGTCCCCCTCCATGGTCACGCAGTTCAAGTTGGCCGCCCCACCTGCCCTTGCACGAAAGCATGAATGTGCTGCAACCCTGAGGGTTGCGCTCTCCCCTTGCATGCAGCGGCCACAAGCCTTTCCACCCGCCACCACCAGCGCATTGCCCTGGAAACCGAAAGCCAGCAAAGTGTTCAACCACTTGACACTGCCCCCACCTGGTCCCCCTCCATGGTCACGCAGTTCAGGTTGGTTTCCTTGGCCACCCGCTCAGCAATGTCCACGTTGCGGCAAACAAGCGTCTTGCCAAACACCTGTGGGGCAGGGGGAAGGGGGCGGGTGGGGACAGGGGCGAGCGGAAGGGGGTCGTGTGAGCGTGTGTGTGCAATGGGGATGTGGTCGAGTCTAGATGCGGCACACCAGCGTCTTGCCAAACACTTGCGGGAAGCATGCGAGGAAAGATTAGTGTGTGTGTGACTGTGTGTGTGTGAGTGTGTGTGTCTGTGGGCACCCTCCCCCCCCCATTTGTGTGCCAGGTGGGGTGTGCCAGGTGGGGTGTGGAAGGTGGGGAGCGGTGTGGCCTTGTGCGTGTCTGTGTGTGCCTCAGAAAGAGGCGGATTCTAATCACAGCACATTAGCGCTGAGCTTATCAGCAGGGGATGGGAGGGAGATGGTTCACAGGGAAACAGGAAAGGTGTGCGCTACAGGCGAAATCACGGCCCCTCGTGCCAGCCACACCCTCCCTATCCCAAATGATTCCCCACCCGTACCCACCCCACCCCACCACGCCCAAGAAACCTGTCCCACCCTCAACCTTTAAACCCAAGAAACCTGTCCCACGAATCTGCCTGATGGCTGGCACATACACCTAAAGAGGGCGCAAACTTGAAGCGCTTGAAGCTCTCATCATTTGGGGCACCCTAGCTCTCAGCTGCATGGCGTCCCTGCCCTTGCAAGCAGCAGCCCCACCCCACGCTTGGTGCACCTGTCTGAAGGCGGGCTCGAACTTGGGGTCGTATTTGAGGCGCTTGAGCAGCGGCACCACATCGGCGCCATACTGCAGCACACAAAGTCGGGACAGACAGGCACACCAGAAATTGGTCCCGCGTGTGTGTAGCCAAGCGAGCAAGGAGTGGCCATGATATGCACGCAACAACACAGGCCTCATTGCAATCACACACTACATGCCCGCTTCTTCAAACCATGTGTGCCGCCGCCATCACTAACACAATGAAACAGCACAGCACAGCACAGCACACACTTTAACATGTACAGAGTAAGACTGTACAAGTGCAATAGCACGGCAAACACTTGGGCCCAGTGCCCCACCTTGTCCGGATACTTGGTCTCCGGCGGCTGCAGCTTGTTGAGGGGCATGAAGGACACACGCCCGCACTTGCCGCGGTTGAGCTCCGCCGTCAGGCGAAGCGCCACGTCATCGCTCTCCACCTACGTGGCGCCAGCGGGGCAGCACCGTTGTCAAACAATCAACTAAGTACATTTCAAGTCCAGGGGGAGCCAGCAAGGTCTCATGGGACAGTGTGGGGGGGTGAGGGTTTGGGGAGGGCGGCGTGGGTGGGGTGGGGGAGCAGGTCGGCGGAAGGGGAACGGAATCTGGGGCGGGGCAAGAGGGGCAGTCCTCACACAGCACGCATAACATGCACAGCAGGCGATCTTGGCATCGCAACCTGCATCCCCACCACCTGCAACCCAGCTCAGCACCGCTGCCAGCTCAGCACCGCTGCCAGCTCAGCACGCATCCAAGTCGGGAACACTGCCAGCTCAGCATCACCGCCGCCAGCTCAGCACCGCTGCCAGCTCAGCATGCAGCCAAATCGACAACCCTGCCAGCTCAGCATCACCGATGCCAGCGCAGCATCAAAGCATCCAGCTCAGCAAGCAGCAGTGCTGCCAGCCAACCCAGCAGAACCGCCGCCAGCCAGCTCAGCATCAGCGCTGCCAGGTCACCGCTGCCAGGTCAGCGCTCACCACTACGTGGAAGAGTGAGTTGTTGGCCACCACTTCTGTGGCGGTGTACAGCTCCCGCCGGCAGTCAAACAGCTCGATCATGGTGCCGTACACCTGCGGGCGGGGAAACCAATACGCTTTGAGGAAGTTCCAAGGATCACATACCTCCCCTAGTGTGCTGTCCCTGTGTGTGGTGGTGGGGCCCGTGGCAGTGCTAAGCCCCGGCCAAACACGTCGCTTGCTGCTGCCCCTGTGTGCGTCACCCCACCCCCAAACCCGCCTTGCCCGCCAGCTGCAGCATGGTGACGAGGCGCAGGGCGAGGCCCCAGGACAGGGCGGCCCAACGGAAAACGTAATCTTACTGAAGTTATACCCCATCCCTTACTGACGCCATACCCCATCCTGGACCCACCGGAACCGGCAAAAAGAACTGCCCATGTTGCTGCCCTGCGCCACCCCCCCCTCTCTCCGCACCCACCTTGTCCTCCAGCTGCAGCTCGGTTGTGAGCCGCTTGACGGTGTTGTAACAAAACAAATGCATATTTTGCTGCCCTGTGTCACCCCCCCCCTCTGCACCCACCTGATCCTCCAGCTGCAGCTCGCTTGTGAGGCGCTTGACGTTGTTGAGGCCGCGGGACAGGTCGCGCCCCAGGCCCTCCAGCACCCGCTCACGAGCGTGCAGGTCCCCCTCCAACTGGCGCTTCTCGCTGCAGGCAGGGGGGGAGGGAGGGCATCAGAGGCAAAGATAGGTTCGCCATGCTCAACTCCCCACCATGCCCAACACTGAAAAAAGGAAACCTACAAAAAAAAAAAAAAAAAAAAAACATGCAGGCAAGGACGTCCTAGATCCATTCTGTGGCCACTCCCTCGAGGAGTGCGGACAGGCTTAGGGGGCGGCGAAACACACACAGGCCTCGTCCTCAATCATGGTCGAAATCACATGCCTCCCCCAAAACGGAAACGTTTGGGAAACGAAGTTTTTGGTACATTTTGGGGGAATGGAAGTAGCACAAAATCCGCCGCCGTCGGAACAGTTTCAACGCAACCTGGTGCTGGGCTTGTGTGCTCGCTAAGCAGCAACCTCCGCACCCCTCCCCTCCAAACACACGCACACCACCCTGCGCCCCCTCACCCCTCCAGCTCCGCCTGCCTCTGAAACAGGTCCCGCTGCGTGTTCTGCAGCTCGTTGCGCTGGCTCAGAAGCGACTCCTGCTGCGCCAGCGCACGCTTGGCGCCCTCGTCCTGCTCAGACAGAAGCTCCTGAGCCTCGCCCATCCTCTCATCCACCTGCAAGCAGGAGCAGATGTGGGTGCAGTGGGGGCAGGAAGGTTTGAGGCGCGCGCACCGTGAAACAGGAGCAGGTGTGGGTGTAGTATGGGGGAAAGGCGGGAGGGAGCAGGGATGCGAGGGAAAGACAGCAGCTCCTGCCTCCCCCATCCCCTTTGTCTGCCAATACAGCAGCCGGTGGGGTGGGGCCAACTGCGGCCTTACAGGGGCCGCCAGCCAGCCCTACAGAATTCACGAGCAAGGCCCGTCTCCGCACACTCCCAAACCAACCCAGCCAAGCCCAGCACAGTACAGGCAGGCCCTGGCAGGCAGCCCAGCACCCCCGTTCCCGCCCACCACCTGAGCCCTGGCAGCCCCTGGCAGCCCAAAACTCATGTTCCCGGCCCTGCAAATAAGCCCAACTCTGCCACCTCTGCCTCCCCCCGGCAAAGCCCGGCACAGCGCAGGCAGCCCCTGTCAGGCCGCACAAAGCCCACCCCTTTCCCGCCCATCCCCCTGCAAATAAACCCACCTCTGCCACCTCTGCCTGGGCCGCCTCCAGCGCCTGCTGCGCCCCCCTCCGGTTCTCCTCCTTCTGCGCCACCGTCCCCTGCTGCAGCTCCACCTCTTTGCGCACCCACTCATCACGCTCATCCGTGGAGTTGAACTGCATGAGGGTGAACAAAGGGCATGAAGGGTGAGGAGGTTTGAGAAAGCAATGGGTGCGCACCCACTCGTCACGCTCCTCCCTGCTGTTGAACTGCAGCGGGGGTGAACAAAGGGGCGTGTGGGGCATGAAGGGTGAGGAGGGTTGAGAGAGCAATGGATTTGCAAACCCACTCGTCACGCTCCTCCCTGCTGTTGAGCTGCAGCGGGGGTTGAACAAAGGGGCGTGTGGGGCATGAACAAGGGTGAGGAGGGTTGAGAAAGCAATGGATATGCGTACCCACTCGTCACGCTCCTCCCTGCTGTTGAGCTGCAGCGGGGGTGAACAAAGGGGCGTGTGGGGCATGAACAAGGGTGAGGAGGGCTGAGAAAGCAATGGATATGCGTACCCACTCGTCACGCCTCTTTGTGGGGCTGAAGTGCGGGGTGGGGGCAAGGCAGGGCATGCGTGGCACGAGTGCTGAACACCGCGCAACCAGAGAGCCTTGCTATGCACCCCCTTGTGCCAGTCCCCTGAAGCAGGAATGCAGGCGGATCAACGTGGCCAAACTTTGTGCGCGTGAATATTGGGGACAGCGACAGCACACTGCAGGGGCCAGCTGGCGTATCGGGTACGCACATCTTTCAACGCACCACGGCCCCCCCCAATCCAGACGCCACACCGAATACGCACCTGCCTATCGCTGGCCTGCGCGCTGCGCCCCTGCTTGTCTATAATTGCAGCCTGCAGGCGTCGCCGCGTGACTACTGCACTCCCCATTTCTGCCTCTCCCCACAAGGTACCCTCCCACAACGTACCCACCGATTTCCAACCTTCTCACCTGTGCGCTGCGCCCCTGCTTGTCGTACAGAGCCTGCAGGCGGCGCTGCTTGCCCGCCAGCTCGCCGCCCGTTGTGCCCTGCCGGGCGCGAGCTGTCGCCAGGCGGGCCGCCACCTTGGCGGCCTCCGCCTCCTTGGCCTCGATCTGACGCTCCAGCTGGGACAGGTCGGCCTCACAGCGTGCACGCGTGCCTGGAGATGACGAGACAGGGACGGGTGTGGCAGCGCGGTTGTGAGTGAAGGGGGAGTGGGTAGATTGGCAGTGAAACAAAACATGTGCTGCGCTTAGATAGATAATGGGACAGGTCGGCCTCGCAGCGTACACGCGTGCCTGGGCATACGCAAAGAAAGCAGGTGGCAGTGTACGTGTGAATGCATGGTGGCTCAAGAGGCATGTCCAGCTCAGCACACGGCATTCCACGTTTGAACGTAACCCAAACTGCATGCCAATACACTCACCCCGCACCCTGTCCCATGAGACCATAGCTGGCTCCCCCTGGATGTCAAATTGATTGATTGGTGAACAGCCACCGTCGTGTCCCCACACAGCACTCATCACACTTCCACACAAAGCCTCGACTGTCACCAATTCATCCCTTGTCACTCACTCCGGTTGCCTTCCAGCTTGTCCTCCATGCCTGCCACAGCCACCTCCAGACACACAAACACAGAAACGCATATGACTGCCACTTCTTGTGCTTGTTTGTTTTAAACAATAACTCACTCTGGTTGCCTTCCAGCTTGTCCTCCATGTCCGCCACATCCAGCTCAGCACTGGCCTTCTTGCGCTGGGCCACCTCACGCTCGTGGGACAGTTCCTGCAGGGGCGGGGAGGGAAGAGGGGAGGCAGGAGGGGGGGCAATTGAGGGAAGGGGGGGCAGGGTAGAGGGGAGGGCGAAGCAGGGGCAGGGTGGGCAGGTGGGAGGGGAGGGCGAACCAGGGCAGGGTGGAGCGGTGGGCAGGAGGAGAGGGCAAAGCCGGCCAGGGCGTGGGGGCCCTCCCGAGGTGACTGCCAGGGCTGGTGCGGTGCACACCTTGGCACCCCCACCCCTCTCATTCAAATAACCCTCTGGGCAGGCAGGCAGTTGGGCAGGGGCCGCTCGGGTGAAGATGCTGCCTGCACACCTGAAAGCCAGCTTGGCCCAGCCTTGCCCAGCGCGTCGAGCCCGGCCCCAAGCAGCCCAGTCAAGCCACCCACAAAGGACACAATTCCTTCCAGCCCAGCCCAGTCTGATCCAGCCACAAGCAGTGCTGTACGAACCCAGGCCGCCCGCCGTCCCTCCCTGCCTTGCACCCGCCGCCCCGCACCTGCTTCTGGCCCGCCAGCGTTTTCTGCTGGCCCCCGAGCGCCTTGAGCTCTCGCTCCAGCCCCTTGAGTGCCTGCCGCGCCTCCTGCAGCTCATCCAGCACACGCCCCTGCTTCTCCACAGCACACGCCTTCTCCTCCTCCAGCTGCAAAAACACACGTGGGCGCAGCACAGCAGGCACATGAGGAGTGAGTGTACTTGCGTCAGGTACACTGTTTACTGATGTTATTGAATCACACATTGGCACAGCACATGAGGGGTCAGACGGCAAGCGCGTGGCGATTTTGTATCAAGACACGGCACGCACACCCACCCCCCCTCCTCCAGCTGCCCACATAATTGGACAGCACACTGCAGCACGTGTGGGGTGAGTGTGTGCATACACACGGGTACACTCTTTCCCGATCAAACCTTTCATTCACGTCCACCCAGGCTCTCTATAGCTGTTATCTCCGCCCTCCTACCAACACATGCCCAGATCGTGGCGCTCGACTTTTCACCAAGGCCTGGCCACCCCGCGCCCACCCCACCCACGCCCCCAATAAATGCCCAATGGACACCTGTCAATCCCGCTGTTATAAGGGTGAAAAACTCCCCCACCTCCAGACCCTCCACCTGATGCACCCCTGCTGTACCACCCCTCGCCGTGCCCCCATAGCAGATGTCTGCAATTACCTCAGTCAGCTCCCAGTTATGAAATGATGTCTCAATGAACTGAATCAGCTCCCAGTTATAAAGGGGTGGCACCCTCCCCCCCCCAAAACCTCCGCCTTGCTACACACACCTCCACCAATCTTCACCGCCACAACCACCCGCCCACCTTCTCAATGTCTGCCTTGATCTTGGTCAGCTCCCGGTCGTAGATGGTGTACTCCAGGCAGCGGCGCTGGCGGTCAGACCGCTGGTACTCCTGAAGCTCAGCCCGCTCAGCCTCCAGCTCAGCCAGCTTCTCGTCCAGCTGCCCAATCTGCGCACACGGCAAGAGGTGAAACACAACTCGGTGAGACAAAAGGTGAAACATAAGTTGTTAAGACAAAAACAGGACACGGTCTTCTCAAGCACACGGGCAGGCAGCTCCGCCAACATTTCGCCCAGCTGCCCAATCTGCGCACATGGCAAACAGAAACACTAGCTTTTGAAACGCCCTGCAAGGCAGAACACGCAGGTCTGTAGCACACGGGCAGGCAGTCAGCTCTTGTCCAGCTGCCCAATCTGCGAACACACAAAGCAAGAAGAGAGGTCACAGTTAAGTTACTTGAAAACAGCACATGACTTTCAGGCAGTCAGCTTCTTGTCCAGCTGCCCAATCTGCGTGCATGGCAGGAAGAGAGGCAACAGTTACTGAAAGACAGCACACATGTTTTCTCGAAGCACACGGGCAGGCAGCGCAGCCAGCTGCATGTTCACCTCTAACAATGTTGAGAGGCAGGCAAGCAAGGACTTTAAAGTGGACGGCCAACAGTTGTTTTTGTCCAGCTTTATAGCTGCCCAGCTCTCCAGGGAATTCCCAGCCACACACCAGGTGCTGGATGTGGGTGCTCTGGGCGGGGGCCGTGCCTGGCAGGACGCGCAGCAGGGAGGGCCGGCTGGCATGCGCCGCCGAGGATGCTCCCTACTCCCGTACACTGCCCACAACCCCACTCGGGCACCCACCCCTCGAGGCAGGCAGCCAGCCACCCACCAGGTCCTGCTTGTGTGTGCTCTGGCTGGCGGAAGCGACAGGCAGGACGGGAAAGCAAGGAGGGGTGGCTGGCATGCACTGACGATGATGCCCCTAATCCCACACACAGCCCACCACACCCACACAGGCAGCCAGCCAGCCACGCACCAAGTCCTGGATGTGTGTGCGCTTGGCCTGGCACTCCTCCATGACACGAAACGACTCGCGCCGCCGGTCCTCGTACACCCGCGTGCCGCCAATCTCCTTCAGCAGCTCCAGCCGCTGCTCGTCCTGCAAGAAGCGACAGGGGTGCGCCGAGGGCGGAGAGGGTGATCAAGTGAGCAAAGCGCACGTGGGCGGGGCGCAAAGAGGGGTGGATGGGTGCAACTGTACACAGGAACGGAGCTGCTCCTCAGCAGCTCCACCCGCTGCTCTGCCTGAAAAAGGGCACAGGGGCACACGGAGGGGTGTGCCAGAAGGGAGACATGGGCAAGCGGCCTGTGCACACAGGCACCATGCGGGCAGGAACGCAAGGAGAGGCGGTGAAAGAGCAGGGCAGGGGCACACGATGCAGCGGGTTGCTCACTGGCAGAATTCCCGGGGTGCATCATATTTGGAGGAAGCGCAATGGGCAGAAGGCACGCTTATTTGAGTGTGGGTGGCAGCGAGGCGCACGCTGCAGGCCTGTCCCGCAGCCCTCCCCGCCCTTGCTCAGCCCTTCATCCTGACGCTCCCGACGCTCCAAAATCATCCGTCGCAAGTTTTCTTTGCGGATAGACAGGCTGCAAGCCCCAAAGCAACAGCTCCCACCCCCCACCGGCTGGCCGACCTTCATGTTGGCCATCTTCGCAATCTTGCCCTGCTGCACCACATAGTAGGGGTTGGCGCGGCTGAACCCGGCCGTCTCCAGCAGGTTGGATGCCTCCTTCTTGCTGCATGCATGGGGAGGGACAGAGGAGGGGCAAAGGCAGGCGAGCAAAGTGGACGGGACAGCTGCTTTGCACTCAGCAGGGATCAGGCGACGCCGGTGGGAGCAGGGGGAAAGGAATAAGGGTGGGGTTTTGGGGTCCACAGAGGTCTCCGGCAGGTTGGCCGCCTCCTTGCTGCCGAAGATCAGTGAAGGTGGGAAGGAAGGGGGAGGGTTGAGGAGCAAGGCCAGGGTAGGAGGGGCGGTGGCAGGCAATCCCAGGAAGCAAACACTTGCCTTCCCCACCTGCCAAGCCTGCCCCCTCGTTCAAATTCACGTGTGTCTGCTGTTTACAAAAGGCTTACGTGATGTGCTTGCGGTCGAGGTAGTAGTCATCCTGTTTCATGCCAATGCTGCGCCGCCACCGCCTACACTCACTCAACCCATGCCACCCCACCATAGCCGGAACCAATACAAATGCACATGCACATGCACATGCTTGCGAGGTACATGGGAGATGTCTGCTTCATGCCCAAACACTAGCCTTCCCCACCTGCCAAGCCTGCCGCCTTGTTCAAATCCACACGCATTCTACAGCAAAACTTACGTGATGTGCTTGCGGTCGAGGTAGTAGTCATCCTTCTTCATGCCAATGCTGCGCCGCAGCCGCACCTCCCCGCGGTCCACCGGCAGCCGCCCATCGCTGTTGTCAAACACAATCTCCACATAGGCCGACAGCACGTGGTGGCCCACGCTCTCCTGCATAGAACAAGAGAATAGTTCGGGGGAGTGAGTGGAACCGGGGTGCAGGGTGGGAGAGGCAAAGGGTGGGCGAGGAGGGGCAGTGGAGTGCGGGGAGGTGAGGGAGGAATTCCACAGGGGGGCGGTGGGTCGGCGGGGTAAGGGTCGGCGGGGGTAAGGGTCGGTGGGTCGGTGGGTCGGTGGGGTAAGCGCCAGGGCCCCAGGGCGGTAGGAGAGGGACAGTGTGGAGGCTACAGTGGGTGGGGGAGGAAGCGGCTCGGCGCAGCGCAGGCAGGGTGGACGCGGTACCATGCAAGGGGTGAGGGGCGGGAAGCGGGCACCCGGGTCACGCCGGCTACGCAACCTGCGCTGCCACGCCACACAGCAGCCTCCTGCACCAGATCTACAGCCTCTCGGCTGCCCCCGACCAATGACGCCCAGCAGAGGCCTGTTGCCGGTTGCGCCGCCTACCAGACCGCCGACCAGATCCATCGCCAGCACCCACCCAGCACACCCCGCCCATGTTTCTCTGCTCACGTGCAGCAGCGACCGGCGGTCTTCTTGTGAGAGCGAGCTGAAGAGATCGTCTAGGACAAACCGGATGGCTGCAGTGGGGCAGGAACAAGGGGCAGGCGGGTGCACGAGAAGGGTGAGCAGTGAGGGCAGCAGGCAAAGTGGGTGCAGGCGGGCAGCGGGCGGGCTGCGCCGGCGGGCTGTGACAGCCCCCCACAGGATGCACTGCACGCAGCTGTCGTGACAGTGATTCAATCTTGGGGTAGCACCCGCACGTGCAGCACCCAGAGAGCAAGGGCGGGGCTGGAGGTCGCACCGTGGAAAAAGTTGGACTTGCCGGAGCCGTTGGCGCCCACTGCAAGGAATGGGAACGGTAACGCAACGGGCGGCGGGACAGGTGGCGGGGGGGGCGCGCTCAGCTGTGTGTGGTGGGGAGTGCAGGCGCAGCATAGCAAGCAAGTTCCGCAAGCTGTTGCACCGAGAATCTTGTAGAATCCGTGCCGCTGCGAGCAGCGCACTGCCATAATGAATGGTGGGCTGGCTGCCGCCAGCGCCCGCCCGCAGGCTGCGCAAGCTGCAGCTGTCAGCGCCGGACGCCGCCGTCTTTCGATCCCCTGCTCACCCACGACATTGACTTTGGGCGAAAAAGGCTCCAGCACAGTTTGGTCCTTGTAGGACTTGAAGCCCTCTATGATCACCTGCTCATACAGGGAAGCAGGGCGGCGGGGCAGACGGGTGACTGGGCGGCAGCACCGGCGGGCGGCGGGCGGCGGCAAGGCACCAGGGCGGCGGCGGCTGCCTGGCGGGCCGACCAAGGTGAACGTACAGCTCATTACCTGCTTAATAAACATCCTGCCGGGCTCCCTAGGCGCTCATGAGCACAATGGCAGTGATCCAAAAGCTGCTCGGTGCCTGTTGAGCGCAAAAGTGCCGGGATGACAACTGCAGCACTGGGCGGCGCTGCGAGGTTGCGTGGCGATGGCCGGAAAGCTCCCAGTTTCATTTTGGGACAGGCTGGCGCGTGCTGCGAGTGCTGCCGCTCTGAGAATTTGCAGGCAATTCCGCTACGTACCGCCATCGAGCTCGACAAGCAAACGACAAATGCGCAGCTGGCCTTTCGCCATCGTCCTGCTGGGCATCGCCCTGCATGTTCTCCGGGTGTTCACCACCCCAGAGCCGCCCCGCTTTGACGCGGTGGCTGGTGGGCTGTACATGTGAGCCTTTATGATCTTTGTTGGCGAGCCGAAGTGCCTCGCTTCTTGATACCATAAATTATGCTGCTGCCGCCGCTGGCCCCGCCCCGCTGAACCCTAAATTTGGGCCCACACCTTTCCCCCGCCCCTTGCAGCCTGACCCAGTGGCTCAGAATCCTCGGACTGCCGGCGGTGCCCGTCAGCGTCTACCTAGTGCAAGAGGGCAGCAAGTGGGGCCTGGTGGATGCCGGGCTGCCCAACAGCCGGCACCAGCCGCACGCAGACCAGCTGTTGTCGGCGCTGCAACACACCATTCCACAGGGCGACTCGCTGGCAGCAATCATCCGTGAGTGGGGCTGGGTGAAAGAGTGTCCTGTGCAGGGGGTCCTGCCCAGGCGGTGCTTTGTCCGGCAGCCTAGGTGAGGAAGACCAGTGCGGGCAGTGCTGCCCTCTTCCAGCTAGGCCCCACCCCTAGCTAGCCGCTGCCGTTCGCAGCCTCAAAGGAAATGGCAGGGGGCTAGCTGGCTGGCCGGACGGCCTAAGCGAGCCAGGCTGATGAACAGCCCGACAGGGACGCGCCTCAAGTTTGCCTACTACCAACGGCCGCTGCACCAGTGGCCTCGGTCAGTCCGCCGCCCTCCTCGCCCTAGGAGTGCGCCCTCGTGGCCGCTGGGCCGCACAAGCAGATGCCCACGCCTCGCCCTCACACCACACTGCTGCAGTGACACATGCGCACCCAGACCACATTGGAGCCCTGCCGCTGTTGCTGGCTGCATACCCAGACACCCCTGTGGTGGCACACGAGGAGGAGGGGCCATTTCTGACAGGGGAGCAGCACTACGTGCCGCCAGGAGGGCTGCAGGCCCGCGCCAGCCGCTGGGTGGGGTTCATGGGCAATGCATCGATCACGGTGGGTGGTAAGGGTGGGGCGTGGCGATGATGATGCCGCCCGGCTGTTCCATGCCTGGTTGACTTGCTGCCATAACATGGACGGTGCTGCTCTGCCAAGCCTGCGCCTGCCCTTTGCCCCTTATCGGCCAGCCGCGCCCGCCGATTGCGTCCCCGCAGGCGCCGCCTCACCGCCTGCACCTGCTGAACACGCCCCTCCCCGACTGCTTTGATGTGTGTTGCGCGGCGCCCTTGTGTACCGCAAGATCACAACAGTACACCTTCCCCCTGTGCCGTACCTGCAGGTGCCACATCAGCGCCTGCACCTACCGGATGCCGCAATGTCGTAGATCATAAAAACAGGCCCACGCACTTGTTTTAACTGCCAATTCCCCTCTTCAGGTGCCACCTCGGCGCCTGCGCCTGGCGGACGACCCCTCTCCGACTGCTTTGATGTGTGTTGCGCACGGCCCAGTGCAAAGCAGCTTTTGAACAGTACACCTTCCCCCTGTGCGGTACCTGCAGGTGCCACCTCAGCGCCTGCACCTGCTGGAGGAGCCTCTTTCCGACTTCTCTTTTGTCTCGCTCGGCGACCTGGTCTATGTCATCACAACTGGGCACTCCCCCGGCCACATCAGCCTGCTGCACGACCCCTCACGCACGCTGCTGGCTGGGGACGCAATCTCTTTCCTCATCCCCTCCATGCGCCTCAGCCGGCCCGCCGACGCAAACGGCACCCGGGTGGGTGGCAGCACAGTGCATACGGATTCAACACAGTTGTGCACGTGCACCTGAGAAGTGTGTCGGTCGAGAGGATGTCTGCGTTGGGTGTGGGGTGCGCTGCAGCCAGCTGGGACGAGGTGCTCCGAGGCACAGCGACCATTGAACGCAGCGTGTGTGGAAGTGGGGCCGACCTGTTGGTTCTGCGGGTATGACCACCGCCTTGCCTTCGGACGGGTTTATTGAGCAGCACAGGCTTGTGATGAACACGATGTGTAACCCACCCTCAGTCAGTCAGCCAGCCTTCCGGCCCCCACCCCTGCCTCTGGCCTCCACCGCAAACGCCTGCAGGTCGTGGCCACCCTCGGCCCCTTAACGTTTCGTGCAGGGCAATGCAGGCTGTGTCTCCTGCCAAGGTGCGTAAGCGGGCCGGGTTGCCTCTGTGCGTGTGCAGCTGGCGGCTGGCCGGCTCCCTCAGCACGCCGGCAGCGCAACCTTCTTTCCAGGCAGCCCGATCTTGCGTGCGTCACAAGGATGTGTGTTGGCCTGCAGCCCCGCCCCCAACTCTCCCCAAATGCCACCCACCCTGTCCCCACTGCCCCACTGCCTGCCTGCCTGCCTGCCTGAAGCTGCGACAAGCAGAAGCTTACGACGTCTGTGTGCCTGCTGGCGGACGGCATGCACTATGACACCCTGCTGGCATCGCACGACTACGGCAGGCAGGGGCGCGGCGGCTGGACCCAGGTGCGTGGGCCTGCCCAATGCCTGCTGCCTGCTGCCTGCTGCCTGGTGGTGCCACTTTCCGCCCCCGTCATGGATCTCATCGTTGTTTGTATCCCGTGCTGGAACTCTCTGAATGTTCCTGGCAGTGCCGTGCATGGCGTGCCAGAAGTGGTGGGGCTAGCCCATTCCGTTTGGATTGAATCTGCCACAAAACGCCGCCTATCCGCATGCTGCACGCCCTGCAAGGTGCTTCCCCGCCCGCCTGCCTGCTGCGTCTGGGTTTGCCACCCCCAAGGGTTCCACCCCTCCAAGGTTGCCCAACCTTCTGAACTCGGCATGCATCTTCAAAACTGGCTCCCTGCTGCTGCAGGGTGACATGCAGATGTTGGCAGCCGGCATCCCACGGTGTGCAGCGCTTAAGAAGGAGCACGAGTCCGGGGGGGATGGGCAGGGAGCCGAGTATGCTGTGGACCAAGAAGAAGGAGAGGGAGTGGAGGACGATTACGAGTGATGTCTACAAATGGCATGTTCTGGCTGCTTTGTAGCCACTGATGCAGTGCTCCTAATGCCTCCTGAAAAAGTGGCCACGCGCCGGTAGCAGTGTTGAAAATGCAATGCCGCTGGGCAGTGCCGCAATGGCTGGACACCCTTTGCTCGCACATCTGGCATCGGCATGTGTGGTAAGGATGTGTGCAACTCAGGAAGGCCCAGGAATGTCGTGCACATATAGTAGGGCGGCGGCGGCGGTGTGCAGTGCGCCGTGCGTGCTGTGCCTCTTTGGCCTGATCGCCCCGCCTTGTGTGTGAAATGCGCAAGCCAGCAATTGCGCTCGAGCTCACTTCGCCAGTCCATCTCAGCGCGCCTCTGTGGCAGGTGCGTGTTCAGGCAGCCAAAGCCCAGCCAAAGCCCTTGCTCACGCGGTGCGCGGGCCACGCCGCTGCTTCACACCACGGCGCAATTGGCCGCAGCACTCTTACACAGCGCCGGGGCGGCTGGAAACTGGAAGTGCAGCACTTGTGCAAGGCAATGGACCCGCTTGTTCGACGCCTGGTCGTTAATTTCCAACCTGCCGCCTCTGAACACCCCGACAGGTCCATCAATGATGATAGCGCCCCGTACCGTCGCCCTGGCGGCTCTCTTCACGGTACTGGCACTGGCGGCCACCCGCCCGGCGGCAGCCTTGCACGACCCGGGAGAGTTTGACGACGCTCATGCATATCTCACGCTGGTTTCCACTGAACAAAATGCCGACGGCTGCCCCTTCACTCGCCCAACATACAAAGATGGCACGACAGATCCCCTGTGTGGTGAGCTGGGGCGCCCACAGCAGTAGCATGTGTGCCTGCCTGCCTGCCCGTGGTGCTGCGCCCGGCACCGCTTGCTGCTCGCGCCGCCGCCCCCTCTTCCCCCCGGATCGACTTCTGCCTGCCCGTAGCCGCCGCGTATCTGCTTGGCCTCCATGATCTGATCCGTGCAGTGTCTGCTTGATGACATTCCAGATCTAACTTGAGCTGCAACCCTGCAGGCGAGGCCTTCGATGTTTGGTTTCACGCAAATACAACCCTCGAAGTGGACGGCACCTACTCTCGTGAAATGGGCATTCTACAGGCCGGCGGCCCGTACAGCAAGGAAGGCTGCCTGGACGCCCGGGGCAAGGGTGAGTGACAATGGTGGAGCACTTGAGTGCCCGAGGCTACACAGCTGTCTAATGCTAGCCAGCCCCGTCAGCAGGCACCGGCACACCTGCCCCTGCATGGGCACTTGATTGGCACGATGGATATGCAGTGGCCAGCTGTTAGCCGCGCATTGCCCTCCCAAGCCCACCACCTGCAACCACGACACCAGCTGAAATTGGCAGGCTCTAGTGTCGCAGCACGGATGAGCAGCGCCCACCTGAGTGCCACGGCCTCCGCCGCTGTGTCACCCGCCGGCCCTCCTTACCCGGTCCGCTCGTCCCACCACGTTGCTTGTTCCCGCTCACCCTGCAGGCTTTGGTGACGGCACAATGGAGCTGAGATCGGCGGATGCAGGTGCGGTGTGCAGTGTGTGTGTGGCTGGAGGGCGTGTCAGGAGAGCGCAGGCACAGGCCTGTGTGGCCCCTCCGCTGCACCGCCACAAGCACCAGCGCGGACTCTGGTCTAGTCTAGTTGTTACAGCTTTTCACATCCCCTGAAAGACGATTCAGCTTCAGGACGCACCAAAACCTGACAGGTTGACGCGGCATGCAATCAGCGCGGGCGGGATCTGTGCCCTCCCTGCAACCCCGGCGTGCATGTTGCCACTCCCCTGGCCCCAACCTTATTGCCGTCTGCTTGTGCCCACCCCAGGCTGCCATTCTCATGCGCAAATGGTGACATCAGCCGCCAACAGCCACCCTTCTCCACCCTCTTGCAGTGAACAACTTCATGCCAAATATTGTGATGAATGTGTGGAATGAGACCGCCGGGCAGGTCAGCCTCACGGGCGATGCCAATGGTTTCGCCTGCATTTCTATATATGAGGTGAGCTGACGAGGTGTAGAGGGTGCGGCTTGCAAGGATAGGCGACCGTTGGGGCCCAGGCGGCATGCCTGGGAGCCTCCCGCCCCTCCGGCCCACGCTAGTGCCCCTCCCCCCCTGCGTCTCGCGCTCCTGCACCCTTGCAAGCCACCCCCTGGGCCTGTCATGCCAGCAACCTCATTGTATCGCCTGTGTGACATCCTGTTGCAGGTCAGCGCTTTTGAGGATGATGGCCTCATTGAAGCCCTCACCTTCTGAGCAGCTACCGGGCACCCCTGGGCCCCCACTTTGGACTGGGCGGACGCGTCATCCTTGACAGCTGGGCGCATGCACTGACCTCTGGGACAGCCGTGGGCCCCTGCTGCAAACCGGCTGGCGTCCCGCCCTTCGTACCGTGCCTTTGACCCGGCCCGGCCAACTCCCAGACCTCTTCAGCCCGCTGCGCCGCTGACATGCCCGGGATGGAGCGGTGCTGTACACAGTCTGGCCGCCGTTCACTGTTGATTAGCGCACCCCAACTCTGTACAAATCCCACACACCCTACCGATGGGAAGGCGCAAAGCACGAGGAGGGCCGGGCTTGTAAGAGCTTTGAACTTAAAAAAAAAAAGGACCCCCCAGCAAAGAGCCCATTGAACTCGCCATCCAAATGTCCGCATCACGCCCCTCCGCTTGCCCGGCCTCTCACGTTATGGACCTTGCGCTGTGTGCTGTGCTCTCTTTCGTCAGATGCCGCCACCCTGCTGTTTCGCTGCCTGCTCGCCCGCTCCCTCTGCCCATATGTTGACCGTGCTTGGTGAGGGCCCAAGGAACATCATTGCCTCGCCATCTATTGTGATCAATCTGGCCTCAACTTGGCCTGGATTTGCAATCACGACGCACACTGTCGCCCCTACTCTGAAACTGGCACCGCCCACGCCGCAGCGTGACATCCGTGCCGGGTTGGCCAGGGCATCCGTGCCGCAAGCATGCAGGGGAATCTCTGGCCGTGGCGCATTGACAAGGTGGTTTTGAGAGGGCTGTGCCATCTACACCACAGACCCAACCGGCCCTGCTGTCGCTCTGCACTGCCATTGGAGAGGCTGGCCAGGCACTGTGCCAACGGCAGCAGGCACAGCAGGCAGCAATCCGCGGGATGAGGCGGGTGAAGTAGGGGCTTCTTTGGAGGGGATCGCATCGTTTAGCGTGTTCACGACCTGCAGGCCAGGACAAGGCGCCTGCTGGCCGACCCCCAACCTTGCCCCGACCAACAAACCATGGTCGCTCAGGTCGCGAGCTGCGCGGCGACAACCTCGCAGGCGGTATGCGGGAGCATCTGGGCGGCGCGCCAGCAGCAGCAGCGGCGGCAGCCAAGCTGGGCGGCGGCAGGCGGCGCCCAGCGGCGGCGCCTGCGCAGCAGGGTGAGCTGGGGTTTCTCCTGTGCTTGTTGATGCCGCACCTGTCTTGCACGTGCACCCACCACGCACACCATCCCCGCCAGGCACCCGCTACCGCCTACCCACGGCCAGCCTCCACCCCTCCGCCCGCCCTGTGCAGGTGTTGGCAGCGGCGGCCGCCCAGCAGCGCTTCCCTGACTTTATGCCCGCAGAGGCATCCGACATTGAAGAGCCTGCTGCCCAGGCCATGATGTCTGCCATGCAGCGGGTGCCCCTCTCCGTGCCCGGGCTGGGCACTGTGCAGACGGCCTTCGTGGGCCCTGCAGCACCCACGTCGGGGCGACCCGCGTTTGTGCTTCTCCACGGATTCGACTCCAGTAGCCTCGAGTTCAGGCGCTTTCACCCCCTGCTGAGCGCGCTGGGCGCTGACGTGTACGCTGTCGACCTGGCGGGCTGGGGCTTCACGGACGCAGGGTTTGCGAGCGCCCCCGAAAAGCAGCTGGGGCCCGCACAGAAGCGGGCGCACCTGCGCGCCTTCCTGCAAGACGTGGTCGGCAAGCCAGCAACTCTGGTGAGAGTGTGGCGGGTTGGAGGGACCCAGGAGGGGGCAGGAGGGGGCCATGGAGGAAGGAGGGAGGGGCGGGTTGCGTTGTTTTGATGAGAACCAGCCATGCATGAGGGGATGGGACTTGTTCAGTTGGGCAGGCGAGGAGGGAGGGGAGAGGGCCAGGGTGTGCAGCGTGATGCGTGAGGCTGCAACGTGGTATCTAAAATCACGTGCAAACAAGGTGCACCATGCTTACTGAGAAGTGTTTCCTGGTTGTTTCAGCCCTGCCGCGCTCTCCGCACCCCATGGGCTGCACTTGGGCACTACCCTGGGCGGATGGTGCTCTGCACCGCGTGTGGCGCCTCGCAAGCAAGCCGAGCCAGAGGAGGGGGGCCGCCCCTTTGTTTCATGCTTGCGCCCCTGCAGATGTCACCGGTCTGGGGGGCACGGTGCCTCAATCCGTCCACCACGCCTCGCACGCACAAGCAATCCCATCTGCTAACCAACCATCTGACACAGTGTATGTTCATTCGCGCCCCTGCAGTTGGGCACCAGCCTGGGGGGCACGGTGGCTTTGGACTATGCCGTCAACCATGCAGAAGATCTGGAGAAGCTGGTGCTGATTGATGCACAGGTTAGGAGGGGAGGGGGGTGAAGTGCACCCAAGTGTAGGGGCAGGTGCATGTGGGTGTGGTCATGTACTTGTGTGCGCCACCAACCTGCACCTGTGATTGGTTGTGACAGGCCAGTGATTGGTCGTGAGAGGACTCTGCTGTGCTATGGCAGGGGGCTGGAGAAGCTGGTGCTGATGCAAGCACAGGTCAAGGAGGGAGGGGCATTCACGCACGCAGGTGTGTGTGGAGGGAAGCAGCACCAGAGGAGCAGGACCAAGCGATGTCCCGTGGCGGGGGGCAGGCCATGCCACCTGGCATTGCTGCTCCCATGTGTGCCCACCCACCCCCGCCCTCCTTCCGTCTGTTCCCCTTTGCCTCACAGATCTTTATGGTCGCCAGCTGCCCTCGCCCAGCAAGGTTCCATCCACCCTCCCTGATCCCTCCCTCCAGCCTTTCGCTTGCAACACGCTTTCCTCCTTGTGTGCTCATGATTTCACCCTCCCTCGCTCCAGCCTTTCGCTGACAACACGGTTGCCGGTTGCCTCCCCCTGTCCTGCGCTGCAGGGCTTCATCGACGGCATTGGCCCCCTGGCCACCATGCCTCGCTTCCTGTCGGTGCTGGGAGTGAGCCTGCTGCGCTCCGTGCCGCTGCGACAGATGGCAAACAAGGTGGGGCGCTTCCAGCCGAGTAATGTGCATCAGTACTTTGATGGAGTGGTGCAGTCGGCTGCACTTTTTGCTGGGAGTAAGGGGGCGGCGATCTGTGCCGCCCTGAGAGATGGCAAACAGGGTAGGGCAGTCACTTGGGTTTGGCAGCCTGCACCCATGTTAGCGGGGCATCATTGGTGCATTCGGGTGCACTTTGGCTGCGCTGTTTTGCTGGACCAAGGGAGTGGCTTCCTGTGCCTTCAATACAGACGGACGGTTAATCCAGGAGGTTTGTTTTGCCTGCCTGATCAATGAAGGAGTGGGGCAGGGCTGTTCAATGCTGCAGGGTGCGACTGCCTGCGCCCCACCCCTTGTTTGCCCTCCGCTCCCAACCTTACCTCCCCTTTACAACGGAAGCATCCCCTCCCCTGTCTGCACCAAACAGCGCTACGCCACGGAAGCCGCAGGCGCGTCGCGGGCGGGCTGCCTGTACCCTCAACTCGTCTGCTTCTCAATATGTTCCTTCCTTTCTTTTTGTGTCCCCCCTCTGGCTGCCCCCCTCCAGATGGCCTACTTCAACACGCAGCGGTATGCCACTGACGACGCGATGCGCGTGGGGCGGCTGCACACGTACCTGCCTGGCTGGACCGACGCCAACGTGGCATTCATGCAGTCGGGGGGCTACGCTGTCAGCACCCGCATCGGCGAAGTCAAGCTGCCCACTCTGGTGGTGTGGGGACGGGACGACGAGATCTTGAGGTGGGCAGGGCAGGGGTGAAACAAAGGCCCCCCTGGTGTGTGCGTGTGTGGTGTGGGGTGGAGCGGAGGGCCAGAAGACTTGACCAGAGCATCGAGGCAGGGGTGCGTGGGAGCAGCCTGGCCATGTGTTGTGTCCCACCTGCCCTCGCCCTCCTCCTCACTCGCCTGCCCTCCGTCTCCTTACAACCCCGATTCTGCAGCCCCGACTACGCCCAGAAGTTCATGGACAGCCTGCCGGATGCTCGGCTGGTGTGGGTGGACGAGTGTGGGCACTGTGCACACCTGGAGCAACCGCAGGCTCTGCTGGCTGCGGTGGCAGACTTTTGTGGCCTGCAGGCAGGTGCTGCGGGGGCGGGCACTCAGGAGGAGGCTGTTGTGGCGTGACGCTGGGAGCGACTGGCAGCGGGTGACCAACCCGGTGTGCGACTCGTCCTGTATTTCAGCGGCTGCCGGCTGCGCAGCTGTGTGCTGCCGCTGGCGCCAGCACGCTCTTTCGGTTCATGTGATTATACATTTATATTGACAATTCTGGTGCATCAGTTATCTGCAAACTCTGTAATATGTCGGTGTGAGCCCTGGCGACGTGCAAAGAAGACCTCCCGGCGTCTGGTGCGGTGAGGCGGCGGCGGGCTGCAGGTCCCTGGCTGAAGTCGTGGTTGTGCGACCCCCTATAAAACTGTGCTTGGTTCGGCGCCTCCAACCCTCTGTTCACCCTCGCCTACTCTTTGAAGCTTGGTTTGAGGCCTGTGAGCGCCCTGAGCTTTGCCTCAGCCAGGCCCTCACCCGCCCCCGGACAGCCGGAGCTCCCCATGCAGCGCCAGTTTATTCTCATGATCTCACCGGCACCACCGTGCTACCGCACTCCACCATAAGATTCCGTGCCCACCCTCCGGGCAGCTGAACAGGGCACCGCACAGGGCTCGCCGTCCTCCTCCCCAAAGCTGCCCCTTGCCGGTGCACCCCCCACCACGGTGCGCACCGTTTCGTGGCTCTCGCCCTGCCTGTGGTCATACGCGTGGAGCGCCCGCCGCAGTGGTCTGGGCCGCATGCCTATCACTTTTGCAACTTGGGGTCCCACCGCCCACGGCCCTCTCTCTCTCTTCGCAGGTTCTGCAGCACACCCGGAGGGCTTGACGCAGTATCAAAGGCGCTGAGCGCAATGGCGACTGGGCAGCCAGCAGCTTTGACAGCTGACACCGCTCAAGCGCACGCCGCCTGTGCCGCCGCCTCGCCGGCTGACGACTGGTTGGCTGAGGCCTGCCGCGTGCGCCTGGACGCAGAGGGCAATGTGCTGACACACATCCCAGCGCTGCTGGCTGGCGCTGTCAATCGGCTGGTGGTGGGCGCCGCCGCCGCAGACGCCGCGCTGCTCCCCGCTATCCGCCGCACCGAGGTGACCCGGCTGCACGGCTGCCGCCCGCCCGGCATCAGCATAGAGGCCTACGCAGAGCGCCTGCTGCGCTACTGCAAGTGCAGCCCGGTGGCGTTTGTCGCAGCCTTTGTGTACCTGGCACGGCTGCAGCGCGGCGGCGGCCACGTCTGCGGCAGCGGCAGCCACCACGCACCGCTGCGCATCGATGCCTTCACCGCGCACCGCCTCTTGGCCGTGGGCGTGGTGGTTGCCACCAAGTTTTTCGATGACAAGGTGAGCGCTGCTGGGTGCTGCCCAGGTTGTTGGAGTAGCGCAGATGTTGCGCACCAATGTCGGTTTGTGGGTGCTGCTCTGGCATGCCTGGTTGTGGCACCACCTGGCAGCCAGCCTGGCGCGGCGCAGCCTGCCGCCCCCTCCAACCACCTGTGCAACCGTGACGCTTTCTTAGCAAGCAAGCAACAAACCCGCCATGCCCCACATGCAACCTGCATCCCGCAAAAAGCTTGCACTGCCCCACCACATATCTGAAGTTTCACGTTGTTCTGCCCCCCCGGTGCTTTTGCAGTACTACTCAAACGAGCACTACAGCCAGGTGGCGGGCGTCACACTGGCCGACTTCAACGCCATGGAAATCGACTTTCTGTTCCGCCTGGACTTCCGCGCCCGTGTGGCGACCCCCGAGCTGTGCGCCGGCCTGCACGAAATGGAGGCGCTCGCGGGCGGCTACGGCGGGCGCTCCCCCACCCTGGCCGTGCTGCTCTGCCCGGCCCCCCTCTCGGCGCCTGCGCCTGCGCTGCCCCACGTGAGGCCCGCGGCGTGCGGCATCTCCCACGCGTCCCAAGCCGCCGCCGCCGCCGCTGCTGCTGCCGCCACTCTGGCAGCAGCTGCTGCTGAGGGCGAGGACTCGTGCTCTGATGCCACCACCACCCTGGCTGCCCTGTCCTCCGACGTGTCCGAGGACGAGGAGCACACTGGCGGCGTGGCGCTGCTGCCCTGGGGCGCCTCTGCCGCCTCTGCCGCAACCGCCAGCGAGGCGGACGACGCCAGCGCGCGCACCGCGCCCCTTCGGCGCAGCAAGAAGCGGTGCAGCATGGAGGCACACCACCTGCTGATGTGCGGCGTGCACCACGACGAGCGGCAGCGCATGGCGGAGCCCGTCTGCCAGGCCTGAGCGCACGCGCCGGCTGGCCAGCAGCCCGTCAGGCTGCGCAGCGTTGCAAGATGCACGATGCTGCTGCAGCAGCCCCCAGCGCCCCGCTCTCGCGCCGGGCACAACCTACAGCCCAATGTTCCCACCGTCCCAGGGACCCCCACAACTCAAGGCTGCGCTTCAAGTTTGGCTGCGCAGCCGCAGCTTTCCCTGCACCCACACCAGCAGCAGCAGCCCCCAATGCCACCGTGCCCGCCTCCTGCAGAGAGCGCCGTTCAGGAGGGCGCCCCACCCGTCCCGACCCTACCGCCCCCTGTGCCTCTGTACCATCCTGCATGGAGCGTCGAGTGCCCCCTTCCCGTAGCGTAGCCCGTGTGTTTGTAGGACCGCCTATCTTTTCTCTTATCTTCCCGGTTAACGTATTTCCCAGTGCCTTCTCTGCCTTTGCCACTGATAAGCCCCGGTGCTCTCCCTGCCTCTGACCGGCCCGCCTTGCCTTGCTGAGCCGATCACCCACGGAAGCGCCCCGTCCCCTTCCCCCCCCTCTGTCCACCCGCTCTATAGGAAACCATACATATAGCAATGAAATTTTGTTTTACGCCGTCTACAAGTGTGCCTATGTGTCGTTGCGTTGCCGACCGTGCGATTGTGCCTTCACCTTCTTTTCACCGGTATGCCTTAGCGTGCCGCAGTGCGCCCCTCCCCTTCATGACGCCGCCGGGCGCCTCATTCTAGCAATTCACATGTATGCGTTTGCCCACTCCTCCCTCTATTGCCCACCCCGCCCATTGTTGTGGCGGCACCGCCCACCCTCCCCACCTGTTCCTCCTCAGACCCTCCCCTCCTATCGCGGCGTCCAGCACCCGCTTCCCACCCGCTTCCCACCATGTCGCGCATCCTCCTGCCTCTGGTTGGATGCCTTGTCTGCCAGACCCTCCTCAAGTCATGCGAGTGCTCCTAGTGCACTCCCCGTCTCTCGCGCCTTTGCTCAATAACCACCCACTGCCCTCTCTACCCACCCTCACCTACCCCTGCTCAACGCCACCCTGTCGCCCACCTAGCCGCCCGTCCCAGCCCCCCGTCTATGCTGCTGAGACCACGGCTGGGTGTCATATTTTGCCATTGTTTGCCTACTTGCATCTGGGCCCAAGGCTGTAACACATCTCACACGAAGCACGGGCTGGAGGAGCTCACAAGGCGGGCTGAGGGGGGCGAGCAGTCAAACGGGGACATTTGGGGAGGCAGCAGCGTGCACCACATGGGCAGAGTGCGGCTGTGCAATGCGACTGCTGAATGCGCCTGCATGCTCTGCCGCCGCTGCCGCTCCCTCGTCAGGAAGCCCCATCCATTCATTTATTCATTGTAGAAGTGCTGCAGCAACACAGCGGTGCATCAGGAGGCCCCTCCCTGCACCTGCGCCGCCGCCTGCGCCAGGTCCAGCGTGTTAGCCCGCATCACCGCCAGCTGCAGCACGTTGAGGGCCTGCGGGATCTCTGCCGCCATGCGCTCCATGGCTGGAGAGGAGGGGAGGGGAGGGAAGGCAGGGGTGGGTGGGGGATGAGGGCCGGAGGAGGCAGGAGCGCAGGAGGGATCTGTGTCGATGCAATGGCTTGGGCCCGGGCAGACCGAGGGGAGTGCTGGGGGGCAGGAGGGGAAAGAAAGGGCTGAGCTAAGCGGCAGGGCAGGGCAGGGCGGAAACGGCTGAGGGAGTCCACTTCGTGCATGTGGGGAAGGAAGGAAGGAGCTCGAGGCAGGGCGCAGGCAAGCTGGACGTGCCAGGGCGAGGTGGGATGGGGTGCCCAAGGATGGGCAAGAGTAGGTTGCTCCTCAAGGGCTGCCGCGCCCCTCTGGCAGGCATCAGCAGGGAGAGCAGTAGGCAGGCAGAGCAGTAGGCAGGGCAGGCAGGTTGAATAGTCCCTTTGCACAGTGCCTCACACACTGCCCACGCATGCACCCCGCACTCCCTCTGCCCCCCAGCACTCTCGTGCCTGCCCAGCGTATGCCAGCACAGCACAGCACAGCACAGCACAGCACAGCACAGCACAGCACAGCGCGGCACCGGCACAGCACAGCACAGCGCACCTGGGCGCGTCACGCGCAGCACTCGCGCCACGGCGCTGCGGCACACAGCGCGTGTGCCGTGTGGGCGTGCCAGGTAAAAGTCGGTTGACCCCACCACGCAGCCCGGGCCCAGCTCGTAAGACCGCGTCAGCACCCGGTGCCCGCTCCCCATGCGATCCGGCAGCGAGGCTGCGCTGGCGCTGGCGAGCGCTGTGGCACGCCGCCGCGCCTGAAGGGATTCTGAAGAGCTGGCAGGCAGCCGGCCCAGGCCACCGCCGCCGCCGCTGCTGCCGCCTCCTGCTCCCACGCCGCCGCCAGCGCCGCCGCCGCCGCTGCTGCTTGCTCCCTCTTTTCCGGGCTTCTCCCCCTCCTGGCCCAGAGGACCAATGTGCACGAACTCGTCCACCTGGCGGAGGGGTGAACAGGGGGCAGGGCGGGCGTGGGTTAGGGAATGGAATGGACTTCGGGTAGGGTAGGGTAGGGTAGGGTGGGGTGGTAAAGAGGCAAGTTGACTGAGCAGCTGGGTGTGATGTGGGTGATCTCATGTGCCTGGTGACAGGGCGGGGAGGGGGAAGGGTCGGCAGAGGGCTGCCATCTTCTTCGTCCTTCTCCTCACCTCTCCACCTGCACTCCACCAGTGCCACACAGCCGGGTGCCTCCCTGTGTGCACATTGCCTGAAACAAATTTCTATTGAACCCGTATTTGCGCCATGGTTTCAATCAGCTCCCGGTCAATCAGCATGTGGTTTCGATTTCTGACTCGCTTCTGCAACAAGTGCTCCTAGTCCTGCACACAGCACCTCTGCCCCCCAATGCCCTCACCTCTCTACCCAAGGCTGGGTTTGCTCCCGGTGACATCGCATGTGTCAAGGCAGGGCTGCAACCACACTTCATCCATGCAGATTCCGCACAACTTCCTTTCCACTCATACGCACCAATCCCTGCAACCACTCAACCGCGTTCCATGAGTCCTGCCGGCTCCTGGACCCGAAATGTAATTGATTGAATGATTGATTGATTGATTGATTGAACCGCACAGCTCACCCGCACAGACCCCTTTTCGATGATGAAGAGCTCGGTGGCTGGGTCGTCCACCTTCCACAGGAGCTGGCCGGCAGACAGGGACACCACGCTCATGTAGCGGCGCAGCGCCTGGGCCACACCCAGCGGGTCCAGCCCGCCCAGCGGCATCTGCAAGACGGAGAAAAGAGACGGTTTTTTTTGTGTGTGTGTTTAGGGGTGCATCTGGGTTGCTTGGATGGGCTGCACCCAACGAGGGCTGCGCCCAGGGGGTCCAGCCCGCCCAGCGGCATCTGCAAGGCCAAGACAGAACGTTCAGGGATGTGTTGATCACAACATTAACGCAGTGCTGGTTTATACAGGGTGCATGTAGGTTTGTGGGACGCCCCGCCCAGCGGGTCCAGCCCGCCCAGCGGCATCTGCAAGACGGAGAAAAGAGACGGTTTGTTTGTGTGTTTAGGGGTGCATCTGGGTTGCTTGGACGGGCTGCACCCAACGAGGGCCACGCAGAGGGGGTCCAGCCCGCCCAGCGGCATCTGCAAGGCCAAGAGAGAACAGGATGTGTTGATCACAGCATAAAGAAGTGCTGACTTATAGCGAGTGCATGTAGGTTTGGTGGAGGCCACGGCCAGGGGGTCCAGCCCGCCCAGCGGCATCTGCAAGGAGCGCAGACATAGAGAGTCCTTTAGGGGAGTGCTGACTGATTTTCTGGAGGCTGCGCCCAAGGAGGGTCCAGCCCGCCCCGCGGCACTCGCAACGGGCAACGGGTAGTGATTCATGCAGCTTATCAGAAAAATTAAGGCTTTGCACAGGTCAGCTGTGGGGTTGGGCCCCACTCCTGCCCACCGCCCAGGTTGCATTGGAAAGCAGCATGTCCACACCTCACCTTGAGCAAATGGCTGGCCAGCATGTCTTCGAGCGGCATCAGCGCAGAGGGCGGCTGGCACAGGCCGTACCGTACCGCCACCTCCAGCAGCTGGTCCTCGCAGTACCTGCAGTACCACACCACAAAGCACAGCATGTCACAGCATGGCCCAGCACAGCTTCACACATGTGCAACGTAACAACCCACCCACAGCAGCTGGCCCTGGCAGTACCTGCAGCAGTGCTACAGCTTGCCCCAATCACCCCAACACATTTCCTGTCTCGTGAGACCGCTCCTGGCTCCATATGGACATTGTGTAACTAACTAAGTAACTACATGGACGGCTTGCTTGGATATGACCTTGACCGTGCCACACCAGCCATCCCATCTCACGCTCCGCTGACCAGCTGCACCCAGCTAGTGTGGCCCCCTCCCCGCCCCCCTCACCAATCTGCCCCTCCTGAGACCCTGCCCCAGGCGGCAGGGGAATATGGACATTGTGTAACTAACTAAGTAACTACATGGACGGCTTGCTTGGATATGACCTTGACCGTGCCACACCAGCCATCCCATCTCACGCTCCGCTGACCAGCTGCACCCAGCTAGTGTGGCCCCCTACCCGCCCCCACTCACACTCGAGCCTCCGTGCCTTTCCCAGCCTCGGCCCCCACCTGAGGCCCTGCTCCGGCGTTGTAACCTTCTTGCTGTCAGCTTGTTCTTTCACGTGCCTGCCACTGCCCACTCCTCCACCACACACAAACACACACACACAACCCATGCCCTGCCAGCCCCACCCCCCCACCTGAGGCCCTGCTCCAACATTGCAAACTCCAGGCAGGTTGGGGCCATGCCGCCAGCCGCCTCCTCCGGGTACCTCTCACTCTCCCACGGCTGCTCCGCCGCCAGGCTGCCCGAGCGTGTGCGGGGCGAGCCCGCCTGGCTGCCGCGCACGCTGCCAGGCAGGTCTGCAGGCAAGGGGTGTGGGCAAGGTGAGGTGACGGGGGAAGGGGTCTGTCGAGGGCAGCGGTGGCGGGTAAGGTGAGGTGACGGGGAAGGGGTCTGTCCAGGGCAGCGGTGGCGGGTGCCTGCTGAGCTCCCAGTAAGCTCTGTTTCAAGCGCTGAGTTCACATTGGCCAAGCCTTCTATTTGCTGATTTCAGCGTGAATATAATATATTATGCCGGCCCAGCAAATGGGGTGCAGCCTCCCCATGTTTGGCCCGCAAGGTGTCCTTGAAACGACCCCAACCCACGTAGCGAACGCTGGCTGGCGCAGGCAACGCGTCCTGCGGAAGTCTGGCAGGCTGTCAGGCACATCATGCCCGCCAGCTGAACGAAAGGCAATCCTGCTGCCTACGGAAAGTTTGAAGCGCCACTTTGTGCCTCAATGGAGCTCAAACCCTGCCGCCTGCCACCACCTGGTGCGCCCACAGCCGCAAAGCACGCCGCCCACCCTCCTTCTGTAAGTGTAAGTAAAAACGAAGTTTATTGGCTTCTTTTCACACTTCTTTCTTTTCCTTTGTTTGCACACCGCCCCACCTTCGCTGTGCGGCTGCGCCATCTCCGGCGGCCAGTGCTGCGGCGCTGGCGGCAGCGGCACGCCATGCGCCAGCAGCAGCGGGCGGATGCCGTGATGGTCCGCCGCTGTGATGACCAGAACAACACCATGCTGCGCCAGGTCACTGCAGGGCAGGCAGGTAGGCCGAGGGACACGGTGTGGGAGGCATACAAGTTTGAGGCGGGGGGAGGGCACAGGCAGGTGACCCATGGGGGGGCGGGAGGGCGGGCGAGCATGCGGGTTGGGTGGGAGCTCTCAGTGCGCCGGGTCGTGCAAGGCATGCAGGGTTGTTGCCTGCATGCGAAACCGAGCTGCCCTCCAAGCCAGCCGGCAGGCAACAGCCCAGTGCCAGCCACCCGGCGGCCCTCTCAGAGCAGGCTGCGATGTGCTGTGCTGTGCTGCGAGGGTGCTGTGGTGTGCTGTGCTGTGCTGTGCTGTGAGGGTGCTGTACTGTGCTGTGCTGTGCTGTGCTGTGCTGCGGGGGTGCTGTACTGTGCTGTGCTGTGCTGTGCTTGCCTGTGCACCACACCCATGGTGCGTGCCCCCGTGGCGTCCAGCCCCCGCACATGGGAGAAGTCGAGCACGAGGTAGGCGGGGGCGGCGGCCAGGGCGGCCACAGCCTGCGGGGAGACCAGCGGGCGCAGAGACGGAAGCTTTCAAACGACTAAAAGACAACTTGAGCACGAGGTAGGGTGGCTGCCAGGGCAGCCACTGCGCAGGGAGATGAGGGGCCACGGGTTGGGGTTTCGATGTTTCAGGCGGGTGCGAAGTCTAGGACATAGGGGCGGGACGCCTGGGGGCACCCATGCTCTGCCTGCTGCAGGGAGACGAAGAGGGACGGGGGAGTTTTACAGGCGCACGTGTCATGGCACGAGGTAGGCGGGGGTGATGTGCAAAGTTGGCACGGTGAGAAGGGCGGGAAGGCAGGAGGGAGACAGAGGCATGGGTGCGGCACGGCCAGCGCCGCCCCTGCACACAAAAGCGGAGGCGGGGAGGGGCGTGCAGGGGGCACAGGCAAGCACCTGGCCCCCTGCTGTCCCCCCATTCCACCACCACCTGGCACTTGTCTCTCCAGCTATATACATGCTCTCTGGCCCCCCACATTTCCTTTGCGCTCCCTATTGAAAGTGTGAAATTGTGCCATTGACAGGTAGCTTTAGGTGCTACACCCCCACCCACCTGAGTGTGCTTCACCCCCACATAGCTCTCTCCCATGGTACGCTGGCTGGCCAGAATGGCCTCCTCCACCTCCGCCTGCCGCTGCTCCAGGCTGACAGACGCGGCCTCGGCATCCCGGCTGCCCCCCAATCGCTCCGCCTCCTGCATGTCATTGCGATGCAACGGTCAAGAGCCCGCCAGTTTGTGTTGACAGAGCCAAAGGAGGCAGCACAGCACAACAACAACCGCTCTGCCTCCTCAACACACACACACACACACGCGCACGCACACGCATTGCGTTTAAGCACTGTCAGAGGGCTGCAGAGCGCACAGCGTTGGAGAGGGAGGCAGACAACAGGCACGCATCAATCACAAGCAGAGGCGGCGGCAGCGAAGACCCACAGGAATTGGGAGGCATGCACTGCACCGCCCCGCCTCCCGCGCAGGCGGGGTTGCGGGAGCAGGGAAGAGGAGAGGAGCCTCGTGCGCAGCAGGTGCATGCGGGCTGCAGCGTGCCTTGGCCCGGCATGCGAGCTCGCCGCAGGTTGGGGAGGGCGTTTGGTTGTGGAAGCCAACAGAAAACCAAGCCCAAGGCACCAGTTAGCTGCCCTGGAAAGCTGCTGCAGGCTTGGCTGTGCCTACTCACCTCCTGCAGCCGTTGCCCAATCGTGTTGGCAAGATGGGAGCTGCCTGCCTGCCTCAGCCGTTCCTGCCTGCCTGCTGCCTGCCGAAGGGAGAAACCACGACAACACACCTCAATGCAACTCACCTCCTGCAGCCGCTGCCCAATGGTGTTGGCCGACCCAAAGAAGACAAAGCCGTTCAGGTTGATGCAGGCCAGCCGCCCTGCCAGCATGTCCAGCGCCGCCTGCTGCTCCACAGTGCGCACCACGCTGCTGCGGGCGGTGTCGGAGGGGTCGATGGCCGCGACCTGCGAGGTGGGGTAGGAGAAGTGGAGGAGCGTTCGAGAGGGAGAGAGGACAGCACGGCGTGCACGGGGCTTTTGGTGGAGATGTTTGATCGCGGCGAGCTAGAGGGTGAGAAGCACGGGAGGGATTGATCGGACCGGGAACGAGTGAGGCAAGTCGCGGTTGACGCTGCTGCGGGCCGTATTGGAGGGGCCGATGGCAGCAACCTGAAGGTTGAGAGGAGAGGGAACCCGGTCCTTGTTCCACGGGGCAGCAGGTCACAGGCAAGCAGTACATGCGCGTGCAACATTCATTGCCGGTCCCTCGCATATACGCGCACCGGGCCCAGCACAGCGCACTTGGAGAGAGGAAAACGACAATCTTAGAGAAGGGAGAAGCAGGCAGTGACCCCCTCATGACCTACCTGTGACTTGGCGTATGCAGCGGCAAAGTAGAGGGTTGACAGGACGATGCCTGCCGCGATGCCTCCCTCCAGCCCCCACTGCATGATGGCGGCAAACGTGCCCAGCAGGAGGCCGTACTCTGGGGGGGAGAGGAGGGGGCACACAGGTGGAAAGGAGGGCGCGGGCGGACGGGGCGTGGTTTAGTATGGGATGGATGGTGGCAATGGGTTGCAGTGGGACGGCATGAGGGCATGGGGTAAGGGCAGCAGAGCGCAGGTTGTGGGGTTAGTGTTACAACAGACGGTGATGAGAAGCACTGGTGCAGGCTGCAGATGTGAGGCAAGCTGACCACGTGGCTGCCATATTGCCAATTTGGTGCCAGCTCACCGCCAGCTCACCCACCTCCTTACCCACCTCCTCACCCACCAACTTATGACTGTCCCTCACCCACCCACCGATGCGCGTCATTTTGGTGAAGGAGAGCAGCAGCCAGTCCCGGGAGATCTCAATTCCGAACCACAGCAGCAGCTGTGGAGGGGGCAGGGGGGAGGAAACGAAGGGGCACCAGGGCTCATGCGCATGCTTGTTGCAGAGAAGCTTTGTACACAAGTGGTGAGGTGGCACCGTGCTCCCTTCGCATACCAGAGGCTGGTTGAACAGCCACTGCTAATTTAACCCAACAACACGGCACAGCAGGTCAAGGACGCAGGGGCGCGCAAAAGTGCCCCGCAAATCGACTAAGGCGGCTGGACAAACTCACCGCTCCAAAGAAGAAGTTGGGGCAGTATTGGATGACTGCAAGCGGGAGGCAGGGGAGGGGACAGGAGCGGGGTGTAAGACGTGAGATGCAACGTGCAGGGGCAGGTTGGCAAGGAGGAGCGGCAGGCACAGCACGCATACAGCCGTGCATGTGAGGCGGCATGCCTCGCCCGGTGCCCGCTTCGCCCCGCCATTAGATGGTGCCTCCCTGGCTTCCTTCTTTTGACCCTGAGCGCAGCATGGCAGGGCATGGCACCTCCCTGCTAGCCAGTACCCACTTTGCACGCCCCCTTGTCCCAACAATGTCCATCCCCCGTTTCAACCCTTGCCTTAGGGGCGGCGCCAATGAGTCTAACATGACAGCAAAACCGCACAGTGCAGTGCAAACAGTGCTGGTCTGGTCCTCGTCCCACCTCGCCAGGGAAGGGCAGCGCAAACATGACTGCCTCGCTGATGGCCACCACCCAGCCCTCGGTGTCATCTTTCAAAACCCTCGGGTGGTTTTCAGGCGCCTTGCCTACCCCAGTGCTGCCCAGACCACGGTGTCTCTATCAATGGCACCTGACCAAGCACAAAGCAAGCAGACACACACACACACACAAAAAAAAAAATAAAAAATAAAAAAAATGTGCATGAGCGGGGCTCGCCTCACCTCAGGCGGCCGCTTTAACAAAACACACAAAAGATCATTGCAGTGTGTGCAAAGCAGTGCATAGCGCCCCTTTCCCGGCTCACCTGGGAAGGGCAGGGCAAACATGACTGCCTCGCTGATGGCCACCACCCAGCCATTCCACCGACTGAACACCCCAGCCCGCATCGTGAAGATCGTCTGGCTGCAAAGCACGGGGAGGGTGGGCGAGGGAAGGGGAAGGTGAGAGAGCGGGGAGGCGAGAGGGGAGGTGTGAGGGAGGGTTGAGGGGTGCAGCGGGAGCAGGCAAAGGAGGCAGAGTACAGCAAGGAGTGGCGAAGGTGGCAGGCGGGCCTGTTGGTGCCTTGCTTGTGCGGGCAATAACCTCCCTGCCCTTCCGCTGCAACCACACATGTCATGCGCTGCCCTTGGCTGCACTAGTGTGCAGCCTCCCCGACCGCTCACTTCATGCCTCGCCCGCCAGCCAGCCTGCATTGTCAAACCCACTTTCCAAACAGCCGGCTTGAAGATGTGGCTCACCCTGCCGCCCAGGAGACCACACCCCTCCTTCACCCACCCACCAAACCTGAAGGTGGAACCGCACCCCGCCACTCCCATGGCCGTGTCACTGGCAAGCCCATCCTCCCACACAGTTTATCCCTCCAACTGAGCTGAGCCCGCCTGCCCACCTGAAGATGTAGCTGCCGGTGTAGCCGCAGCCCGCCACGCCTGTGGCCATGTTGCTGACAGCCACCGTGGCCAGCTCGCGGTTGAAGTCAATCTTCTGCTTACAGGGAAGAGAAAGAGGCGGCAGACATGTGAGTTGCGAGTCGAGCATTCGCTTGCACTTTCTGCCACTAATGTATGAGGGCTGACTCAGGGAGAAATCGGCATCAAACGGGTGCAGTAGTGGGGGGGCGACGGGCATCGAGGCGTGGTGGCAGAAATAGCATGCAGTGCTGCCCCCCCCTGCACAGAAAGAGGAGGAGAGGGTCGTGCAGCGGGTTGCCCTTTGTCCAGCATATACCTGGGGGGTGTCTTGTTGAATGGCGGCAATATCCATGGCACTGCGCAGGGAAGGTGGGTGGGGGAGGGGAGCAGGCACCAGGCGCATGTGAGTGGGGCACACGAGGCGCAAGGCATGCTAAGCACGTGCTTGGCACATGCTTGGCACCGAATGCGAGACAGGTAAGTGAGGAGCAGCAGCAGCACCCAGCGACTGGCAGCTAGCCCAAACGCAACGGTGCCCGCGCACCCACACCACCCTGTTCATTACGACACCGGGCCGAGATGGCAATCACCAGCACATGTGCGCCCACCAGCGCCAGCCCTGACCCCTATGCTACCAAATGACCCCCTCGTCAGCAAACACGCCCACGTGGCGCCCCCACCCCCACCGCTGCCACACATGGCAACCAGCCCCATTGCAAGCCAGTGGTGCCAATCAACCACACCACCTGCCCTACAAACAGTGGCTTGTCATCTTCCACACCCGCCTGCCAAAGATGTGACCACCAGCGCGCCTTGCCAAACCCGTGTTGTTGCCAAACGACCACCCACCCTACACACAATCACCGTAACGTCACCAACCCCACCTGCCAAAGATGACCACCAGCCCCATTGCAAGCCAGTGGTACCAAAGGACCACACCACCCACCACACGCACGCATCGCCTTATCTTGTCATGAACACCCCCACCTGCCAAAGATGACCACCAGCGCCAGCCCCACCATCTTCACCACCTGCTCGCTCATGGCGGGCCAGTAGATGCCGCTGCAGCGCAGCAGGCAGGACGAGGAGGAAGGAAGCGGAGAGTGTGGAAGCAGAAGATAACAGCTTGCTGGCGTGGGTTCAGGAAACCGACAGGAAAATAAGCCAAGGGCAACCATTCGAGGAGGGGGAGGACACAATGGAGGGGAGAGGCCCGACTCCCTGCCTGGTGAGACAACACCACCACTGGCCCACCCACAAATGCGTGCACAGCGCTGCGCGTTGGACTGCGCTAGTCTAGTCTAGTCGTTACAGCTTTTCACATCCCCTGCGCGTTGGACTGCGCTGCTGCCTGCAATCCATTGCACTGCACCAGAGCAGCCCTGCGCCCTGCCCTGCCTCGCCCTGCCCTGCCCTGCCTTGCACAGCACAGCACAGTACTGTTCTGCACAGAACTGCCTTGTGCTGCACTGCCAACAGGATTACACAGACTGACAAACAATCACAGACTGGTCGAATCTACTGCCCTAATCTACAGAGCACTGCCCACCTGAGGCTCAAATCTCGGATGTTGAAGAGGCCCCACAGCTCCCAGAACTTTTGCTGGCCATCCTGCAGGCGGGACGGGACGCACAAGGGCAGGGCGTTTGTTGCTATTTGTTATGGTGTGAGCAGTTCTTAGCATATGCACGGGTTGGAGGCAGCAGAGGCACCCAGCGGGCACACAAGTCACGCCATGTCCCAAGAGACATGTGCTGGCTCCCACTAGACTTGAAATGTGATGGATTGATTGACAAAGCAGGGCAGCGGCAGGAGGCGGGGCGGAAAGGAGGGTCGGCACGCGGCATGTGGGTGCAAATGACCAGCGTCCACGGCCTGCTTCAGGCTCGGCCTCCCCCACCCTAACGGCCATCAGATGTAACAAGAGCAACAGCAACAGCAACAGCCCAGAGCAACAACAGCACCGCTTGCTCACCGCGGGCCGGATGACCCAGTCTGCGTCCATGGCCTGCTCCAGGGTCACCCCCATGGCCAGGAGGGCCACGTGGAAGAGCACAGGGATGCCAACCATCACTGCAATGGGGGGTAGAAGGTGTTGGGAAGGGGGGAGGGAGGGCGTTGCTCAGACACCTACCATGCCCCCCCCCGCCTGCATTGCCTGACACGCAGCCCCCTGCCACGCAGCCCCCGGGCTGCCACGCTTCCTTTGCCCGACCCTCGCCACCCGTCGCCGCATGCATTCCCTGCCACGCAGCCCCCTGCCAAGCTCCCTGCCCATACACCCACCCACCCTCCCACCCAGCCCACCCCCTGCCTGCCTGTGGGGAGGGCGAGCGGGTGTGAGAAGTGTTCCAGGGTGAGTATGAGGGCCAGGCAGGAGGCCACGGTGGGGACCAGCTTGATGAGGGAGTCCACGTGGAACAGGTTGGCCCAGCTGCAGCGCCATCAGCATATGAGGGGGGAGGGGGGCGGGATACAGGGGGCGGTTAGAGAAGGAAGGTGAGATGGGTGGGTGGAGAGCAGCGAACGCCGGTGGAAAAGAGGTGTGTCGCGCTGTGGGTGGGAGAGATGGGGAATCCTAATGGAACAGGTTGACCCAGGTGCAGCGTTGTCATCATGCGGAGGGTGAGGGCGGGAGGGGGAGGAGAGACGGGGGCGGTCAGCCGGGAAAGGTTGGGTGGGTGGGTGGTTGAGAGAGGTGCAGGAGCGGAGGAGGCCTGCAACATGTCCGCCAGCAGAGCAGCTTGCCCAACTGCGGGTTGTGTTGTGCAGCACTTTGACGTGCTGTGTAGTGAACTGTGTGCTGTGATGGGAGGGCAGCAGAGCTGAGTAGTGTGCCGACTAGCCAGGCAGGCCGACCAGCTGGCAGGCCGGCAGGCAGCCCTGTCGCGCCCACCTGGCAATGCTGCCAATGTCTTGGCTCACGCCCAGGCCGATGCCGGATGCCACACAAAAGTATCCCACAACTGCAGAGAGGCGGGGGGCGGGGGGCCATGCCAGGTCGTTATAGATAGGGAAGCCAGCGAAGCCTGTGGAAGTCGAGCGGGCACAGCTGACGTGGCACAGCCTGCACACGCTGCTAATCGAGCAAGTGGGACGTCCAGTTGGGGTGCAGCACGGACCAGAGAGCAAGGTGGCCTGGCCAGGGGAGAGCCTGTGCCACCCACACCCGCGCAGTATGCAAGAACATCCCGTTTTAAGCCTGGGCAGCGCGACAGGCTTGCACACAAACACAGAAACGTGGATGGAGCTTCCGGCTGGCAGGAGGGCTGGTGCCCATGCTGGGCGCCTGCAGCCGGCAAGGGTGCACGCCCAGAGGCAGGGCGGGCTGCTGGCACGGAACGATATAGAACCCCAATCTGGGTGTGCCTACAATACTTACAGGAGAGGTAGCCTCCAATGACGGGCAGGGGGAGGTACTGCACGAGCTGAGCCAGCTTGAAATACGCTACACAGGGGAGGGTGTAGAGCAGGCGGGCGGGCAGGTGGGCGGGCGGTCAGCACCGCGTAGAGCTGCACTCCTCAGCCCCACATCCGCTGCCGGGCACAGGGCCGTGGTGTGGCCGATGTGAGGAGGAGTGTGGCCCGGCACGGTTCTCACCCACAAGCATCTGCCTGGCATCTGAAGGACCTCCCTGCCCCCTTCTGCCACACAGGGCTCCCATCCACAAGCAGCGGCATGGCCCTTTAACAAGGGCCCCTGACAAGGACCTCCCTGCCCCACTCTCACTCCCCAGCAGCTCGCCCAATCAGGACTCACCACAAGCAGCGTCATGGTCCCCCAATCAGGAATCACCACAAGGACATGCCTGCCCCTTGCCCACTCCACGGCAGCTCACCCTCACCCACAAGCAGCGTCATGGCCCCCTCAGTGAGGGCCTCTGACAAGGACCTCCCAGCCCCCTTCCTTTTTATTATTATGAAAAAAGAAGAAGGACAAAACTGTTTGACACACACGGCTCTCACCCACAAGCAGCATCTGGCATTCTGAACCAATACGAAGGAGCTCCCAGCCCCTTCTGTTTCTAATACAGAACCTCCCTGACACACGCACAACACGTTTTTCACCCACAAGCAGCGGCATGGCCCCAAACAACCCTATCCTCCCCCTTCTGCCACACACAGCTTCTCACCCACAAGCAGCGTCATGGCCCCCGTGAAGAAGGTTGCGATGCTCATGGTGAGGAGGGAGGTGCCCAGGGCGGTGTCCGCATCCCTGCCCGCCTCGTAACAGATGCCCGCTATAGAGGTGGCCATGGCGGACAGAAAGATGAGGCCCACATCCTGAACCTGGCCCACTGCAGGGCAGGGTTTTGGGGGGGCAAACCACACAAACGTAACAACACAGCGCAATCTGGAAAAGCTAATTGGCTGCGTTTGAGGGGAGGGGTGAGGTAACGACCAGAGAGAAACATGTGAGGGCAAGCAAGTGAGGTGGCCTTGGCAGACAGAAAGAAAGATGTGGCCCACATCCTGGACCTGGCCCACTGCAGGGCAGGATGGCAGGGAGCAACCGTTTGCCACCAAAGCTGGCACAGCATGCTGCCACCAAAGCAGCCACAGCATGCCAGCACGGCATGCAACTGCAGCACGGCATGCAGCCACAGCATGCGGCCACAGCATGCCAGCTCCACCCGCCGCACCTGAGAAGGGCAGCGTGCTGAGCAGGCAGAAGACAGCTTGGTGGAGGGCGCTTGAGAGGAAGAAGAACTTGCAGAGCTGGTCGATGTAGGGGGCGTAGATGGGGTCCTGCGGGGACGGGGAAGAAAGGAGGAAAGAAAGAAAGAATGGGCAGGTTATCGTTTGACCACAGCGTGCATGTTGGGGATGCCTGCAGAAGCAGCGTGCAGCGTTGAACAGCACAGGCATGCATGTGCGTTTGTGTGTGTGCATGGGGTGTTGAGAGGGGCAAGAAGTGGTAGGGGGGGAGGGAGGGCGGGAGGGCGCAGCTGGCGGCTTGGCAGTCGGGGTAACAGCAGGGGTGTGTGATGCACAGCATGCGCAGCGCCCCTCGCCCTGCCCCAGCCTCTGGCCCGGTGCCTGTCACTGTCCCCGCCCTCGCCCCCCAAGGCGGTGTGCTTGCCTTGAAGACGATGGCGCAGTATGCCACCAGGGTTGGGATGGTGGCAATGGTGTTGATCATCCTGCAGCCAGCCGGGGGTCACGGGCACATTCAAGCAAGCCAACAGGATCTGTGCTTGAAAGAAATGCCATACGAACGTCACTTACCAGTCCTCAGGAACAGGGTGTGCATGGCAGCGCATGCGTGGATTGCCGCCCGACATCAGCACAGGCAAGCTCCCGCTGCCGTCCCATGCCTCCTCCTCTTTCCGCACCGGCGGCGGACGCCCTCCGCCTGCATACCTGAATGCCCTCCCAGCACTGCTGCCAACATCGGCAGCAGCCCCTCCCACCCGCTCACCCAAACACGAGGGCCCGAGAGATATCGGTACCATCTCCTGGCGCCAATCTGGGGTCGATGTCAACCTGCGGGCCCACCCCACCCAGGCCATCCTGCGCTGCCCCTGCACCTGCCGCCGCCGCCACGGGCGTCGTCGGATCCGCCGCCGCCGCCGCTGCTGCTGCTGCTGCTTTGCTGTCGGGGGATGCGGGCAGCGGGAAGGCGTGGTCTGAAAGCTCTCCAGACAGCAGGGGCTCCAAAGCCTCCCCCAGTGCGCTCCCAGTCTCCGTGTGGTTTCCCCCCAGGTGCCACCGCTGCGGGCGGTGCTGCGAGTTGTAGTCGGAGGAGTTGCGGCGGGGGAGATCTACCGAGTTGCGGCGGGGGGACAGCGGGGGAGGGCTGGCGCCCCGTGGCGCGCGGGGGCCGGCGGCAGAGGCAGAGGCGGAGGGTCCGTCCAAACTGGCCCGCCGGGTGGGCCGGCCCCCGCCCCAGGCCAGGCGAGGTCCCGCTCCCAGTCCCGCCTCTGCCGCAGCCTGCGCTGCCGTGGCCGCCGCAGCCGACTGCTCGTGCTCCTCGTCGTGGGGGGCCAGCGCGCTGCCCGACGGCTGCAGAGGCAGGGCAGGGTGGGGAGGGGCGAGCAGCGGGGCAGGTACATCCACGTGTCAACGGTTGGCTGGGGCCTGCACTTGGACACTTCACTTGCCAGGGCGATGCTGCCAGTGTGGCGGTGGTGCCAGCAAGGCAAAAGCTTGACCTGTCCAAGCAGCCTTGGAACGGCTAGCGCCCCCGTGCAGTGGCACCCTCATTCCTGCAGCGCCCCCTGTCCATGCGGCACCCACCCTGCCCATGGGCAGTACGCCCCTGCGGGCTTCCCAACGCCCCAATCATCCTTGGCCTTGCAGCGCACCAGCACCCGCCCCGTTCACCTGGCGTGCGAGGGAGGGGCTGCGGTGCAGCGGCGGGCGTGTGGGTGTGCGCATGGATGCCATGTGGCCTAAACTGCCGGACAGCCAGGCACCGTGGCCGTGCGATGGTGCATACCCGTAGTCGGCGGTGCTGTTTCGCCGCAGGCTGGACCCAAACAGGATGTCGCCCATGCTGGTGGGCATGCTGCTGGTGGGCATGCCCACAGATGCTGAGTCAGCATAGCTGGCGCTCCCCACGCGGATGTTGACGGCCCACGACGGGTCGTCCGCCGCCGCCGCCGCAGCAGCAGGCTGGCGTGCGCCAGGAATGGGCACCGCCCCCCTGCAGCCGCCACCATCCGAGTTGCTGGCGTGTGGCTGCATGGGGAGAGCCCCAGCGCCGTGAGCGCAACGGCGACAAGGGTGCCGGGCAATGAGCTCACGACCTTCTCACAGTCTCTTCACTGAACTAGGTGCAATTATGTGTTCACAATTGCACATGGTTTCCAGGGACGGCGCAGAGAAATCGAAGAAAAATAACGTTCAGCGCGCCACCCTGTCACGGTCACCCCCGAAAGCTCCCTCCTTTCAACTCGCATCAATCCACGCCAATCCCACAGATCCTCGATCACTCTTGTGTAGCTGCCGGCACGAAATTGTCCGATGTCGGCCGGCAGCCTGGAGGAGGTGCAGAGCTTGGAGGGGCACACCGATCGCGTCTGGCAAATCACATGGTCTCCCTCAGGTGCAATCGCAAGCGCTGCGCTGTCGCGCCGCTGCCGCCCGTCCCCCGCCGCCTGCCGCCACCACCGCCGCCGCCCCGCGCCTGCCGCCACTGTGCCTTCCCTCACGCCCCCTCTCGCCCCGGCCACCCTCCCAGGCGACATGCTGGCCAGCTGCGGCGGCGATCGCACGGTGCGCATCTGGGCAGCCGTGCCGAGCACTGGGCGGTGGCGGTGCGCAGCGGTGCTGGAGGACACGCACTCCCGCACCATTCGCTCCGCCTGCTGGTCGCCCGACGGGCGCCACCTGGCAACCGCCTCGTTTGACCGCACCACTGCCATCTGGCACCACTCGGGCGGGGTGTGGGAGAATGTGGCGATGCTGGAGGGACACGAAAGCGAGGTGGGTGGGAGAGGGGAGGGGCAAGATGTGATGAACCATCCTAGAGGCGCGCAGGCCGGGTGTGTGTGGCATGGATGGGGAGCGCATGCGGGCTGAGGGGTGGGGTAGAGTGGAGATGCGGGAGGGGGCGTGAACATGGTATGGTAGGAGTGAGGACGGCTGCAAACAAATGAGGGAGACGGGAATTTGTTGTGTCGCAAAGCAGGAGTGTCAGTTGAGGGAGAAGCGCCCCGCAACACTGCAGTGTCTCGTGAGAGTGTGTTGCTTCCAGTGCGCGTGCAGGGCGGCTGAGTTGGAGCACACTGCGCGGAAAGCAGCTGCCCGATTTGCCCAGCCTGTGCAAGTTTCAGGCAGGTGCAGAGGGGTTTTTTGTGCGCTCCCAGATGGAGCGCTCAACCCTTCTCCCCTTCTCAGTGCACTTTTCCCCCGTGCCTTCGTGGGTTATCATCACCATTCTCCCTCAATAGTGCACTTTGTCCCCCGTTTACAGCTGCTCTGTTGCAACCCACGTTGATCGCAGGTGAAGGAGGTGGCGTGGGCGCCTAATGGCAGCCTCATCGCCACCTGTTCCCGAGACAAGACCGTGTGGCTGTGGGAGGCTGCCCCGGGCAACGAATACGAGGTCGTAGATGTGAAGCACGGGCACTCACAGGTGGGTGTGCATACCCCTCCATCCACGCTAAATGAAATCACGGGCTACCCTAGACAGGTGGCGGGGCAGGCAGTGATGTGGGTCGGCGGCGGCATGTTGCTGGGGGGCAGAGTGAGGCTTCGCGGCTGGCGGGCGGGTGGGGTGTGGATGCCTCGTCGGGCCAGGAACGGGAGGGGGGGCAGAGGCAGCGTGGGGCTTCAAACTGGCAGGCAGCAAGTATGCAGTGAATGTGTCAACGTGTGGGGCACCCGTGACGAGAGGAAGTGGGGGCAGGCCTGGAGCGGGGGCGGGTGCAAGGGGAGCCCCTGGGGCTTGCATGCCCCCCCGGCCGGGTGGCATCCGCAGGCAAAAGACAGTTTGAATTTTTCAGATTCATGTACTTCTCTGTCCCTAATTTGTGGGCTTTGGGACTGTTTGTTTTGCAGACTAGAAGTCGTGGGCAACACACACCCCTTAGCTGAAGATGCCACCCAGCCACCAACCCTCCAGTCCTTCCACACCCTCCCCTCCCTGCCTGCCCTTCCCCATGCCTCCCTTCTCTCCACTCCTCCCCTCCCTTCCCTCCCTCCCTGCCCTCCCTTCCTGCCCTCCCCCC
>JTEE01000320.1:1614258-1627656 GCA_002896455.3 Chlorella sp. ArM0029B | reverse complement strand
TTTCAGCCTATTCACAGACGTCCCTTGTCGCCAGCAGCAGCGCTTTGAGCGGGCCCAACCCAGGACAGGAGGCACTGCTTTTCAGCCTGCCCACCCACGTTTCCCTTTCAGCAAGCATTCTCATCGTGTCCCCAGCGCACCTTGCATCTCTCGGAGGCGCCACGTGCCACAGATCAAGGGCACCGTGCACAGCATACCTGATCGTCTTTTTTTGTAATCGCTTTTGCCGACTCTGTAGCTTGACACCTCCAGCAATCTCTGCCCACCTTCAGAGAACTAGCCTCGTATGCATGCCTTGCACGTCTTGTTTGTATTTAAAAAAAGCAAAGCATATGACAGGGCACGCGGGCACAGGAGGGGAAGCGTGGCAGGCGCTAGTAGGCGGGAAAGGGGGGAGTGCTGCATAAACAAACAGGGGTGGCAATGGGCGCACTGGGTGTGCTAGGGGGGTCTGCGTGGAAATGAAGTGCAGTATGACTGTAACAAACGTTAAACAGTGCCGACGGATGCGTGGTGTGGTCATCAAAAGGCATAAAGCAATCCGGAGACACAGTGCGCTGAGAGAGGACGGGGTGTCAAAAAAAGACATTGCAGGGAGGGTGGGTGCCGCGTACTACGAGGGAGGGGTGATATCAATGGGCCATAAGCTCACAGCATGCCAGCCAAAGCAGTGGCAGCAGCCAGCGCCAGGGTTGCCAACAGCGCAGCAGTGGTACCCCGGGGGCTTGCGCCGCTTGCAGGGCTGGCTGGTGGGGGAGGTGGGGCGCTTGAGGCGCTTGGGGCAGCGGCCTTGGAGGTTTCGTCGGGGGCAGCGGCGGCGGACGCCCCGTTGACGGTTCCAGGCTTGTCAAAGACGCCGAGGGGGTCATAGCTGGCTTTGATGGCCTGCAGGCGAGCAGTGTTGCTCCCGAAGAAGGCCTGCTCGTGCTCGGCCAAAGCATTGGGCTGGTAGTTGACCTGCGCACGGACAGTTGCATGCCATGAGGCGAAGGGTGAGTGGGCGAGTGGATAGGTAGGCGGTTTGGGGCAGGGGCAGCACGGCGCAGGCACGGGGCAGCGCACACCATGTTCACTTGGCCAGCATTGCCACGCGTGCCACCGGCTGTGCAAGCCTTTCATGCAAGCTCGTATTCATCTGCGCGCTTCATAGCGCTGTGCAGCAACACAAAGGTGGGCCGCAGGTGTGCTTCCGTTGCAGCAGAAGCAGCTGTCACCAGGCACCCACATATGCGGCCTCGGGGGTGCCAATGAATGGCTTGATGGTGCTGCACGGAGGGATGGAGGCAGGGTGCGGCAGGGGCAAGCACGGTGGGCAGGTGAGGTGGGCAGCAGGGGGCGAGCAGGGGCAGGGCAGAGAGGGGTGGGCATGGAGGAGTCTTGTTGCCCGCGGAGGGCACGCGCCGTCATGCCGGTCACTGCATGAGGCATGGGGCATGGAGCCACAGGCACACCCCAACCTGCCCCACGACACTGTGAGTCCCACAGTTATGTGAAACAGCCTCTGCCAGCCAGGCAGCTGGGCTCCTGCCCGCGTTCAGAAGGCGCTCACCGCCTGGCCTTGCTGCACGCTGCCAGTCTCACGATTGCTACATGCTCCGTGACTCTCGCTGGTGCCGCATATGTTGGGCCAGTCCGCCCATGCGTGTGCTGCCACCCAGGCAGCTGTGCGCAGCGTCCTTGCACGGGAAACAGTATGCAGCACCCCTGACATGCCGCCCTGATACAAGCCCCCCCGTGCATCCCTCCTACGCCGCCCTTCTGCTGCCCCCTATTACGCCGCCCTGGCAAAGGTCTTCTATCACGCCGCCCGAATTCGAGGCCCCTATCACGCTGCCCTCACACACCGCCCTTTTGCCGCCCCCTGCCATGCTGCCCTGATATGCCGCCCCCCCCAAGGCAGGCCAGCTGGGGCTCACGTGAGGACACGGTTGGAGATGTTGGCGGGGATCGCCAGCAAGGGCACCGTCTCTGGGGTTCCACTCAGGCTGGCAGCCAGGTCGGAAGATACGCCGACCACGCCATCAATGATGAAGTACCTGCGCCCAAAACCAGCATTGACAGGTGCACGCGGTCTTCTCAGGGGGTGGCATGGGCACGCATGCATGCACTTAAGGCTCTGAAGACACCCAGCCATGCAAGCAAGCGGACACCGCAGCCAGGCCAGTCTTGGTTGCACCCCTGGGCAGCACAGCGCAGCCCGAGCCCCCCGCAATGCGGGCCACCCAGGCATGCTGGAAGCCCCGGGTGACGCAGCCTGGGCCCGCTCGCTCGGCGGCGGCTCACTTGTCGCGGTGGGGGAAGGCGGTGGCGTCTGACGCCTTCTCGTTGTACGCTCCTCCCAGCACGTGCCCGGAGATGGACAGCAGGCACTCGATGCCCTCCGAAGCATCGCAGGCATCGCTCATCTCCTTGGACAGTTGAACCAGGGCCTGCGGCAGTTGGCAGGGAGTCAGGCAGGCACCTGTGAGTGGCCCGTCCCACACTGGGCCAGCGATGCATGCCTCACATGGCACGCACCAATGCGCGTGGCTGTAAAAGACTTACAGTGACGTCTCCCACCCACAGTTACAACAAACAACAACGATGCTGACACACACAACAGTGCACCCCTTTCACCCGCACGCCCGCCTCACTTGCCGTCGCTTACCCAAACTGAACCAGCGATGCATGCCGCAGATGGCACGCAACGGTGCACGTAGCTCCAATGACAAATACTGGCAGGTCCCACAGATGCCACCACACTGGTTCAGCATGCATGCATGCGACTAAACAACAAGTCACAGATTGCACCCCACTCACCTGCATGCTCATCCCTGGGGGCTGCCTCAAAAGATGCCGGCATAGGCTCAGCAGGCATGCAAGTAGACAACAAAGAACTGCAAGCACCCCACTCACCCGCACGCCCGCCTCAGGCAGCAGGCCAGACAGGCGGGACTGGCTGTAGTGCCACACATTGTAGGCGGGTCCGCCCACCACCTTCAGCTCGTCCTGCCCCGACATGAGCTTGGCCATGAAAGCCATGTTGGCAGGGGTGGCGGTGAAGTTGCCGGCAGAGCCCCAGGGCATGCCGCCAGGGGCCCAGTTGGGCACCACCTGCAGGCAGGGCGGTGCAGGGGCACGGCTTGTCAGTCGGCAGCGGGAAGGGTGGTGCAGGGGCACGGGTTGGCAGCCATAGGCGGGGTGGTGCAGCCGTAGTGTAAGGTTGGCATGCAGGTTTGATGGGTGGAAGGCATGGCCCTCAGTGGGGGACCACCTGCACTTTCTTGTCCTTTGCGACAAGACGCACTCCGATACACTCCCCGCACCGTTGCTGGCTCCAAGTAGAGTTGAAATGTGATTGAATGCATTGATTTATTGATTGCAGGCAGTGCAGGGGGCGGTGCAGGAGCGCAGCTTGGAAGCTCTCAGCCCGACAAATGCACACTGGGCAGGCAGCAAACGCATCGCAAGCCATGCCGCCGCAGGGTGGCGCTCGTTCAGCGGTTGCCATTGTCCCAAGGCCGCTAACTGCCCCCGTATGCCAGCCCGGGAAGGGCATGGGCAGGCACACTCGGGCAAATGTCTAGTGCACCGAGGAACAGAAAACAAGCAAGTGCCTCCTCACCTTCTGTGCCGCCAGGTCGTAGTAGGAGGGGAAGGCCTGCAGGATATCATCCTTGGACGGGCCCGCAGGGTCTAGGTTGCTCAGCAGTCCTGCCGCCTCCAGCACCTGCACCCCCTCTGCCGGCTCCCCAAGAAACACGCCCTGCATGGATGGACAGTAAGCGTTGCAGTTACTGCAGTCATTGCAGGTACACTTTCATCACCACAGTCACTGCAGATGCACACTGCATGGGCTCCCAAAAGGATGCCATGCACGTGGGTGGCAGGGTGAACAGAAGAAAGCGGTGGCTGCCCGCCCTCCTCCCTCCCCTGCCCTCCCGTGCAGCTGCACAGCTTGTGTTGCTGCAAACAGCTTCCGTCCGACACACTCTCCCCCCGTCTTGTCCCATTGAGGAAGTGGCTGGCTCCCCGTGGACTTGTACTATATTGATGGAATGGCTGATTGGCTGCACCCCACTGGCCGGTTTGGCGCCTTACCGAGAGGGCAAAGGTTGCAAATGACAGGTCGTACGTCAGTCCCACACGGTTGTCCAGGGTGGGCAGCGCCTGCAGCACAGGTGAGCTTGAGATGCCGATGATCAATGGGTCGATTGGTGGGTTGGAAAGCACACATACGTGCCTGTAGCTGAGGCAGAAGGCAGGCACTCGAGTGGGACCACACAAGCGGACCCTAGCATGGTGGGGCTCAGCTGGTGGGACGAGGTACAACCACCCTGCCAAACAGCGGAAACAGGCATGGTCATGAGTGCATGTGGGTGGGGTGGGTGGTGCATGCAGCTGGCCGGCGCGCTAACATGGTACAAGACATGTATACAGAGATGTATTAAATGATCTATTAAAGAGGCTGAGTACTATCATGTTAAACATAGCAGGATGGCGCTTAGTAAGCTGTCGCCCCAGCAGGGCTTCCAGCAGGCCTTACCTTTTGGAAGGCCATGAAAGCGGCCACGGTGGTCTCCACGCCTGGTAGGTAGTTGATCTGCTGGAGCGGCAATGGTGGCGGGACAGAGGAGTTGAGCAGGGTTAGCGGCAGGGCAGGGCAAGGCAGAGGAAGACGCGACGCTGCCAAGCAAAAATGCCTCCCCCCAGCTTCCGTCGTTCGCGTGCAGGGGCGCCACATTCTTCGCATTCGTTCCTTTCATCCTTTCTCTGCCCCTTGCCCATCATTACACAAAGTCGTGCACAGGAGCCCCGTACCACCCCACACAGCCACCCCACAGCATGCACCGCTTAGCGCCCCACCCGACGCAGCCGCCCCACAACCCGCACCGCCCCGCGCAGCGTCCCGTCCCACCCCACCCAGTACCTCAACAGCACCCCATTCTGCCACCCCACAACACGCCCCGCACAGCACCGCCACCCCACCTCACCGCCAGATAGCTCATGCGGCCCTCGTTTGGCAGGATGGCGATTGTGTAGGTGAAGGATGTGACGATGGCAAAGGTGCCGCCCCCGCCGCCGCAAGACGCCCACAGCAAGTCTGGGTGGCTGGCTGCAGGCCGGAAAGGGGAGGGGGCACAGGGAGGGAAGCTGGGAGGAAGCTGGTGCGGGAGGCGCCGGGTGTGGGCACTGAGGGGGGCATCCAGAGGGAATGTTGGCGACCCTTGATGGGTGGAGGGCTGGGTGGAGGGTGGGGCGGTGGGCGGGGCAGCGAAGGCGGGCGGGTGGTGGCAGCGGGAAAGGGGGGCGGACCATCCCTCTTTGTTGCGGGGAGGCTTGCAGGCCCGCCCAGGCTTTGACCAACTTGTCAACGAGCGGGTGCAATGCCAGCGAGGGTTCCCACGCGTGGAGCTGCGGCCTATACATACTATGGCATTCACGAGCAGACGAACAGCCAGTCTGTTCAGATCTTGGGACAACAAGCAGGTCCCATGTCGGGGCATCCCCGGCCGCCTGCGGTGCCCCACAAGTGACATGCCAGCACGACAAGCCAGCCGGCTGCTGCCGCACTGCTCAGCTCGCAACCCTGCACAATGCTGCCACTGCATTGTACGGCTGCCCCACTGTTCCCACCCACTCGGATCTGGGGACAGAAGGCCAGCCTCAGAATGGTGCACCCCCACCCCCTGCTTTCCCGCCCACGGCAGACAAGCCAGAGTGCAGGCCAGCCCGCAGCAACAGCCCCTCCCCTCCCACTCACTGGCGTTGGCCTGCACAATGCTGCCGTCTGCCAGCACCGCCTCCAAGGCCACCACGTTGTCACACCCCAGCCCCAGGTAGCGGCCCAGCAGGCCAAACCCGCCTCCCAGGTTGAAGCCTGCACGCCAGTCCAGGGGAGGGGTCAGGGTGATGGGAGGGTGATGTGATGGGGAGGCGGGGAGAGAAGGTGGAGCGGCGGCGGAACGCTGGGTGGGGCGAGGACGCGGCTGCGCCGCTGGGCTGGGCAAGCTGTGTAGACAGGAAAACAAACGCGCCTGAGGTGCCCACGAAAGAGCAGAGGCCGGTTGTGAGCGCGGCTCCGGTGATGTTGGTGGCGTGCAGCGCGCTGAGCGTCATCACGTTGCTGCTGCCGGCGCCCACCTGCTCGGCAACGGCGGCAGCAGAGGGCAGGCGGTTGGCAGCCAGGTTGGGCCAACGCGCCAGGCACAGAGGGGCACGGTGACCCCGGCATGCACCGTGACCCACAACTGGTCAAGGCTGTGCCAACGGTTGAACGTCCTGTACCAACTTTGATACAAATGCCTCCTCGCTTCACCCATGATACAGTGGGCGAAGCACGCGGCACACAGCATCAGCGGCAGCCCGCCGCCAGCCCAAGAACCAGCCAGCACTGGCACTTCGCCTCAGCCGACTCACCGTGAAGAGCTTCTTGTCGGTGCTCAGGCTGGTGGCTGTCATGCTGGTCACATCTATCACAAGGTAGCCGTCTTGCACCGATGCGCCCTGGAAGCCCTGGCGCCCGGCGGCAGGGGTCACTTTGACGCCCCACGAATTGGCGCACTTGACGGCCTCCGAAACCTCGGCGGTGCTGGTGGCGTAGAAGACTGCCGCGGGGGAGCGCAGCACGCGGGCGTTGAAGGTCCTGCAGCAGGAAGGGAGAGGGGTCAGATGAGAGCTGCAGCGGCAGCTTCCCCGAGACGGCGGCGGCTGGCGGCGGCGGGGGAACCCAAATGCACCAATAGACACCGGCGCAAAGCTGCACCCGCCTGCGGGCTTCGTCGTAGTCGACGTCCTCGGGGAACACGACGCTCGCATTGATGGCCAGCAGGCAACCCCGGAACAACGGCTGGATAAAGACCGCGGCGCAGTCGGGCCCACAGGCGTCGCCTGCTGGGCCTTCGGCTGCCCAGGACGGCGTGCAGCACGCTGCCAGCGCAATCAAGAGGGCTAAAACCAGGCGGGAGCGCTGGTGCGCAGGAGTGGTGGCCGAAGCTACCGTCATGCTTGCAAGGGCCTGGACGGAGGGCGTAACAACGCTGCGGAGGGCAGCACAGGGCCTTGGCAAAGAGCAAATGTAGGACGGGGAGCCAAAAGATCTAACCGTACCGACACCTGCACGAGCTCAAGCGGTCAGGTGGCCCCAGGGACCAGCTGGTACAGCTGGGGGCAATGCACTTAAATGCACCTGCATATGCAAAATGTCTCCTCATTGAGAGCGGCACGGTCATCTCAGAGTCTGGTTTTGTGTCAGCCCACTGCATGCATGGTATCCATTCTGTGGGTGTAGGTGGGTGCCCCGATGTCGCTCTGCACTGCCGCAGGTGCTGTGAGCTGTGCGCACTGGCGGGTTCTTTCACGACCCGCGCGCGAGCACCATCAAGCGTTCATTGACGTCGCGTTGCCGGCGCAGCAGTGCCAGTGAGCAACCGGGATTTTGTGCAGTGCTGTGCCTCCTCCAGCTGTATACATCAACAACTGCAGCACAGCCTCAGCACACGGGCCAGGGCGGCTTAAGGGCGGCACAACGGCTGCAACATCGCTGGCAACGGCGGCAGTTGCCAGCGGCAGCGTATCATTTGACCTATGCTCAGTTGTGGGAGGGGAAGTTGTGAGAATCGGTGTGACGGTCCCATAGGAGCTCGGCCAGGCCTAGCAAACACGGTGCCAGCAGGCAGGCAGCTGGCACAGTTGAAACCCTGTCTAGTCTAGTCTAGTCGTTACAGCTTTTCACATCCCCTGAAAGGGGATTCAACTTCAGGACGAACCAAATCCTGAGAGGTTGACGAGGCATGCACCACAAGCCCCTGAAAACATGAAAACATGAAAACAGGGTCTAAAAACAAACTGGCTGTGTGAATCAACGAAAGTGTGGGTGCAGCACCGGGGGATGTATGAGTGGTCTAGCTGCTGATAGAGAAGTAATTGTTCCATTGTGATTTGCTGGCTGCGGCTTCAAAGAGGTCGGGGCGGCCCTCGCACCGGCGGCGGAGCTCAGAGCGGGGGATCTTGGCAGACACGTCAGCGGCATACATGGACAGGAGAGAGGGGCGCGTGCGGCTCTGTGCGGGTGCGGATGAGACAATGTCACCAAAAAACAGCTGCTTTGCCATGCGGCAGTCAGGCATTCTCAGGATGTGTCCCACCCAGCAGCCTCGCTGGAAACCCTGTCGTGCAACTGCCCACCCCTGCCTGCCGCCGTCTGTTGATGTCAGGCTGCGAGGCCAACTCCTGTCCAACCACGCGTCCATGTTCATGTCTTTGCGACAAGAAGCGTGCTTTACGGCTCATTAGAAGCTATGTGGCGCTCAGTGCTGGCTCCCCCTGCCGCTCAGCATTGGACGACCCAGGCAAGAGCAGGCCAGTGCACCACCCTGTTGCGGAGCCCAGCTGAGCTTTTCAAGGTCCGCTGTGACCTAGATATGCTGTGATCATGAGTCCACAGAGGTGCGCCTATGGGGTTGACTGCCACACGGTGTCATGCAAGCGCTATGCAAGTTCTTCGCGGCGGCGGCGGGCTGCGCTGGGCCTGCTGCGGCACCTGCCGCCCGGCATGCCCCCCCTCCATGCTGCAACATGTTCAACAAGCAATCCTCTTCGCACACCAGCAGCGGGCGGGCGATCCGCCAGACACACACGTGGATTTTAAATTGCCCAACACGCTGGCGCCGGGCAGCAGGTCTTCAGCCCAGGTTGGCCCAGCTGAGGGCAAATAGCTGCAAGGAACTGCCAGCCTGTGGCCGGCACTTGGAGGCCTGCAGGGCAGCCGAGCCTCATGGCCTCGGAGGCGGCTCAGCGGGCGCCCTTGAGCGGCCTAGACGGAGGCGAGGGCGGCGCTCTGGTGGCTGCAGTGATCGACAACCGGGCCGGCGAGGTGGGCGTGGCAGTCTTGGAGGCGGGCGGCGGCACCCTGCTGCTGGCGCAGCACGTCGAGGCCACCCGCACATTTGTGCACACACTGTGAGTCGCCTCGCCTCAATCTACCTCCCACCCATACATTGCACCTATTATTGGCTGCTTCTCATGCACTACACTTGCTGCACAGGAGCAGAGCCAGGCTGCAGCTCTCTCTGCACCCGCCCCGTTCGTGTGCCGCCGCAGCAGCAACCCTGTTCCGTGTCGCCGCTGCAGGAGTCTGCTGGGCCAGCACGCACCGCAGCGCCTGCTGGTGGTGGCCCAGGCACAGGACACGGGAGTGGCCAAAGCCACGCAGACGCAGTTTAAGCAGGTGGGTGCTGGGTGCTGGGTGCCAGGGAGCCTGCAAATGTGAGCGTCGGCGCCCCGTGGCACCCGCCGCCCGCCCTGGCCGCCGTCAGACTCACACGCTGCTCGCCCGGGAGCTGAATGGCGGCTTTGGCTCCTATTCTCGTTGGCTTCCTCAAACCCACGCCCTCGAAATGTAACCAAAGGCATGTTTTCTAGGAGAACAAACAATCATGTTCTGTACTCGGCTTGCCCCGCCTGCCTGGCTCTTGGCTGGCTGCCTGCAGGTGCCGCTGCCGCGTGGGGCCTGGGACGACAGCGCCGGCTTCGTGGCCCTCACCCGCTACGCCACGCCCGAGGCACGGGCGGTGCTTGAGGCGGGGATGCTGCAGGCAGCGCCCAGCGGATACCTGGCGTATGCTGCGGCGGGCGCGCTGATCAAGTGGGTGCTCAGGGTTGCGGGGATATGGGGGTGTGCATGCATGCTGTTCTGTGTGTTGGGTGCTGCATCTGATAGCAATGTGCGATGAGTTTCCGGGGACAAATAGAGGTCGCAATGATCAAAAGGGATTGGCAGCTGTGCAGGAGCTGCTGTCGTTTCACCGGTGGTGAAACTAGGCGTACGGGTGCATGTGTGCATGACATGACCTGTGTGCCTGGCATCTGCCAGGCACCCGCCGCTCCAGTGTATCCCTCTGCCACACGTCCGCTCCTCCAGCCGTGCCCGCTCCTCTCCCTCCCCTCAGCTACCTTGCGCAAGGCGACAACGGCCTCGGGCTGGTGCTGGCAGCTGCCAGCCTGGCGGTGCGCCACGTGGGCAGCGGTGACGCCCATATGGCGATCGATGCCGCCACAGTGGCAGCTCTGGAGCTGATCCATCCCATACGGGTGGGCACCTGCTCCTCTCACCTCAACGGCCTCACACTCTTCAGGTGGGTGCTGGGCGCAGGTGGCGCACGCTGGGCCTGCTGTCTGACCTCTGCAGGCTTCGTGCACAGCATGTGCATGCTGTGAGGCGGCTGGGCTTAGCCTGTGGGGCACCGCGGGTGGGCAGCACATGGTATAATTGCTCAAGCGCTTGCCGTGCAACCGTCTACACCACACAGTGGGGGCTGTGGGGCGGTGGCCCTGTCAGCTTCACGGCTTTTTTATGGGCAAACGCTCATGCCAGCCTCTGCACACCCTGCCAGCTCAGCAGCCATTCGCACATGGTCCTCTGGCCCGCCGCCTGCTTCCCCAGCAGGGTCCTGAACCGCACCAAGACGCGCTGCGGCTCACGCCTGCTGCGAGCCAACCTGCTGCAGCCGCTGCGCGACGTGGCCACGCTCAATGCACGGTGCGTGCACCCGCAAAGACAACAGCAGGGTGGGATTGCATGGCGAGAAGATGCATCTGTCAGCAGCAGCCGCGGTGTGAATTGGGTGAGGCAGCGGCGGCAGCAGTGGGAGCAGGGTTGCCGCGGCCTGCCCCGGACTTGTGTGCCCCTGCAGCGACAAGCAGGCACCTTGCTTCCTGCCTGGTCAGCAACGAGGCTGTGCCCCCTGGGTCTCTTTGTGGCTGCGCGCCTCGCTGTGCAATTTTTAGCCGAGCGCGGGGCGTGTGGGACCGCTGCCTGGTCAATAATCCCAGAGATGTGCCCGTCCTGCAGCCGTGGGCAGGCACCTTGCCTTCCCTGCCTGGACCCACACATGCAGTGCCTCCTGGGCTCCCAATGTCATGCAGTGCCATCTGGCTCCCGATGTCATGCAGTGCCTCCTGGGCTCCCAATGTCATGCAGTGCCTCCTGGGCTCCCAATGTCATGCAGTGCCTCCTGGGCTCCCATTGCCTGGCTGCTGGTGCCGGCACGTGCCGGCATGCTGCCCGGCACCCACTCTCTCCAAGCACACCTGCACCCTGCCTTGCCCTGCACCACATCTGTGAAGGAGCTTTACAGAGCTGTAGATAGCTGTAAAGAGGCTAGGACGGCACCACCCCCTCTGCTCTGCTACAGGTACGACTGTGTGGAGGAGTTTCTGGGGGATGACGAGATGGCCTTCAATGTGTCTGCATGCCTGGCGCAGCTACCGCCTGACCTGGACAAGTGAGTGGGTGAGCGAGTGAGTGGGTGAGCGAGTGAGTGAGCGAGTGTGCGTGAGTGAGTGAGTGAGTGAGCGAGGCCAAGCACGCAAAGTGAGCTGGTTGTATAGCAAGCCACAGGCACCTGCGTTAGTACATGGTGCACAGCACTCAATGCAGCAAGCATTCACCGGCAGCTGCGCAGGCATGCCTGTGCCCCCGCCCTGTACGCTGTGCCGCTGCCCTGCCCGCTGCGCCTGCGCCCTGCCCGCTGTGCCCCTCCCCTGTCCCCAAGATGTGCGATGGGATGACGGTGCTCAGCATCCTTTGATATCATTAACCCTGAACACCTGGCCTGCCCTGCCCTGCCCTGCCCTGCCCTGCCCCGCCCCGCCCTGCCCTGCCCCGCAGGATGTGCGGCAGCCTGTGCCTGCGCCCCGCCAAGAGCGACCTGGGCACACTGCGACGCATTGCCGCCATGATACAGGCGTGCAGGGGGGGAGGGAGGGCCGGAGGGCATTGGGCAGCGGGCAGCACAGCATACCATATATATCAACATATGTAGACATGGTGTGCAGGCACTATGTGCAGGCACTGTGTGCACGCATGTACAGGCATGTGCAGGCACCATGCTCATATATGTTGTGCAGGCACCATGCACAATGCACCGCAGCCCAGCCCAGCAGCCACAGCAGCCACAGCAGCCACAGCTGACAGGACCCCCTCTGCTTCCTGGCACCCTTGCTGCACACACTGCTGTCACCCTGTCACCCTGTCACCCTGCCCTCACCTCTCCTGGCTGACCCAATCCAGGGAGCTGCTGCGGAGGCTGTCATCACCCTGCCCCCGGTTTCCTCCCCGCCTGCATGTTCCTGTCCCGCCTCACCTGCATCCCGCTGCAGACTGCGCTGGGCGTGCTGGCCCAGCTGCACTCCGCTCCTGAGGTTCCCCCGCCACCCGCCACCCCATGTTGTTTCGGGCGGCGCTGCCCTTCAATCATTCGTGCATGCATGGCCTCACTTCACAGCGCTGCCGCAACACCAACGCGTGCCCTGCCCCTCCCCAGGCACACACTCCATACTCCACGTCGCCGCTCCTTTCTAACCCACACTCCTGCCCCCCAGCAGAGCTTCATCCTTCTGCACGAGTCCCTGGGCGTGCTGCCCCAGCTGGCGTCGGCTCTGGCAGGGGCGCGCTGCGAGGTGCTGCGCGCGGTGGGCGGTGCCGCTGGGCACGCTGCCTGGGGCAAGCTGCGTGCTGAGCTGGAGGCAGCGCTGGAGGAGGACGTGGCGTCCTCCAAAAACACCTTTCTCAACAGGTGGGTTACTTTCTACCTACAAGCGGCAGGGAATGCCAGAGGGTGAGCAGGCAGGTGGGCAGGAACTGATTTGTGGGGCAGACGGTGACAATACGGAAGTAGCCTGCGGGGATGGTGGCTGGGCCGGCGCAGGCGGGGTGGGCAGCGAGGCCAGTGGTGAGGAAGAGCAGAGGCGGGGAAGCAAGGGGCAGGGCAAAGGGCTGACCTGGCGCAGCCGTTAGCACTGCCCCCAACTCCAAAACTTGGCTGTGCTGTGCTGTGCTGTGCAGGACGCAGCAGTGCTTTGCTGTGAAGAAGGGAGTGGACGGCTTCCTGGATGTGGCCCGCCAAACCTTTTGCCGCGTCACAGAGCAGGCAAGCGTGGGCCAGCCAGTAGTGTGGGTGGGAGAGAAAGAAGAGGATTACAGCCCGAGGACATGGGTTTGAGAAACTGGCGTTAAATCAAGCCAAAGGCACCAGTCAGCTGCTGCAGCTGCCAGGTGGGGAAGAGCGAGGCAGTGCAGGGACAGGAGGGAGGCTGGGAAAGTTATGAGGGAGGGACGACATTCAAGCAGGGAATCAAACCATTCGTGCACTTCTGTCGAATGTGCCCAGGGGTGCCACCATGCCTGCACATGCATCCACTTTCCTACCCCATGAGTTCAGACCAGGTTGTAACCCTTTTGTGCCTACCCTGCCTGCCACCCCGCCTCCCCACACGCCCCCCTCAGGTGCACGAGCTAGCTGGGCAGCTGCGGGAGCAGCACCGCCTGCCAGACATGCAGGTTCGGTACACAGCCAAGCGTGGCTTCCACTTCCAGCTGGGCGGGGGGGCAGGCGGCGGCCCTGGCGGGCGCGGCGG
>JTEE01000320.1:1559936-1602498 GCA_002896455.3 Chlorella sp. ArM0029B | reverse complement strand
TATTCCCTCCCTCCCTTGGCGCGCCCCTGGCTCCTCCTCTGGCCAGCCAGCCGCCCCACCCAGCACCCAGCACCCATCCCCGTCCCCGTCCCCCTATAACAAACCTGACCATCTAGGCTGTTCGCACAGGCGGCCGCCACCCACTCTCATCTGCTCTCCCACTGAATCAATCAATAAACTTAGTAGTACTGGTGCAAAACTGGGACACACCTGCTCGTCCAAGCTGTCCACGTAAGCGACCGCCACCTCAGCAGGGTCGTCTGTCTGCAGCAGCTTGGCCAGCAGGTCTGTGGCTGCCATCTGCTGCTGCCGGGAGTCCCGGATTGCGTCTTGCATGCGGTGCGCGGTGGTGGCGGCGGCGTCATCCGAACCGCCGCGGCTGCCGTCGCCGCTGCCTTTGCGGTCCTTGCGGCTCGACTGGCACACCCAGGAAGCCGGCTGCCGCAGCTGTTGCAGGTGTAGGAGGCGAGGTGCTGAGAGTGTGTGCTGGCCCTGCTGGCGGGCACGCTGGGGGCCTGCAGGCAGAGGAGCGGCGAGTGTGCGGCGGTGTGGGGCGGCAGGCGGCCTCTCACAGCTGGCCGGCAGGTGGGGTGGCGGTGTCGCGCGCTGGTGGCGCGCACGAGAGTAGCCGCATTACCATGGCTCGAGGCGCCGCAGCGCTGCGCAGTGCAGCTCGTCGCGGCCGACATGCTGCGGAAAGGGTAGTGTCGTGAACACAAACACCCAGCAAGCCTCGAAATGTGAAACCATGTACTCCAGGCTCTGATCGCAGGCCTGCCTCAAGGGGCCCGGCCTCGTCTACCCACCTGGCACCAGCGGGCGGCCGCGATTTGTCGCCAGCGGGCGGCCGCAAGCGGCGCTCCCTCCCACCAAGTGATGCTGGACTGCTGGGTTACAAAGTCAATGCACACGTCATGCATTAGTACAATTGCTTTCTTCGAGTACACATTGGTAATGCTGGGTACGGTGAAAGGCGCTACAAGGATCAAGGGCGATGGGGGGCGCCGGCGGTGGGGTGCACGGCCGCAGGGGGGGCGTTCGTTGGGGGCGCAACTCAGGAGGCGGGTGCTGGCTGGGCGGGAAAGACGAGGATCGCAACTCGATAAGACTTGTTGGTAGAAGAAAGATCGAATGCTGCTGTTTGGATGGAAGCAGAGGCAGCAGGCGGGGGGCGGTTGGGTACAGTGGGTGGGCAGGGAAGGAAGGAAAGACAGTGCGGTGTATGCGGGTAGCGGGGAGCCCAATAGAGGAGGGGGCAGCCTGTGGGGGAGAAGCAGGGGAGAAAGGAATTGGGGGTGGGGTTGTATCACATCGAAACTTGAGGAGGGAGAGAAGTTTGAAGCACAGTAGTACACACGGGTGGGCGTCGTCGCAACCGAACCTGCAAGCACTCATCCATGACTGCATGGTACTCGCGTGGGTCCGGGAAAGAAGACAGTGGAACAGAGAGGGATGCACATCATCTGAGTGTGTTGTCGGTCATGCGGGCGCACAGGGCGCGGATCTCCAGGGCAACACTGCGCAGCATGGTGTGCCTGGGTGCCTGCGGTTGGCTGGGGCGGGGTTGGCTGGGGGACAGGGTCGGGGCGCCCAAACGAGTGGGAAGGGTCTTGTATGGTGCCGGAGCCGTGCACATTGGCGACAGGCGCTCGGCCGCCCGGCCACGGCTCACACATCGAGCGCGGCACGCTGCTGTGCCTCGCACCGAATGGATGCCAGTTTGGCGAGGCGCTGCGCCTTTTGGTTCTCCAGAAACGCGTCGCCCCCAAACGTGTCCTGCGCCGAGGCGCGGGCAGCCTCCAGGTCGAGCAAAGTGAAGAAGAGTCCGTCGTGGCTGGTGAGGGCATACACAGCCGCAGCCGGGCGCAGCACCTGCGCACGCTCCTCCTCCGTCCATGCGGTGATCAGACGCTGCAAGGGTGGCAGCGCGTGGGCGAGCGTGTGCACGCATGTGAGCTAGTGTGTGAGCTGTGTTGGGCGGGAGGGAAGCAGCCCATAGGGTTTGGAGCGCTGAGGCAGCTGATTGCATGCCCGCCACGCCCGCCGCGCCCGCTCCCCAGTTCTGGCCGACACTTCACGCGGGCGGGGGCGCTCAGGCTCTTCAGCCGCCCACACCTTCCCGCAGGCAGACCCAATGCGCAACACACACACACTCACACACACACTAAACAACTACGACAGTAGCAACCCAATTGCTTATGCAGTGTTCGTGCCTGCCACCATGCAGCGTTACCTTGAGCAGGCTGTGCTCCGGCTCCGTTGCTGCCGCCTGCGCCTCGGAGGCCGCGTTCCACGCCTCATCCAGCAGCACCAAAGCGTCCCAAGCTGCCTGGTCCTCCTGCCGAGACTCCCGAGGGATGCTGCGGAACACGCGCATGCCCTGCACGGCAACAGTGGCACAGTTGGAAGGGCAGGGCTCAGCATCGGTGCAGCGTCAGAGCGTGCGTGGCGCTCGCACTGCAGAGAGATGCCGGGCAACATGCACATGCCCCGGGGACGGACGGATGTGGGGGCAGAGGTGTGACCAGGCGAGGGCGTGCATACTATGCCTAAAGGGCGAGGGAACGAACCGCACGATGCGGCGCCACACGCCCTCATGCCACTGTTAACCAGCACACTGTTGCCCCACCCCTTGCCATGTCGTGCCGTCCCTTACCATGGTCCAGCACTTGCGGATGGTGATAAAAAGACGCTCGTCGAGCTCGGCTGCCCTGCTGGCGGCCAGCACGGCTGCATCATCTGTTGTCAGCATCGCCCGCACCAGCTTGGTGGCCCGCTGGGCGGCTGGATCGCAGGCCAAAATGGCCAGGATGGGATCCAGCAGCAGCATGTAGGCGTTCATGCGGGCGTAGGCGTCGTGCGACGCGCGTGGGTCGTTGGCGTGGCCGCCCTCCCAGCCCGCGGCGCCGGCGCCTGCGCGTACGGCGCCAGCACGCCGGCGGCATGCGCGGGGGCGCGCTGCTGGCGCTGGGAAGCCATGGGGGGCTGCTGCTGCTGGGAGGCGCTGCCGGGCTGCAAAAATGCGCAGGCCTATATCATAGGGCACAGAGAACGGAGGGTTGAGTATGGGAAGCAACACAGAAAGGCGGGGGCGCCAGGCAGCTGGCGGCGGCGGCAGTGAGAGACGCAACCCTAGGGTCCAAAACCCTTGTCGCCGCGCCCTCGGCTTGCTGTTCATCAGTCTACGGTCCCCACCGCCCGCCAGGTAGCGCACCGGTGGCCTGAGCGCAAAGTGTCCGGTCCACGCCCAGCTGTGTCGTGCTCGCCATCCTGTCTGCGCTCTGGATGACGAGGATGTGCGGAGCAAGCTGTTGGGATTCACGACGCTGCCACAAGTTGGGTGAGAGTTCAACACATTCAGTCGTGCTGTGGATCTAGCGCAGCAGAGCTCAACTGTAACTGATCGCATCTTCAAGGTAAACCCTTCAAATTTTCCAACAAACGCTTCGAGCGCCGCAGCGCGCGCCTCCGCAGCTCCCACATTGCTCGGCCAGTACGGGCAATTCAACGGTCCAGGCATCCCGCCGGGCATTGCATCTGATCTAAATAAAATCCATGCACAGATTAAAAATCGGGGGACGTGTTTCTCACTAGGCGCGCTGAGCATAGCTCAGCATGCACGGATGGAATTCGGCCCTCCTGCATCGTCCTTGAGCTCTGACAAGCGATACATTGCGTCAAAAATATCCACGCAGCGATGCAGCGAGTGCAGGCTCCCGCTTCGGGCAGTGCGGCTCTGCTGCCACCGCCGTCGGCAAGGCTGTGCTGCCGTCCATTTACCGCAGGAGCAGCTGCGCGCGCTCCTGGAGCCGCCACGCGGCAGTCGCTGCAAGCGGCGCCGGCAGCGGCACAGCGGCAGCGGCGGCAGGTGGCGGTGGCGGCGGGCTCTGGCGGGTTTGGCAAGGTGCAGGACAAGAAACTGAGCAAGCAGAAGGCGTGCCCGTGCGGTAGCGGCCTGGCATTCAAGGTGCGCCCCATGAGCGCCTGTGAACAGCGGATGTTCATTGCACAGTCGCCAATTCTGGACGTGGGGGCCAGCGCAAAGCCAGGCGCACTCGGCAGGGCAAAGTGGCATGCCCAGAGACACACTGCTGCTGTTTTGCTTACTTGACAATGAGCAAACAACTAGTTATGCAGCAGTCATGCGCGCCGGCCCACTCGTGCTCGGCTCCTCAGCATGCACGTCACGTGCTCCCCGCACTGCCTGCCTGCCTGCCTGCCTGCAGGAGTGCTGCCAGCTCCTTCACGACGGCAAGCTGCCCGACACGCCCGAGCAGCTCATGCGATCCCGCTTCACAGCATACGTCAAGGGTGAGGCGACGCTCACGCTTGGGGGGCATGCCTGGCAGCGGTGGCATTCCTGGCAGCTGCGCCATGCCCCTGCAGGCACACCCGATCAGATTGTGCATCGCACCCTGCCTCCTGCTTGCCCGCCGCTCTCAGCAATCGCCACTTGCTGGTTGGCGGCTGAAAGGCAGCGTTGGTGCCTTTGCCTTCTTCCTGTGGGCTTCCTCATTCCCACGCCCTCTGTCTGTATTGTGCTTCCTTATTTGTCAACCCACCACCTGCCACTCCGCCTGCTGCTGCTCCTGTCTCGCCTCGCCGCACTCTGTGCTGCGCTCCGCGGCGTTGAGAAGCAACTTGCTTAGCCCGCTGCTTGCTTAGCCCGCTGTTCTGCAGGGCGATCCATTGGCGCTACATTACCCCCCGCTGTGCCGTGACAAGCTTGCTGCGCCCGCTGTTGTGCAGGCAACTGGCGGTATGTTGTGGACACCAGCCACCCAGAGAACCCGGCGGTGACGGAAGCTGCGGGAGAAGGGGGGCAGTCGAAGCTGCGGGACGACGTGATGTCGACCTGCGAGAAGCTGGGGTTCGAGGTGAGCCCCACCATCAGTCAGTCAGTCAGGCTTGTCATAGCACAGCGGAGGGTCAAGTAGCGCCAATTGATTGCTTTGCAGAACAGCTTCGTTTTGTGCTGCCTGGCACCTGCTGTGTATGCACTTTGTTTGTGCCCAGCACCCGGTGCCACATCTCGCCAACCCCTGTCTGCCTATCCCGAATCCCGTGGCTTCCTCAGTCCCCGGCAGGGCTGTCGAACTGCTGCTGTGCATGCATATGCATCCACAGGGATGTTGAGGTCGGGGCGGCGGGCTCGAGCAGGGCAGGCGGGCCAGCGCAACACCGGCCCCCTGGTGCAGCGCAAGCCACGTGTCTGCTGCCTGCACGGAAAATCGAGCCATCTCCCCCCTCACGATTGAATCACCTGTGGTTTAGTTCCCGGCGAGGCAACCGAATGCTGCTGCCGTGCCTGGGCCCGCCACAACATCTGTTGGCCGCAACGGTGCCGCCCACCCGGCCCACCCACCGGGCTGCGCCTCCCCTTGCTGCCCTGCCTGCCTGCCCGCAGAAGCTCAAAATCATGAGCACCGAGCCTGGCAAGGATGAGGATGAGGGGTTTGTGACTTTCCAGGTGAGGAGGGAGGGGTGGGCGGCGGGGGATGGGCCCAGGCTTGCGTGTGCACGCACACACGGGGTGAATGCCGGACCTGGAGGCTGAATGCCGCACTGCCTGGGAAAGATGTTTGCATGGCCTGCACCTTCCGCCTGTGCTCTCGCCCTCGCCTGAGTTTTGTGTTATCGTGTTTTCGCCCTCTTCCTGTGCTCTGGTCCTCGCCCCTTCCTGACCCGCCATCTTGCTTGTTCTCTTGGCCGCCCCGCCCCGCCGCCCCGCCAGACGTGGTTCAAGAACAGGCAGCAGGATGGGCAGCGCCCGCAGGGGTGGCACACACAGACGTTTGTGGAGCGCTCTCGCTTCCTGAAGCACAACGGGCGCTGGCTCTACGGTGAGATTTGAGGCGGGGAAACCCGAGGGGAGTTGGCGGCTGGGTGCTGACCGTGCTGCTTCCAATCAATCAATCAATTACATAGCAAGTCCAGGGGGAGCCAGCAAGATCTCATGGGACAGGGTGGGGGTGAGTGTATCAGAATGTAGTTTCCGCTCTGCTCTGCGGGCGGCGCGGATTGTGAAGAGCTCTGGACGTTGGATCAATGGGACGTGGGTGCTGGGCTGCTGCCCCATGCTATGTGCATGTGCTGTGCATGTGCTGTGCTTGTGCTGTTCCAGGCCCGCCCGGCTGTGCCGCTGGCCGATTGCCCTGCTGCTGTAGTAGTGGTTGTGCTGCTGCTGCTGAGCTTGCTGCTGCCTTCTTGCTTTTACCCAGCCCCTGGTGGCACACGTCTTGAATCCTTATCCCTCCCGTCTATCGGCTCGCTCCCTCCGTCCGTGGCTGTGATGTCGAACTACTGCTGCTGCCAGCCACCCCACTGGCGGCGCCCACACCTGCACACACCAACAACCAGTGTCCATGCCTGCCGCTCCTCCCTCTTCCTGCCTTTTGCAGTTGACGGCGATCAGGAGTGGAAGCAGTAGCGGGGCGCAGCATTCTGGTGGTGTGCTGATGCGAGAGTGCGACTGTATGGTCGAGTATGTGCCTGTAATCACGTAATGCACCTCTTCGCCACCCGCCAGTGCTGCTGGCACCGGCAGCAGATCGGGCGGGGCAGTGTCGCCGCCTGCGCCCTCAGCAGGGGCAGTTGCAGGATTGGTGCCGCTGTGCAGAAGCATTACTTACATTTCTGGCTGATTACATTGTGCATAGATAGCTAGCTAGGTTGCTGTGGAAATCGGCAATCACGAGCCTATAGACTGAGACAGAAGTAGACAGGAGATCAAATGAAAAGGTCGAGACGGGGAAGGGCCACTCTAGCGCAGCTCTCATGCACGGCTCATCTGTCTGCCGGCTGTGGGCCTTGCGCAAGCCCGGGTGCCGGCCCTTGGCTCGCCGCTTCCTCACCCAACGCCGCTGCTGGCTGCTCATCCGGCGCAGGGGCGCCAGTCTCTGCTTCGTCTGGTGTGGCAGGGGGCGGGCGAGGCCTCCAGCGAGGTGGCGAGGGGGGCTGTGGGGGAGGGTCCAGCTCAGCAAGCTGCGCATCAATCCACTGCCTGCAGGAGGGAGGTCAAGCGTGAAGCAGGCGTCATCAGTCAAACCTCGCTTTTGCACAGCTTGGCATGCGAACATTTCGAATCTCGTTGACAGCAGAGGGCACTCTGCGCACGAGCCATGGCCGCTGCGCCCCGCTGTGCTGTGATGTGCCGTGATGTGGTCTGGCTGCCTTCTTCCCTGGTTTTGCTGACCGCACTCGCCTGTAGTGCGGTATGAAGGTGAAGACGCCGGGCATGCCGGGCAGGGCGCAGGTGGGGAAGGAGAACGAGGTGATGCCTAGCTGGACATCCTCGGCTGCGTTGCGCCCAGTCAGCAGCAGCGGGCCGCCCGAGTCGCCGAAACAGATGTTGCGCTGCGACTGGAGGCCTGCAGAATGCGAGCGGAAGAAATGTTCTGAGACAGGGGGTAGAGGCATCGGCATGGGGAGGCACGTTGTCAGGCAGCAAGTCTTGCCTGCTGGGCCAGCTGCCACGGGCTGCTGTGGTGAGCCTGCATGCTGCCCCTGCTGGCCAGCTGGCGACCACGCCACATAAGGCTGCTGCCTCTTGCTGCCTCGCCCACCTGCACACATGTGCCCCGCTCCCAGCAGGGTGGGGGCGGCCCCGGCGTAGCTCCACTGCTGCCGGCACAGCTCCCGGCTCACAGCGGGCAGCGCCAGGTCCTGCAGGGGAGGGTTGACAAAAGGACATGTGAGTCACATGTAAGCGGAAGAGGTAGTAAGGAGAGCTGCTGGCAAAGCTGGCGGCTCGTAGTGGGCAGCCCTGGAATATATATAGGGGTTACGGGAGGTGGTGGTTTCAGGCAGGGTCACCGACCAACCTTTGCTACCACCCACCTGTCCCCTCGCGCAGCACCCCACCAGCCCGTGCTGTCAAGCACCTTCACCCCCTGCCCAGCCCCCTGCCCATTGCATTGCTGCCGCCCACCAGCCACCACGCCTGCCGGCTGTATTCTGGCTGGCTTGCGCACACACGAACAAAGCAGCGCACACACGAACAATGCGATTGCTGCACCCACTCAACAGCCCGTTGCTGCCACCCACCAGCCACCCCCCTTACCTGCAGGCTGTATGCTGGCTGGCTGTTGTCAGAGTCGGTGGATCCCCACCCCACCGCATGCAGCTCAGCAGCGTCTGCCGGGTACGGGGTGGTCACTGCAGCAGCACAGCAGCCGGGAGACTGTCAGTTGAGGGCCTGAATGTGGGAGCCTGGCCACCACATGCAGCAACGGTTGAGGCTTTGGGGTAGCAGGTGGCTTCTGGGGCTCAGCACGGGGCAAGAGATCGATGCAAAGAGGCGGCGCCGGCAGCGCTCGGGCAGCAATTGTGGCCAGGGCAGGAGGGCTGGATGCATGGCATGCATGCAGCACCGCCTGCCCCCAGCAGCACAGCCCCACCTGCCCTGGCCACAATGTGCCCTCCCAGCCGGGCCTGCCAGCCTAAGCACACGCACCACCCGTTGGCCTGGCACCCTGCCCTGGTACCACCACCACCCGTTGGCATGGCACACTATCGTGCAACCCCGACCCACCGTTGGCCCAGCACACTATCGTGCAACCCCGACCCACCGTTGGCCATCGGGACAAGGGGGAAGTCATCTGAGGCGGGCTCATCCAGCTGAATCAAGGCGATGTCGTTTGGCGAGGTGGGCTGGTCCTCGGGAAGCTGGACATACCCGGGGTGCGACACAATGCGCGCCGCCCGCCGCAGCTCAAAAGGGTGCTGCAGGCAGTGCAGCAGTTGGGTGAGGCAATGGTTGTGAGGTGGGCAGCCAGGGAGAGACAGCTGGCAGCAGCTGCGGGCATCAAATGTTCATGGTGCTGCAATCAAGGAAGCTTGCGATGAGACGTGAGGGCGTTGACATCAACATGTGGACAGCTGGGGAGCAGCCAGGGCAGGAACAGCTGGCAACAGCTGGCGGCAGCTTGCTGGGAAGGGGAGGAGGCACAGGGCAGCATGCACGCTGGCCACAGGCCTCCCCTACAGCGGGCTCACACTGCTGCAATTGGAAAGAAACGCATGAGCAGGGTAGTAGGCGCCCAGACCAGCTGTCGCAATCTCCTGACGACATCTGCCGCTGCTCTGAAGCCACAGGGCTCGCCGCTGCAGCGCAGATGTCACCATCAACCACGCACTCTTATTGCAGCACCCACCCTGGAGGCCTCGTCTGTCAGAGGGTTGAAAGCGCCAATGCGCAGGAACACATTGCCGTTGCCTCGCTGAGCCAGCACCACGCACTGCGGCCCAAGCAGCAGCAGCAAGGGCGGGGTGCGGTGTCATGGTGGGGGCCTGGGCAGGCGTACGGGGGCGGGGTACAAGCCACACACAGCAGCGCTGACCTGCTACAACGCCATGGCTGAAAACGTGCCCCTTCACTCCAGCACCGGCCCTGCCAGGCCATTCGCACGACGCTGCTTTGCGTCACTGGCTCACATGGGCGGCGGTGAGGACGACCGAGCGGGAGATGAGTGTGCCGCCACATCCCGCCAGCAGGCCCAGCTTGTCGTCCAGCAAAAAGTGGATGCGCACAGCGTACGCGTATCTGCTCTCTTCGCGCGCCCGCCGACCGCCCACCAGCAGTTGCCGGGGCGTCACTCTGCACCAGGCAGCAGAAGTGAGCGGGATGAAGAGGAGCCAGCGCCGCGGCCGGCGGCACCAACACCGCAGCTGGCGGCAGTGCCTGCCCCTTTCAGCCCGGCGCACCTGGCTGCCCTGCCTGCCGCTCTAGCACCTCCAAAGATTGTCGAGTGGGCTAGAAGCAGAAGTAGGAGAAGCAGGGGCAGGGGCTGCTGAGGGGGGCCCACATGCCGTCGCAGATGCAGCATCTGGAAGTGAACGGGCGCCTTCTCGTCACGGCCACCTTCTGAATCGCGCCGAGCCCCAGGAAAGAAGACGGTCCGTCTGTGGGAGGCTGTGCCTGCTGTGTCGGCCCAACCGCAGCTCCAACTTTCTACCTCGGTTCGCGGCTCGCTGGCAGGCCCATTCCCAACCATCACCTACCAGCATCACTATCATCTACCAAAGGCTCATTTGCGCCCCCCCTGCGGCGACCCAAAAGCCGCGGCAGTGTGCGGAATGCGCATTGTCGCTGCGAGCCTGCTGGCGCTCTGTCTGCTGGCCAGGTAGATCTGCGCAACCTACGTTTGGCGATCAGCTGCCTGCCGGCGATCGGCCCCGCAGATGGCGACCCACATGTGCCGCTGCCGCCGGCGCTCCCACTCCCGTCCCCTGCCCGCCCTCCCCTGCCCCACCCTTGCAGGCTGGCAGCCGGCGCCCCCAGGCAGTCGTACATTGTCGCCGACGTACACCAATTTATAGCTTTGGTCAACGATAGGGAGTCCCCGCTGTGCACGGGCGCGCTGGTGTCGCCCCTTGCTGTGCTCACTTCAGCAAGCTGCGTGGCCGGCACCGACCCCCGCTTTGTCTTTATCGGAACGCACAACATTTTTCTGGACAGCTTCAGGCAAGATTATTGCGTTCTTTTCCAGTCATTGGACAGCCGAGGGGGAATGCAGCTCGCGCCACAGCCCTCGTACTCCATTGGACACCCGATGCTTGCGCTTGCGCCCTGCTCCCGCCTCCCCCGCCAGCACCAATCCCCCAGGCAGCATACCCCATGCCGCTCACGCCCTGTTGCTTCTCCGTGCTGCAGGAGGGAGGAAGAATACGAGATCAGAAAGGTGGCCAGGGTGGTGGTGCACCCAGACTTTGTGCCCTCGGATGTGCAGCAAAACAACCTGGCACTCCTGGTGCTGAACAAGCCCAGCCGGCACGAGCCAGTCACGCTGGCACAAGGTGAGGCGCTGCCATGCTTACGGGGGGTGGGGCGGGAGGTGCCACGTGCCCCCTGCAATGGGTGGCTGCGATATCAAACAAGCCCAGCCGGCAACAGCCTTTGGACCTGACACAGGGTGAGGCGCTGCTGATGTGGCGCCAGCGGATCGAATTTGCGAGGTTGAGCGCCGGGCCAGCTGTGCCAGCCTTCTTGCCATGCGCCCCACCCGCCTCACCTCCACATACACCATGACTCCATGCACTTGCCCTCTTCCATACCACACCCCTGCCGCGCACTGCTGCCCCCCCACCTGCAAAAGCTTTGCTTACCCGGCATGCATCCCTCACTTCCCCGCTTCGCACCCCCTGCCTGCGCAACCCCGCTTGGCCCCCGCTGCAGAGGACTTTGCCTACCCACTGAACGCCACCGATGTGCAAGCACTGGGCTACGGCAGCCTCAGTGCCGATGGCTTCTTCCCTCAGCTGCACGCCGACGGCCTCACGCTGCTGCCAGAGGAGGAGTGCAGCGGGCTGCAGACGGCGTACGGGCGCTGGTGGGCGTCGGCGGCGCCCGAAGACGGCGCCGCCATCCAGGCGTGCACAGGCGAGTGGCCTCCCAGTGGGAGGGTGGCAGTGGGGGAGGGAGGGGTGTAACCGGTGGTTGGCTGGTGTCGTGCTTTTGTGCATGCATGGCGCTGAAGAGCCGACGACGTGTGGTGGGGTGGGTGCGTAGGGGAGGAGTTGGTTATCACAGCGTGGGCAGCAGAGTTGAGAATTGTGCTTGAGATTTGACAGCCGCACATGTACCAGCCGCCCGGTGTAACATCCTTGCAATCTGCCGTTGCACTTTCTGTCACGCAGGGCTGAGCCACAGCTTCCGCGCATGCGCCACTGGCAATGCGGGCGGCCCGCTGCTGCTGCCCCGTGCGGCCAGCGGGGGCGGCCCGCTTCAGCTGGGGCTCCTGACCAGCGGCTTTGCCTGCAGCACAGATCCGGCAGTGGCAAGCGCCAGCAGCCCTGCGCTGTACACGTGGCTGCCGCGGTACGCCGACTGGCTGCAAGAGCAGCTAGGGGCTGCAGCCAGCGACGAGGAGGAGGGGGAGGAGAAAGAGGAGTGATTGCGATTGTGATTGTTGTGAGGGTCAGGCAGCGCTACGCTCATGCACCCGTCCAGCCGGCTCATGTTAGCTCCGCCCTCACATTGCCTGCTGTTGCGTTGTAAACACACGCAGCAGACGCCATTGCAAATGAGTGCAGCGTGGGCAGGGTGCAGCTTGCATTCCGGGCAGCACGGGTGGGATGCTGGCACCGGTTGCAGGCGGCCACACGTGTGCACATGGTGCATTGGGGGTATGTAAGGGACAATTTGTTGAATAGCTGCCTGGATTCTGCCAGCTCGTTTGAGTGTCGGCTTCTGTGGTGCTGCCGGTGGCAAATGCTGCTCCTGCATGCCATCCTGCATGCCACGGCGCAGTGGCGCTGAGCTGTACAGCACCCGTCGGGGCCGCATGCGCAGGACTCTCGGTCCACCTCGGGTCGATCGGGGGCCGGCGCGTAGGCAACAACACACATTCGAGCATCTGACAGAAGCGTTTAAGCTGCTGCGAGGGCCCGCAAGTGCAGAACCCCAGCCTGGCCCTCGCCACAGCCCGGGTATGCACCAAGAGCCCCAGGGCTGGCGGTACCGGGACGGGGGTGGGCACGCAGGCTGGCAGTGCACAACGCCACGCCCGCTGGCAGCGACACCTACCCGCTCCCGCCGCGACAAACAGTTCCTGACATCAACGGCCTCTCCCGTCAAGAATTAATCAATACATTGTGCCGCTTCTTTGAAGAGGAAATCAAGTGGGAGCTGACAGCGCAGCGCCACGAGGCTCTGGAGCAGGCATGGGAGCAGGCGCGCAAGGCAGCCCACGTGACGTCGCCTCCCCCTTCGCCAGCACAGCCCCCACTCGCCTGCCTGTCCGCTGCGTGGCCTCCAGTTGCAGACAGCACGCTGCCAGCAGCCAGCAAGGCACGTGAATCATCAGCAGAGGCGGTGGCCGCCGCTGCGGTCGCATTCGCTGGCGCGGCTGTGGGACACGAGGAGGCGGCAGCGGCGGCGTATGCGGCAGCAGCCACGCAGCCAGCATCAGCGCTGGANCGGCGAGCGCTGGCCTCGCTGGCGCCATCTGCCTTGCTGCTGCTGCTGCTGCTGCTGCTGCTGCTGCTGCTGCTGCTGCTGCTGCTGCTGCTGCTCAGCGGCGCACTGATGAGCGATGCAGGTGAGGATGGGCACAGGTTGCGTAGGCAGGCAGGCTGGCAGGGCAGGCAGAGCAGGTTTAATGGCAGGCAGGCAGGCTGGCTGGCTGGTTGGGCAGGCAGGGCATCCTAGTGCGTCGCGGCCGCCTGGGCAGCAGCGTTCTTGCCACCTGCCGCCGCCTCCTGTTGTGCCGTTGCGGCCCAAACTCTGCGGTACTGCACGTTTCAAGCACACCAGCCGACATGCTCTTCATATTGCTCCCTCCCTCTGCCACAGGCCGCCGGCAAACCGAGGCGGAGCTCCTGCCATGGCTGGTGCCCACCCAACTGGAGCTGGTGCAGTCCGCCCACGGCGGCAGTATGCGAGACGGCACTGCAGCACCTCCTGCTGCTGCGAACCTCCCCTGTGCCAGCCTGCACCCGTACCGCCGCCAGGTGGCAGCGGTGCTGGGTGCAGCAGTGAACATATATGACAACAGGCGCTGCGTGTCTGCTCACCGAGGCACGGTCTCGAGCATGTGCCCTGCAATGGCTGTGCTGGCGCCATGCCCGCCCCGCTGCTGCCAGCGGCAGCAAATTTGTTGTTGCCCTGGCCTTTATTCATGGAGTGCACAGGGCGTTGCAGTCGCGGTTTAGACAGGGTATGCACATATTATGACCGCTTTCGCGCTTTTGGAAAAGACCGGAAACCGTGAAAACCCTCTGAGAGCAGCTGGACAGGTGACAACTCCAGCAATCAACTCCACTCTTCCACACTAGCGTCGGCGGGGGCGTCAGTTACGTGCCAATCACCAATTTTGTGATTCGAACAATGCATGTGAGGAATCAAAAGTGATGTCAGAGCATTCACAAACAGGGAAACAACATGAGAGTCGGTGGAAAGTGCTGCCTGCAGCAGGGGCCGCCGCCGGCCGGTGTCTGCTGGCGCACGGCGGGCGCTGGCGCACGGCGGCCAGCTGGCCAGCTGGGCTGCCTACATGATGAGGCTGCGCACAGTGCCCTTGTCTGCCACGATCCGACAGGCCTTCTTCAGGTCTCACGCATAGGCAGCACGCTTCTGGGTGCAAGAGGGGTGCAGCTTGCCCAGTACCGCACAAAATCGAGACCGCCGCTGCCACGCTTGCTCACTCGCGCAGCGGCGTACACCTGCTGCAGCAGCCCGCAGCGCAGCTGTGCCGTGGTGGTGAGTGCAGCAGTAGCGAGTGCAGCTGGTGCCGAGCTGCTGGTTGACCGCTGCCGCCCGGCACGCCCTCAGCGCCTGGCCAACCCTGCAGATCGGCGGCCTCTCCAGGTGCTGCTGCAGAGCTTCCACCACAACCCCAAAGTCTGCAGTAGAGGGGAGGGGACGGCGGACCAGGTATGGTGGGGGTCAAGCCGGGTGGGGCGGGGCGGGCGCGACTCGCAGGATTGCCCTCATGCACGCCAGCTGGTGTGAGCATGTGTGCACAGTGTGTGCATGCACCCAGCCACCCATGGGGTCAGCCTGCCGCGTCACGGAGCAGGGCAGGGAGGGAGAAGGACATGCAAGAGGGCAGGGCGGGACCGTGCGGATACGGCAACGGCAGAGCGCGTGTGGGCGTGGGCGGATGCCATTTTGTCCCCGTACCGGTGCGGGCAGGCCCAGACTAGCCAACACGACAACACACATCATCCTGTTCCCCCAGCCCACCCTCGACACGCTGTTTACCTGCTGGGTTCAGCCGTTGTATAAAGCAGGGAGACAGCAACAGAGCCACGTGCATGCAGGCCTGGCGGGGAGGAGGGTGAGCAATTGGGAGTCTCACAAAGGGCAGGCGTCGAGGCGGATTTGGGGGCATGANACAGCAGCGACGCACGGGCGTCGGCTAGACTACCCTACCCATTTCCTTTCGCTTTGTGTGCTTTTTCTGTATGCTTGCATCTCGAAGGGGGGCCAGGCCATTTGCCACTCCCTCCCTCGCCCGTCGTGGCGACAAGTCACGCATTTCTGCGTTCCTCTTCTTCTTCTTCCTGCTGCTCTTTCCACTGCGGTCATGGGTAAGAAGCAGCCGATAGGCCTCTCCATTGGTGAGGCCGGGGCACCTAGACGTCGCGGCGGTTTGCTGTAAAGCTGTACTTCTCGGTACGTTTTTGGTTTCGCGGAGCTGCGTGTGCTCTGCGGCGCCTGCCGCCGCTGCTCCTCACCCACCCGCCGCCCTTGCCGCCGCCCCTGCCGCCGCCAGGTTGCTTGCGCCGCCATGGCTACGTCAGGTGCGCCGCCCCCCGCTTGGATGCCCCTGCTGCACGAGTTGGTGACCACAGAGGCACCATCCGAGCAGGCATATAGCGAGCAGACGGGGGAGCTGGTGGCACAGTTTAGAAGCGGCGGCGGCTTCGGCGGTGCAGCGCCCGCACCCATCATCCGGCTGGTGGAAGCCCTGGGCCCGTTTCTGACGAGCGAGAACGATGGCCAGCGTGCACGCGCCACCGGCGTGCTCACAAAGGTGCACAAGAGGTGGGGACAGTGGGCAATGCGCTTGCACGGGTGCATTGGCTGGCTGCCCACCTACCGGCCCAGCTTCCTCGCCGACCATCCCTCCCGGCACCGAGGAGGGGAGGCCCCACGGTCTTGCCCCCTGCCTTGCACACATTTACCGTGGGCCCGTTTCATCTGCCCTCATCCTCATTCCCTGCGCCTGCTGCTCTCCTTCCCCGCCTCCCTCCCTGCCGGCCGCAGGTGGTGGAGGCAGTGCCAGCATCCGCCGGCACCACCGGCGAGGTGTCCCATCTTGCCCACTTCCTCACCTCGCGCCCGCTGTGCGCGGCGTGCTGCTCTGCTGCCTGGCGCTCGTCACCCAACGTGCCGCACGCACCACCCGTGCCCACCCCCTCCCCCTCTGCCGCCGCCACGGCCGGGCAGAGCCCCGCCCAGCTGTTGCCTGCCCCGGAGGAGGGTCAAGTTGTGGAGCTCATGCGGGCCTGCGTGGGCAATGTCTTCATCCGGGCGCTGGCCCAGCTGGACCGCACGCTGGCGCTGCGCCTGCTGGCGGCGGCGGTACAGCGGTACGGCGGCGCCCTGCTGGCGGCCAACCTCGACTTGCTGGAGTACATGATTGCCTTGGGTGGGTGGGTGGTGGGGTGGGTGGTGGCACTCCCAAGTCCCAAACTCGCTGTCAGGAAGGAGCGGCAAGCGCCGTCCCACGGGTGCATGGCACTCGGGTGGGTGGTGGGATGTCGATTCACAGCGCTAGGTGGGATGTCGATTCACAGCGCTGGATGAGATGTCGATTCACAGCGCTTGGTGGGCAGCTCCGCTGGGGATGGCGGGAGCGAGTTGACAAGGGGGCGGCCTGCTTGGAGGCACTGTCTGGCGGTTCCAGGTGCCACGTGTGGGGCTGCCCCCAGGCTGCGGTGCTTGCGCAATTATGCGCCACTCTTGCAAGGGCACTGCTTGGGTATGTGGGAGGTGGGTGGTGCAGGCGTGCGCATGCACTCACATCTGTATGTCATGTCAAAAGCTGCCGCCCGTTGACCTGCTCCGGAACACTGCTGCGAACATGCGGTGCGGAACGGGCAGGGCTGCTTGCAGGCTGCGCTGTTAGATATGCTTCGCCCTCCTCTTGCATGTGCACTGCTGGGGTGGGTTAGGGGTGGGACGCGCAGGCCCTGCCTGCCTGAGGCAGGTGCACACACGCACACCCGCAGACAAGCCAAATGCTGCCGCTCGGCGGCCTTCTCGGGGGCAACGGGTGGGCTGGCAGGTGGTGGCTTGCGCAAGCTGCTGACAGTCTGAGTTGCTTTTCTGAGATAGCATACCTCTTGTGGAGGGTGTTATGGGACGTGTGGAGGTGACAGCGCAGGGACACGCATGTGCGCGTCTGAAGACGGGACATGCAGCTGCCCGACCGGCAGTGGGCCCCAGGACTACCCACTTGCCAGCTCATATTGCATGTAAGCGGCTGTGCCAGCTGATTTCGAATGCTGTAAGTGGCTTCGAGCCGTCTCATAGCATCCACAGTGTCTGGCACAAGTCAGCTATCGACCCCAGCATCCCCCTCGCCCGAGAGGCAGCCTCTGCCCGCCAGTGCCCGCATCGCACATTTCCTTTTTCTTTGCTACAAACTACATTCTGATACACTCACCCCCCACCCTGGCTCCCCTTGGACTTGAAATGTAATTGATTGATTGATCACATAGTGCCCAAGCTCACCGCCCATCATGCCCGACTGCCACCGCCCCACCGCTCGCCAGCTCAGATTGCATGTCAGCACATGTGCCGACCGATTTATCTTGCCCAGATCGTCTCAGAGGTGCCTTATGCAATGTAACAAGGCAAGAGCAATTCATAACACTCTCCTCAACTCATGCCCACGCTCACCGCCCACTGCATCCGCAAGGCGGTGCCTCCCCATTCTACCCTCCCATGGCTTGCCACTTGGGAGTGCCATTCAAGCAAGCCCGTGGAATCTCGCATGAGATGCACGTCAATCATCAACCTGTTCCCTGTGTTACAAGTACGGCATGCTTGTGCTGGCAGTGCAATTTGAAGCAGTCTTGCAGGTGCCGCCCGGCACCGGCAGCAGCGCCATGGAACGGCAGCTTTCGGCATGCTTGCAGGCGTGCGCGCACACCCTCATGACCCCCCCAATCCCCACATATCACATCAGTGACCCTGCATGGTAAATTCAGGGTTGAGCAAGGAGCGCAGCCTGGGGTCGGCCCCGCAGGTGGCGCCCGGAACCGCCAGCTGTGCCCCAGGAAGAAGATCAGGCGATAGCGTTTGGCTTGCCTTTGAGCGTGTGCTTGTGCCCCTGCCTGGTCCAGTCATGACGATCACCCCGCACATACTCACAGCAGTGCCATTGCGATAAGATGCATGGTTGAGCAACTTGCGGCCTCCTCGTCGCTGCTGGGCTGCTCAGCCTCCTCCTGCATGTCTGCATGGCATGCTGGCCGCCGAGGGGACCGACGGGGCGACGGCCCAGGCCTGTTTTGAGCAAGCTGACACTCCCCGCGGGGGAATTCCTCCTGGTGCCGTGCTAGGTTGCCAAACCTGTTCTCGCCGAAGAACTTTGCGCCGCAGCAGTCGCATTTGATGCCCACCCGCTTCCTAACGGGCATTGGAGTCTATTTTGGTGACTGTGAGCGGAACAAAAGGAGGTTTGAGGGCTTACAGGTGGTGGGCTCTAAAACGGGCGCCACGCAAGCCGGCGCGGGCGGCAGAATGGCTCGACTGGCTGGAAGCTCTACCGGGATTCAAGCGACGTGGCTGGAACCCGCCGGAGGTCGCTCGACCTCGCTTGATTCCAGCGGCAGCCCCGCTGGAGTGCCCTTCCAGCGTGATTCCTGCACGTTCAATCGGGTGTCAAGCGTGCCTCGCTTGATTCCAGCCAGGCGTTCCAGCGGGCCCCTAATTTCCGACGAAGAAGCGCAGCCCAGGGCCAGCACCGCAGGTGCCGCCTTACTACCGATACCGATAGCAGTGCCAGATACCGATACCGATAGCAGTGCCCAGGAAAGTGCAGCCGGCTGCAGCTTTTGGCATGCCTGCGGGCATGCGCGAGCGCACCCGCCTGCCCCTCCCACGCCTCAGCAGTTCCCCTGCCCGGAGAGAGATCTGTTAGGCAAGCAGCGCAACCTGGAAGTCCCCCCCCCCCGCCTGCCTGCCACCCACACAGCAGCAACCGGCCGCGGGGAGGGTGATTCCCCCTGCGCGGGCGCCAGGCAGGCATTGGCCGGCGCCATGGGCACAAGTATCTGACTTTGGCCCCCTACTTCCCTAGCGGGGGCTCCACGGCAACAGCGTCAGCACTGCATGAGGCAGCGTCGACGACGGCATTAGCGGCCAACGGCACACGGTAACAGCTTGTAGCTTACCCCGGCTGGCACTGGCACTGGTCGAATGCACACGTGTGCACACCACCATGCTTGCTCTTTGTTCCTGACATCCCACATTTATGTTGCATCCACCCTACAACACCCCACGCCATCACATCTNCTCGTGGGACCAAGGGGCCCCAAGGGGCAGATCCTGAACGCTGGAATCAAACAGCCGGCGCACTATGTGCAAATGGGGAGGGCCGCCACCCCCGCCAGCCGTCCCGGGAAAGGACCATGTTTCCTCAACCCACGCCTATGGGCGTACACTTCTTCTACTTCTTCTTCTTCTACTTCTTCTGCGCGCAGGCGTGGCATGGCGCAAGGCTTTTGAGGCCCTGGAGGCGGCACGGCAGGCGCATCCAGAGGCGGCCTCAGTGCAGCAGGCGGCGGCAGAGGTGGAGGCGGCGCATCGCTCCAACCGCCAGCTACGCGTCCTGCGTCAGCCGAGTGAATGAGGACCTGTTGCAGTTGGACGCGGCCAGGTGCGATCACTGCTGCACTTGGCTGCGGCGGGGACTGAACTGGTGGGTTGGTGCAGAGCACCAATGGGATTGCCTGGCATGCAAGCGCCGGCGCTGCCGCCCCTGTAGCAACCACGCCTGGTGAGAGTGCTCTGCATGGATGCATGCACGAATTATGCACGTGCGTTTCCCCTGTTATGCCATGCTGGCTGCCTTGAGAGGTCACCTGATCACGTTGCTTCCCATCTGCAGGCTGGCACTAATTGCTCAAGCTCACCACAGCTGCTAGTGCGGCGGCAACAGCTTCATCACGGTGTTGCTGCGCAGCATCGGTTGGTGTGCGCTGCGGCTGACGCCGACGCCGACTCCCGTTCACCAGAGCAAAACACATTTTGATGGTCACTGCTTTTCTTTAGGTGTTTTTGCTCGCCCTGCCTCTTGTGTTGCCATGTTCCACCCTTTCATTGAACATTCCTCTCCCTTGCTACATGTCATATCCCACTCTACGGGCTGTCTGGTCTGGTGCTCCTTGGCAGTGATCCGCATGCACATCACGTCTCTAGCACTAGCGCCTCGCCTCCTCCCTGGCCCACTCTGCTGCTGCTGACCGGCATTTCCGCCTCAGGGCGGCCCCAAGGCTGCTGATCACGTTGATTTTTAACATCAAATACTGTTGGGCTGCTATTTTTATTGCACATGCAATGCGAGTTTTCAGTGTCAAATGACACAGGGGCCCTAGTGCATCTCAATTGCCGCAGCTGCTGCCGAGGTCAAGGCTGGCCAGCTGAGGTTGTGCGAGGCGGTGCCATCCAGATCACTGCATCTTCCCCTCAGCCTGGCACCGTGCATGAGTCGACAGTGTGGGATGCGACGTCCATCAGCGGAAGTTATCGAGCGTCTCAGCCAGCTCTGGAACCCTGCGTCAGCCGCTGCCGCCCACAGCGCGCACAGCATTGCAGTGCAAATATTGCCAGCAGAGCGAGCGGCGTTGCTCGCTGCATCCTCCGAAGTCCTGCTGCTCTTTCCACTGCGGTCCTGGGCACGAGGCAGCCGGTAGGCAGGGTTTAGGGTTTGGGAGCCAGGGGTGAGGCGGCCCTTGGACGACGCGGCGATTGCTACATAGCTGTACTTCTCGATACTTAATACACGCGGAGCTGCGTGTGCTCTGCCGCGCCTGCCGCCGCTGCTCCTCACCCTCCCGCCGCCCTTGCCGCCACCCCTGCCGCCGCCAGCTGGTTGCTTGACGCCGCCATGGCTACGTCAGGGGCGCCGCCCCCCGCTTGGATGCCGCTTGGATGCTGCTTGGATGCTGCACGAATTGGTGACCACAGAGGCAGCCTCCGAGCAGGCATACAGCGAGCAGACGGGGAGTTGGTGGCACAGTTTAGAAGCGGCGGCGGCTTGGGCGGTGCAGCACCCACACCCACCGCTGGTGGAAGGCCTGGGCCCGTTTCTGACGAGCGAGAACGATGGCCAGCGTGCGCGCGCCACCGGCGTGCTTGCAGGCGTGCACCCAACGGGCACACCACATCTTGGGCCCACCCCCGTCCGATCTGCCGCCGCCTCGGCCGGGCAGAGCCCCGCCCAGCTGCTGAGGAGGGCCAAGTTGTGGAGATTCATGCGGGCCTGCGTGGGCAACGTCTTCATCCGGGCGCTGGCCCGGCTGGACCGCACGCTGGCGCTGCGCCTGCTGGCGGCGGCGGTACAGCGGTACGGCGGCGCCCTGCTGGCGGCCAACCTGGACTTGCTGGAGTACTTGATTGCATCGGGTGGGTGGGTGGTGGGTGGTGGCACTCCCAAGTCTCAAACTCGCTGTCAGGAAGGAGCGGCAATCGCCGTCGCCCGGGTGCATGGCACTCGGGTGGGTGGTGGGATGTCGATTCACAGCGCTAGGTGGGATGTCGATTCACAGCGCTAGATGAGATGTCGATTCACAGCGCTTGGTGGGCAGCTCTGCTGGGGACGGCGGGTGCGAGTTGACAAGGGGTTGTAGAGGCAGGAGTTCACGAGATGTGCCGGGGGTCTTCGGCCACAGCACGCACAGCATGGGCGGNGCAAGCAGGGGTGGTGGTGCAAAGCGGCCAGAGGCGGCAGGGGTGGCAGCGGCGGCGGCAGCGGTGCCGCTGCGTCAGGCCTTGGCACACCAGCCGCCTACAGTGCGTCCCAGGCTGAACGATTACACCCGCATGACTTGCCGGGTGGAACACGCGTGCGAGAGTGGGAAAGGACCGCTTCATCCAGGCTCACCTCGAGCTCAGCGGCCTCCCTGAGGTGCCGAGAGTAGAACATAAACGGGAAGCGCCCAAGTTTCCAGATGAAGTAGTTACATTAATGTATGATTTGTGTCAACTCGACACAGAAGAGTGTGGTGCTGGGGGTTGGGGTGGGTGAGCAGGGATAGCCCGGCTCGGCGCATGCCGCGGCGGCGGCAGCAGGCACATGCTGCCGCAAGTGCGGCAGCAAGAGACGCAGGGGCGGGGCCCCGGCACGACGTGCTGGCTGGCCGACCAGTGGTAAAGAAGAAGAAGAGGCGCAGCAGCCCGCGCGCGCGAGTTCGCAGCTGAAGTCTCGATGGTGGCGCGCCTGGTGGTCTGCTGTGTGATCCGAGGCTTGTAAGCGATTAAAAGAAGAAGAAGAAGAAGAAGAAGAAGAGGAACGCAGATATGCGTGACTTGTCGCCACGACGGGCGAGGGAGGGAGTGGCAAATGGCCTGGCCCCCCTTTTGGAATGCAAGCGTACAGAAAAGCACACAGAGGCAGCGTGAGGGACGAGACGATGGTGAGCATACCGGCGGGGAACCTCAAGCTGACAACACTCAGTTCCCTGAGTCGAGTAGGTCCCACGCAGATCGGCAGGGGCTGCACCACGCAAGCGAAAGGAATGGGTAGGGTACGAGCACGTAGATGGAGCATTGAGAAGAAAAAAAACACAGAGGGAGCACAGAGAAAAAAACGCAGAGGGAGCACAGAGGAAAAAACAAAAGGAATGGGTAGGGTAGGCTAGCCGACGCCCGTGCGTCGCTGTCGCTGAGGGCTGCCACCGAAGGCCGCTGCTGCCGCTGCCGCCGCCGCTGCTGCCGCTGCTGTCGCTGTCGCTGTCACTGCTGTCTCCAATGCTGTCTGTCGCTGCCGTTCTGGCATAGGGGCCCGCACGCATGCGCGCTTGGGCACCCCTTGCAAAAGACCTCCCACTGAGCCACGTTTCCGCCGCTCAACTGCTGCCACCGTGCTGGCCGTTCCTGCCGCCGTTCTGCGCCGTTTTGTGTCCACATCTTGTGCCGTCACTCCAGCCGTCGCTGTCTCGCCATTGTGTGCATCATTGTCCACAGCTCGTCCGCGCCGTTTGGTCTGCCGCGAAGTCCTGCGGGGCTGGGTCTGCGGGGCCGGGGGAGGCGGATGCGGTGGGAGTGGGTCAGCACGGTTTGTCGTCGCCATAATTCCGCGGCGCACGCCTCGCCTCATGCTGATGATGTTGGAGCACCACTGCACCGCTGCACGCGCAATATCCTTGACCAGTTGTTTCCCAGCGGCCTTCCCAACACCTATCTGAGTCATTGTAGCGAGGAAGTTGCCGGTCAACAAGCCAGAGTGCGTCACGCCCATCGCGTCAGACGTGGCCGTTCTCCAATCTGCAGCTGTCAATTGCACCTGCAGGCGAGCATGCTGGAAACGCTTCTTAGCCCATTTTTTCAGGAGATTGGAATCGTACGTACTGAACCACTCCAGCAGGATGATGTCATGCTGGGACCTGTCAACGTGTGCGGGATGAGCCTCATGCAGGGTGGGCACAACAAGCACGTCAGGTGTTGTGATCCTGTGCACATGCCCCGGCAGCAGCCAGTGCGGCTGCTCAAACAACTCATGCCCCTCAGCGTCTGCAGTGACCGGGCAATGCACATGCGCCTCAATTGCCTCCCGAATGAGGTGCGGACCATCCCCGTGCCTACGACATATCATGGAGTGTGTGCGCGGGTGTCGGCAGCCTCCAAGCGCGTGGGCTTGGCCTTCTACCTCTGCAAAGCACATGTCACATACTGCAGAGGGGTAGCGCCGTGGGTCGTTACGGTGAAGTTGCTTGAGGAAATTGTACTGCCCAAAACGCAGCAGCAGGGCCAGCCGGCATAGGTTGAACGGAAAACTCCACATGGCCAACACAGATTCAGGCTGCACACCAGGTGACCCAGGAACATCATGCAAATCAATCAAGCGGCGGAGGTGTGTACTGGCGGTGGCTGCGAGCACCCTGTTTTGATGAACTCGGGCCACCTGTTTCCTGATGGGGGCATCAAGAGTGTCAGTGCGCCAATATGGGGGGTCCTCTTCGTCTTCCGCCATTGGGCGTGGCTGGTACAAAGGCCAGCTTGCCCCTTGGCCTGGTGTGCCCGCCAATGCATCCTCAAACAACTCCAAACCATTGCCCCCCGCATCTACTCCTACAGCATCGTCGGCGCTAGCAGCAGCTGCGTCCGTCGCCAGCCTATCAGCAGCGGTGTTGCCCACAACCCCAATATGAGAGCGTACCTTGCGGATGGTCACAGTGCACCCTTGCATGACTATCCGCCAGCAAATCTCAGCCATGATGTGGGTCATTATCCCTTTGTGTTTCCTGTAGCGGAGGCGCTCAGGGGAGTGCACACTCATGTTAGCAAGATACATTATGGTTGAGCTGTCCACAAACAGTTCCACGGACTTGTCAGCGGGATGACTGCGCATGCCCCACAGTGCGCCCACCAGCTCAGCATAAGGCACTGTATGCAGCGAGAGATCATGTCCCGACGGCTTAATAGACCACTCTATGCCCCCGCCGAGTTCTGAGTACACACCACTGCCAAGGGCCCCAGCAGCATTCTTACTGCCATCGGAAAACACCCTCTCGCCGGCTGGGAATCGGAGCTGCCGCGTGCCCGTAAGAGCAGCAGCCACGTCGGGGAGCGGGGCTGGGGCAGGGCGCTCGCCTGCGTGTGCGTCTGCAAGGCACGGTGCCCGAACAAAACGCTTAGGCTGGGCAGGGCACCAATCAAGTGCCGTCTCGGATGCAATGTCGTCGCGCTGGCGCTGCTGCAGCGCAGTCAACCACCCAGGTACATCCGTGTTAGCAGTCACTCCCCATGCTTGCTGGATGCGGCTGGAAAGCAGGCCCGCATACTGCGGCCTCCAGTATGCAGCAGCACCCTCTGCATTGGCCACCACCAAAAGGTCAGCATCGCCCCTGGCATTAAAACGTACGTAAATGGCTCAGAGGCCGCGAACGAGCCGCCGGCCGGCCCGCTGCTGACGTGTATAGGGCATGAAATTCACGGGGTGTCCTTCCACCTCGGGGCCAGCGCCCAGGCACGGTACACCTTTGAGCATTTGAAAGAAGCGTTTGGGCTGCTGCCAGGGCCGTTCAAGGATGCACGCGACTCCTGCTGCTATGCTCCGCCCGCCTCTTACCTGCAGAACCCCAGTCTGGCTCTCGCCACAGCCCCGGTATGTACCAAGAGCCCCAAGGCTGGCGGTACCAGGGCCGGGATGCACACGCAGGCCGGCGGCTCACAACGCCACGCCCGCTGGCAGCGACGCCGACGAGGAGCCCCCGCCGTACCCCACAGTTCCTAACCTTTTCGGCCTCACCGCTGTAGAACAATTGCGGGAAGTGACTCGCTTCTTGACAAAAAAAACAAGCCTGGGAGCGGGCAGTGGAGCGCCACGAATCTCGGCAGCAGGCGCGCAAAGCAGCCCGTGTGACGCCGCCGTCGCGTGCGCCAGCACAGCCTCCACTCGCCTGCCTGTCCGCTGCGTGGCCCCCAGTTGCAGACAGCACGCTGCCTGCAGCCAGCAAGGCACGTGAATCATCAGCAGAGGCGGTGGCCGCCGCTGCGGTCGCATTTGCTGGCGCGGCTGTGGGACACGAGGCGGCAGCAGAGGCGGCGTATGCGGCAGCAGCCACGCAGCCAGCATCAGCGCTGGAGGTGGCTGGCGAGGAGTGGCTGCGCGCTGGCGAACACATCGGATCCCATCAGAACTCCGAAGTTAAGCTGGATTGGGCTGNCATCCCTGTGCATGCCTGCTCGCCTCCCCATGCATTGCTCTTGTTGTTTTTGATTGCCTGTTGCACATGTTTGCATGACTGCATTGTCCAATGAGAGAGGAGGGGCCCCGCTTCCGCGGCGGACCAGGAACGGGTGACGCGCGTTGGCGCTAGCCCTAGTACCCCCCGACCCGCAGGGGCGGGTTTGAACACAATGCGCCAATGGGCGTCCCACCGGCTTGTTGTATGAGCCTGGAAACTGCATCACGGATCAATCACCACCCCCTCACCTGCTGCAATCCCAGAGCATACAGAAGGGGGATGGTGCCCGGCAGGGTGGGCGCACCGGAAGGCAGGCCGGCATAGCCTAAACACCCCCTGTCCAGGTCTCTTAGAGGCCAATGAAGCAGGGCGATTGTAACACACATGAACAGCAGTGCGCAGGGGGCCAGCAGGTGACGGCTTCCGGCATGCCTGCAGGCGTGCGTGAGTGCGCCCGCCTGCGCTGCCCGCCCCTCACACACCTGAGTAAGGGACCCTGCAAGGAGATCAATATGTTGGGAATCAGCGAGGGCCCCAGCTGGCCTGCAGGCAGCCTGCAGGCAGCAGCGCGGGCATCAGGGAGATACAAGGCTGGGTAAAGAGGGGGTGGGCGGGATGCAGCTGCGTGCCTCCTGAGCGCTGCGCATCGGTGCACGGTCGCATGCCCTGCTACATACGACCGCCAGGAAACCAATGCAGAGGTGCAGTGCCTGCGGATCCGCACGCAGCCCCCAGTGCAGCAGCGCAGACGCCCCGAGGGCGGGGGCCGACATACACCGCTGCGGGCGCCTCAACAGCGGGCCTGTGCACGACCAACGTCAGGATGCGCCCAGGCCACACAGCCAGCATAGGGTGCCACCACTACCTTCACAGCTGCCAGGAAGCAAATTGCAGGGCAACTGTGCTCCTGGCACAGTGCGGCAGAGGGTGGCAGCACTGCTGCCTGCCTGCCGCCAGCCCTGCCAGGCTGCCCCTGCCGACCAGCGTCCGCGCGGGCTGTGGCGGCTTCAGCTGCTTGCAAACACCACATTCGCGATTTTCGTTCCATGCACGTTCAGCCTTGTTGCCTGCAAGCAGAGGTGGTGGTGCAAAGCAGCAGGGGCGGCAGGGGTGGCAGGGGTGCTGTTGCGTCAGGCCATGGCACGCCAGCTACCTATAGTGCGTCCCAGGCTAAGCGATTGCACCCGCATGACTTGCCGGGTGGAACAGGCGTGCGAGAGTGGGAAAGGACCGCTTCCTCCCTCTGCAGGCACCTGAGCTTGAGCAGCGGCCTCCTGAGGTGGTGGTGGAGGAGGCCGAGAGTAGAACATAAACGGGAAGCATTATTTAGTGCGCCCAAGTTTCCAGATGAAGTCATTACACAATCATACAACTCACACTCACACTGAAACGGTGATGTCTGAGTGCACTAAATGTACTTTCCAAGGTGGCCTCCCCGAAAGAAAGGCCTTGCCCAAGGCCCAGGCCCACCTACATCTGAGCTGAAAAGCAGGGCAATTCAAGAGCTATGGCACGCCATTTGGGCAATATGTGGCATACTGACACTTCAGCAGGGTCTGGGCCGGCCTGAACACGGGCCATGCCCAGGGGGCATGGCTGGCCGACATGGCGGGGGATATCCCCCGCCATCGATGGGGCCCTGTGAGGCATCTCCGATGGACAGGAGCGCCCCTAGGCCTGAACACTTTCAAGAGTGCCAGGTTGGTGCCAGCACTCGAGGGCGCGAAAACTTGCTGGGAGTGTTTCCAACAAGCCACCACCCCGCCGGGCTGCAGTGAGGGCCCTGTGAGGCCTAATAGCTATTTTTGTGCTGCATGGCGTGCGCTGCATCTCAACATAGAGCCTCCCGATACCCTTTGAGAGGGAAACTACGTAGGCGTATACTTAGCGGAATTCGCAAGAATCAGGAAGAACCCAGTTGGTCTGGGGCTCAACTGAGCGGCATGGGGTCGGTCAAGTGCACTCAGATGATGTTTGATGTTAACGCTGCCCATACCACTGCCGCCGTGGCGTGGCATGCTCTCGGTCCACCTCAGGGCCCAGGCACGACACACCTTTGAGCACTTGAGAAAAGCGTTTGGGCTGCTGCGAGGGCCCTGCAAGGATGAACGCGGCTCCTGCTGCGATGCTCCGCCCGCCTTCCACCTGCAGAACCCCAGCCTGGCCCTCGCCACAGCCCCGGTATGCACCAAGGGCCCCAAGGCTGGCGGTACCGGGCGCGACGCAGGCCGGCGGCGCACAACGCCACGCCCGCTGGCAGCGACACCTACCCGCTCCCGCCGCGACAAACAGTTCCTGACATCAACGGCCTCTCCCGTCAAGAATTAATCAATACATTGTGCCGCTTCTTTGAAGAGGAAATCAAGTGGGAGCTGACAGCGCAGCGCCACGAGGCTCTGGAGCAGGCATGGGAGCAGGCGCGCAAGGCAGCCCACGTGACGGCGCCTCTCCCTTCGCCAGCACAGCCCCCACTCGCCTGCCTGTCCGCTGCGTGGCCTCCAGTTGCAGACAGCACGCTGCCAGCAGCCAGCAAGGCACGTGGATCATCAGCAGAGGCGGTGGCCGCTGCTGCGGTCGCATTCGCTGGCGCGGCTGTGGGACACGAGGAGGCGGCAGCGGCGGCGTATGCGGCAGCAGCCACGCAGCCAGCATCAGCGCTGGAGGTGGCTGGCGAGGAGTGGYTGCGCGCAGGCGTGGCATGGCGCAAGGCTTTTGAAGCCCTGGAGGCGGCACGGCAGGCGCAKCCAGAGGCGGCCTCAGTGCAGCAGGCGGCAGCGGAGGTGGAGGCGGCGCATCGCTCCAAGCGCCAGCTGCGCGCCCTGCGCCAGCCGAGTGAATGAGGACCTGTTGTTGTTGGGCCTGGCAGGTGCRATCACTGCTGCACGCGGCTGCGGCGGGGGCTGTAGTGGCGGGTYGGTGCAGAGCACCCTTTGGATGGCATGCAAGCGCCGGCGCTGCCCCTGTAGCAACCACGCCTGATGAGAGTGCTATGCAGGCATGCATGCATGCATACATCCGTGCACGGGCATTCCCCTGTTCTGCCGTGCYGGCTGCCTTGAGAAGTCACTTTATCACGTTGCTTTCCCATCTGCAGGCTGGCACGGATTGCTGAATCTCACTGCAGCTGCTAGTGCGGCGGCATTGGCTTCTATACGGCCATCGGATTGAGTGCTGCGCAGCCATCGGATTGAGTATGCGCTGCGGCTGACGCCGACTCCTGTCTCAGTCACCAAGCAAAATACAGTTTGATGTGCACTGCTTTTCTTTGGGTGCTCCTTATTGCTTTGCCTCTTGTGTTGCCATGTTCCTCTCTTTCATTGACCAGTCATCTCCCTTGCTACATCTCACATCCCACTCTACGGACGCCCTGTTTGATCTGGTGCCCCTTGGTAGTGGTCAACATGCACATCACGTCTCTAGCACTAGCGCCTCACCTCCTCCTGGCCCACTGGGCGGCCCCAAGGCTGCTGATCACGTTGAATTTTCACATTGATTACTGTTGGGCAGCTATTTTTATTGCAAATGTAATGCGAGTTATCAACGTAAAATGACACAGGGGCCTTAGTGCATCTCAATTGCCGCAGCTGCTGCCGAGGTCAAGGCTGGCCAGCTGAGGTTGTGCGAGGCGGTGCCATCCAGATCACTGCATCTTCCCCCCAGCCTGACCTCACCTGGCCCCCGCCCGACCACTACTCCCCTCGTTTGCCCATTCTTGCTGCAGGCAGGCCAAGATGGACTCCCTGTCGCTGCTGGGCGCCTGCGCTGCCAGCTACGGCCCGGAGGCGCTGTCCAGCCACGTCAGCAGCATGTGGTCTGCGCTGCGTGCTGAGCTGGCAGCACCGGCAGCTGAGGGCCTGCTGGCTGCCGACTCTCTGGCAGCAGTGGCGCCGCTGGTGGCCCTGGCAGGCACAGCGACAGGAGGGAGGGCCAGTTGCGCGCCGGGCGTCCCTGGCGGCGGCAGCACTGCTGAACAAGTGGCCTGGAGGTGAGAGGGGGATGAGGTGGCTGCCGGTCCTCCTTGCTGCTGTTTGCGTCCCTGCTGCTGCTTGTACTCTTGATGCTGCCTGTGCCCCTGCTGCCGCTTGTACCGCTTGTGCCCTTGCTGCCGTTTGTGCACTACTGCTGGCAGCCCTTGTATCCCCCCGGAACAACCTTTGCATCAGGCGTTGCCTGCATCCCCGCCCGTGCCTGCACCTTTGTCTGTGCCTGCACCCCTGCCTGAGCTGCGCACTACCTTCCTGCTTGTTGGTACACTTGCTGACGCACTTGCTGTGTTCCAAGTGCCCTCAATGCTTGACCGCGCTCCCTCCTCCCACCTCGCTACCTTTCCCACCCTGGTCTGCCGCAGATGCCGACAGCATATCCGCCTGCATCTCGGCAGCTCTGCACGGCCAGCTCTACCCTGCATGCGGCCTGGACCCTGCAGGCGGCGCCAGCGACGTAGCCAGCGCCAGCGCCCCGCCTGCAGCCGCACCCTGTGCTTGGGCATGCCTGGCAGCTGTGAGCCGGGGCCTGGCCATGCGAGGCCACCGTGAGCCAGATGCAGCAATCAATTGCACCCTGCGCAGCCTGGATGCGGCAGCACAGCGGTGGCAGCAGAAGGCGGGGGCAGACAACGGCCGCCTGGCGGGTGGAGTGCAGGCTGCCGCGCAGTTTTTGGGGGCCGTGCTGGACGAGGGCGGCAGTGGGAGCGGCGGCAGCGGCGCCGGGCTGGGCACACAGTCGTATGCAACCGCCCGGCCGCTGTGGCAGCAGCGGCTGTACACGGCAGCCAGCGGGAAGCTGCTGCCGCTGCTGCAGCGCAGCCTGGAGCAGTCTGGGCGGACGGGGTCCGAGGCGCAGCCACGGCCGCCGGCTGGAGGGGGCTTGCGCTGGCCAGCCCGCCTCTGCTGCTGGCAATGAGGCATCTGCTGCAGTCAGCTCCCTTGGCTGTGCTGCAGCAGCACCGGGCGGGAGTGCTGCCCTGGCTACTGTTGCCCTGCAGTGCCTGGCGGCCTTGCGGGGCGGCCCGCTGGCAGACGGAGAGCTTCTGCAGGCGCTGCTGCTAGTCTAGTCTAGTCGTTACAGCTTTTCACATCCCCTGAAAGGGGATTCAACTTCAGGACGAACCAAATCCTGAGAGGTTGACGAGGCATGCACCACAAGGCCCTGAAAACATGAAAACATGAAAACAGGGTCTAAAAACANTGTGATCTTCAATCACCGCACGCCAGCATGGTGAACACACATGTCTTGTGGTGTGTGCGAACTTGGTGGCACACGGCTGTGGGATGGCATGCGTGGCTGGTCTGTGCCAAGGCCTCAGGTGACGTGCTCTGGGCACAGCAGGCACAGCAGGCACAGCAGGTTTCCGTGTGTGCAGGTTGTGAAAAAGTAGTGCGTCACGGCCCTGACCCGCCCGCATGCCCCGCCAAGCCCACCAACCCTGCCCGCTCACCTCCCTGACCACCCGCTTGCTCCCCCACCCCGTGACGCCTGCCTGCCTGCCTGCCTGCCTGCAGTGGATGGCGAGAAGGACCCCCGCTGCCTGCTGCTGTGCTTCCAAGCTGTGCAGCGCCCGCTGGAGCTGTATCACGGGCAGGGCCAGGACTCGCTGTGCCACGACAGGCTGGAGGTGGGTTCGTTCACTCATCCAGTCAGTCATTTCACCCCGCATGAGCTGGCGCGGTGTGCTGCCTGTCGCTCCAACGCTGGTGTGGGGGACATCCCCCGCACCACTTGTTCTGTTCTCGGTCTTGTTCTGTTGTCGGTGCCACCCCTACCACCCTTCCTCACGGCTGACCTGGTGGGAGTCTATCAGAGCTTCGCCCAGCAATGCTTCAAACCATGCTTTCAGAGCTTCAAAACGTGACACTTGATCATGTCTTTCACTTGAGTTCACGGGGAATGTTGCTCCTTTTGTTGTTGACTTGTGGGCAAGTCGAACTCGTGCTTGCTGTGACACAGCAGCGCACAAGGTGGATGGATGTGATTTTTGCTGATTCTAGATGGCCTGTTTCGGAGCCCACCTGCTTCTGCTCCAGATTCAAGCCAAGCCGTGCCACCGACGGCTGCAGGCGGGGCGGGCGGCCGGGCACTGGTGGCCGCTGGCCGCTGCTGGGCCACTGGGCTCCCGCGCGTCCTGCCTCACTGCCCCTTCCTCCCCTCTGTTGTACCCAAACCCTTGTCAAGCCCCTGGCCTTTGCTGCTCTCCTCTCTTGTCCCCACTCTCTTGTCCCCACTCCCCTGTCCCCACTCCCCTGTCCACTGCTGGCAGGAGTCTGCTGAAGAGCTGTTCGAGGTGCTGGCCTGCTACTTCCCAGTGACACTCACCCCGCCCCCCGGCGACGTCAACCGGTGCGGGCTGGGGCAGCACGCACGCAGCTGGATGCCGGTTCACCTGCACACCTCAGCCCACAGCAGCTGCATGGCAACTCTCTTGTGCCGTGCTGCTCTGCCCCTGTGCCCCTGGCCCCCACCCTTGGCCCTGCCCCTGCCCACTTGGTTCCACCCACCCACTTGGTTTGTTGGTTGCAGGATTATGCGGGGTGATTTGGCTGCCTGTCTGGAGTCCACACGTTGGCGGCTGAGCCGCTGTTGCCCCCTTCCTGCTGCCCCTGGCACTAGAGAAGCTCAGCTCCACGCTCAGGTGAGGCTGTAGGGGCGGTACCTGATTGTTGGTAGTATCCCATGTGTGTGAATAAGGGCAGCCCCCTTCCTGCTCCCCTGGCACTGGAGAAGCTCAGCTCGACGCTCAGGTATGGCGGTGTGTAGTGGCTAGGCACACTTTCGGTGACTCCGTGTGCTTGCAAGGGGCAGCCGCTTATGCTGCCCCTGGCGCTGGAGAAAGGCAGATCAACGCTGACTTGTATGGGCCCATGCAGCGGGTGCCCCGTATGCTATGCACGGTATGTCAGCAGTAAGTTGGTGTTGCGCCATCTATTGCTTCTCTGCCCCTCCCCTCATCCCTTGCCTCCCTCTCGGGCCAGTGCCCAACCCAAAGCCCCTGCGCCCCGCCTGGACCCCTGCCTGAAAACCGCCCGGACAGCCCCATCCTGACCCTCATCCCCCCACCGGACACCCACCTGGCCCTCACCTGACTCCCACCTGACGCCCGCCCTGACCCCCGCCAGACCTTTGCCTGACCTCACCTGACCCTCGCCCGACCCTCAATCCCCTCACATGCCCATCCCTGCTGCAGGCAGGCCAAGATGGACTCCCAGTCGCTGCTGGGGGCCTGCGCTGCCAGCTACGGCCCGGAGGCACTGTCCAGCCATGTCAGGAGCATGTGGTCTGCGCTGTTTGCTGAGGTGGCAGCACCGGCAGCTGAGGGCCTGCTGGCTGCTGTCTCTCTGGCAGCAGACGAAACGGCGGCGGCGGCAGCGGCCTGACTGGCGCGCTGCGTGGCGGCTTTCCAGCATGACACGGCTGCGCCAGCTGGCGCCAGCCTGGCCGGTGCTGTGCTGGCGGACGCCAGCATGCAGGACATGCTGGCCTGCATCCGGGGCCCTGGCGATGACCCAGCCAAGCACCGGCGCAGCACGCTTCGTGCCCGGGTGGGGGCCCGTGCTGCGCAGGCGCTCTGCCGCGCCGGCGGCGCGGCGTGCGCTGCTGCGCTGGCGCAGCTGCTGCCCCCGCTGCTGGCGGTTGGCGAGCAGGCACCGGGCCAGGTCAGCACGTCCAGCTGGCAGTCACAGTGCCTGGCGTGGGCAGCTGTGCAGGAGCTGCTGCAAGCGGCAGCAGAGGTGCCGGCAGAGGCAGAGGCGGCCGCGGGAGCAGACGCTGCCCTGCTGCAGCATGCGGTGTCTGCTGCCGCGGCTGCTCTGGCTGCTGCTGCCGCTGAGCAGTCAGCAGGCATGGAGGATGGAAGGGCCAGGGAAGATGAGGAGGCACAGGGGATGGCAGACCGCTGGCCCCTGCTGCCAGAGCATTGCACGCAGGCGCACGCACGGCGCCTCTGGTGGCCCTGGCAGGCAGCAGCCACTCTGCCCTGCTTGCCGAGGGGGCGCTGCCGCAGCTGATTGCAGGCCTCCAGCATTCGGCGGCAGCGGCCCTGGCTGCCCTCCAAGCGCTGGCATCTGCCAGCACCGCCTTGCAGCTGCAGATTGTGGCAGCGCTCGACCGCGGCCTGCAGCAGCAGCTGGCGGCTGCAGCGGCGGCAGACGCGGGCGCCGGCGGCAGTGCTGAGCAGCAGCTGCTGCTGTTGCAGCTGCTCCAGGCAGCCACGGCCGTCGTTTCGCCCGCACCCTCTGTGCAGGATGCACGGCCAGCAGGCGCAGCGGGCGCGGCAGGGGCTGCAGGCGCAGCAGGGGCGGCGCCAGGAGGAGCAGAGCCAGGGACAGTGACGGAGCCAGCGGCTGCTTCCTCGCAGCTCGGGAGGCACTTGTTTGAAGCCGTGCTGCAGCTGCCCCCCGCAGCTGCTGCCGCAGCAAGCACGGACGTGCAGGCCGCCTGCGCTGAGCTGGCGTACCATGCACAGCGCACGGCAGCGGCCCCCGAGCAGCAGGCCCTGGCGGCGGCAACCGTGGGCGCGCTGCAGCAGGAGCAGCAGCTGGGAGGGATTCAGGCCTGTGCCGCCTGTGCGCTGCTGGTGCCGCTGCGTCCAGAGGTGATGGCTGCCCTGCCAGGCGGCCCGCCGGCTGCCCTGGTGCAGCGTCTGATCCAGCTGGCGCTGGCACAGCCGCATGAGGGAGGGCCAGTGGCGCGCTGGGCGTCCCTGGCGGTGGCGGCACTGCTGAACGTGTGGCCTGGAGGTGCGTGGGGGTGATGTGGGTGCTGATGTTCCTTGCTGCCGCATGGTTCCCTGCTGCTGCTTGTACCCTTGTTGCTGCCTGTACCCTTGCTGCTGCCTGTGCCCGTGCTGCAGCCTGTAACCGTGCTGCTGCCTGTGCCCCTGCTGTCGCTTGTACCGCTTGTACCCTTGCTGCCGTTTGTGCATGACTGCTGGCACCCCTTGTATCCTTCCAAAAAAATCTTTGCATCAGGCGTTGCCTGCATCCCCGCCTGTGCCTGCACCTTTGTCTGTGTCTGCACCCCTGCCTGAACTGCGCACTACCTTCCTGCTTGTTGACACACTTGCTGACACGCAGGCTGTGTTCCAAGTGCCATTCAATGCTTAACTGCGCTCCCTCCTCCCACCTCGCTGCCTTTTCCCAACCTGGTCTGCCGCAGATGCCGACAGTCTGTCCGCGACAGCTCTGCACGGCCAGCTCTACCCTGCATGCGGCCTGGACCCTGCAGGCGCCGCCAGTGCAAGCGCCGTCGCCAGCGCCAGCAACCCGCCTGCAGTCGCGCCCTCTGCCTGGTCTTGCCTGGCAACTGTGAGCCGGGGCCTGGCAATGCGAGGCCACCCTGAGGCAGATGCAGCAATCACTTGCACCCTACGCAGCCTGGATGCGGCAGCACGGTGCTGGCAGCAGCAGCCTGGATGCGGCAGCACAGCGGTGGCAGCAGCAGGCGGGGGCAGACGACTGCCGCCTGGCGGGTGGAGTGCAGGCTGCCGCGCAGTATGTGGGGTCCGTGCTGGACGAGGCCGGCAGTGGGAGCGGCGGCAGCGGCGCCGGGCTGGGCACACAGTCGTACGCAACCGCCCGACCGCTGTGGCAGCAGCGGCTGTACACGGCAGCCAGCGGGAAGGTGCTGCCGCTGCTGCAGCGCAGCCTGGAGTAGGCTGGGCGGGCGGGATCGCCGGTCGGCGAGGAGCCACGCCCGCGCTGGCCAGCCTGCCTCTGCTGCTGGCCCTGGCGCACCTGCTGCAGTCGGCTCCCTCGGCTGTGCTGCAGCAGCACCAGGCGGGGGTGCTGCCCTGGCTGCTGCAGTGCCTGGCGGCACCGCACGGCGGCCCGCTGGCAGACGGAGAGCTGCTGCAGGCACTGCTGCTGCTGCTCAGTGGCGCACTGATGAGCGATGCAGGTGAGGCTGGGCACAGGTTGCGTGGGCCGCTTAGGCAGGCAGGCTGGCAGGGCAGCAGAGCAAGTTTAATGGCAGGCAGGCAGGCTGGCTGGCAGGCTGGGCAGGCAGGGCATCTGAGTGCGTCGCGACCGCCTGGGCAGCAGCGCTCTTGCCACCTGCCGCCGCCTCCTGTTGTGACATGGCGGACCAAACTCTGCGGTGCTGCACGTTTCTTGCACACCAGCCGACATGCTCTTCATATTGCTCCCTCCCTCTGCCACAGGCCGGCAGCAAACCGAGGCGGAGCTCCTGCCATGGCTGGTGCCCACCCAACTGGAGCTGGTGCGGTACCGCCCATTGGTGGCAGTATGCGAGACGACACTTCAGTGTCTCTTGCTGCTGCTGGACCTGCCCATGCCAGCCTGCACCCCTACCGCCGCCAAGTGGCAGCAGTTCTTTTGCAAAACAGGCGCTGCATGTCTGCGCACCGAGGCACGGTCTCGAGCATGTGCCCTGCAATGGCTGTGCTGGCGCCATGCCGCCCCGCTGCTGCTAGCGGCAGCACATTTGTTGTTGCCCCGGCCTTTATTCATGGAGTGCACAGGGCGTTGCAGTCGCGGTTAGACAGGGTATGCACATATTATGACCGCTTTCGCGCTTGGAAAAGACCCGATTCCGTTGGAACCCTCTGAGAGCAGCTCGACAGGTGACAACTCCAGCAATCACTCCACTCTTCCACATTAGTGTCGGCGGGGGCGTCAGAACGTGCCAAATCACCAATTTTGTAATTCGAACAATGCATGTGGGGTATCAAAAGTGATGTCAGAGCAGTCAGAAACAGGGAAATAACATTAGAGTCGGTGGAAAGTGCTGCCTGCAGCAGGGGCCGCCGCCGGCCGGTTGTCTGCCGGCGCACGGCGGGCGCTGGCGCACGGCGGCCAGCTGGCCGGCCAGCTGGGCTGCCAACATGATGAGGCTGCGCACAGTGCCCTTGTCTGCCACGATCCGACTGGTCTCACGCATAGGCAGCACGCCGCTGGGTGCAAGAGGGGCGCAGCTTGCCGCCGCTCTGCAGAATGCCGCTATGCAGCTGCCGCTTTGCTGGTGCCAACGCCCAGGGTGGCGGTGTTGCCGTCGTGTACACTTGCACTTCTGTGAGGGCAGACAGCCAGAGTGCTGCCAGCTGGGCCGCTGCCATGCCGCATATCTGTCAGCTCAGCCACACTGTTGCTGGCACCCAGCGCCCCCCATGCCCAGGGCTTGAAGTGGCCCACAAACGTGCTGTTGTCACCAAAGAGCCAAACCCTCTCTCCAGGTCATCGCTGGCAAGGGAGCGCTGCACCACCAGAAGCCGCTGCTCTGGCAGCAGCGAAAGCAAGCATTGCGCATGCTGGTCCACCTTTCTAAGCTGGTCCACGTTGCCTGCGAGCACATTGAAAGGGGAGGCACAGCTGGGGAAGTGAGGGAAAACGTTGCGTGCAGTTGCCGTCAGGCGGACAGGTACTACTGTAGCAGGCGGGGCAGGCAGGGGCGGGCGAGGCAGCTCCCACGACAAGCACGCCTACACACCTGCCTTGCCATGCATGCTGGGCTGCCGCTGCTGATCCTGCTGCGTGGCCGGCCCGCGCCTGCCGCGCGCCGTTGCTGCCGCGGCGGCATCCGCCGTTGTTGCAGCCGCTGTGCTGCCGGACGCGTGCGCAGTGCCGCGCTGCTCCCTCCAATGCTTAACAAATAGCTTGAGCTTGTGAGCTGCCCGGTCTTCATGGATGCAGATTCGGTGTTGCTTCTCTGCCATGCTGGCCGCGCTGCCAAAGCCTGCCGATGTGAGCTCCGGGCTGGCCCAGCACCGCACAAAATCGGGACCGCCGCTGCCACGCTTGCTCACTCGCGCAGCGGCGTACACCTGCTGCAGCAGCCCGCAGCGCAGCTGTGCCGTGGTGGTGAGTGCAGCAGTAGCGAGTGCAGCTGGTGCCGAGCTGCTGGTTGACCGCTGCCGCCCGGCACGCTATCGGCGGCCTCTCCAGGTGCCGCTGCAGAGCTTCCACCACAGCCCCAAAGTCTGCAGTAGAGGGGAGGGGACGGCGGACCAGGTATGGTGGGGGTCAAGCCGGGTGGGGCGGGGCGGGCGCGACTGGCAGGGTTGCCCTCGTGCACGCCAGCTGGTGTGAGCATGTGTGCACAGTGTGTGCATGCACCCAGCCACCCWTGGGGTCAGCCTGCCGCGTCACGGAGCAGGGCAGGGAGGGAGAAKGACATGCAAGAGGGCAGGGCGGGACCGTGCGGATACGGCAACGGCAGAGCGCGTGTGGGCGTGGGCGGATGCCATTTTGTCCCCGTACCGGTGCGGGCAGGCCCAGACTAGCCAACACGACAACACACATCATCCTGTTCCCCCAGCCCACCCTCGACACGCTGTTTACCTGCTGGGTTCAGCCGTTGTATAAAGCAGGGAGACAGCAACAGAGCCACGTGCATGCAGGCCTGGCGGGGAGGAGGGTGAGCAATTGGGAGTCTCACAAAGGGCAGGCGTCGAGGCGGATTTGGGGGCATGAWCTCCACAAATTGTCATGGCATTGCTGCGCTGGTCAGATTGCAAGCTCTGCGCAGGCGGCACCCGTGGTGACATCAACAACGCTTTGACCTGTGGTCTGGAATTGGGCAAGTGACATGKCCCGTCAAATACCCGCGCGACTGAGATTGATTGTCGTTCTATGCACTTTCAGCCTTGCTGCCTGCAAGCAGGGGTGGTGGTGCAAAGCGGCCAGAGGCGGCAGGGGTGGCAGCGGCGGCGGCAGCGGTGCCGCTGCGTCAGGCCTTGGCACACCAGCCACCTACAGTGCGTCCCAGGCTGAACGATTGCACCCGCATGACTTGCCGGGTGGAACAGGCGTGCGAGAGTGGGAAAGGACCGCTTCACCCTGCTGCAGGCTCACCTCGAGCTCAGCGGCCTCCTGAGGTGCCGAGAGTAGAACATAAACGGGAAGCGCCCAAGTTTCCAGATGAAGTAGTTACATTAATGTATGATTTGTGTACAACTCGAAACAGAAGAGTGTGGTGCTGGGGGTTGGGTGAGCAGGGGTAGCCCGGCTCGGCGCATGCCGCGGCGGCGGCAGCAGGCACATGCTGGGAACTTGCGGCAGCAAGAGACGGTCACGGTTCGGTCGCCCCCCTGGACTGGGAATACTGTGGGCGGGGCCCCGGTACGACGTGCTGGCTGGCTGACCAGTGGTAAAGAAGAAGAAGAGGCGCAGCAGCCCGCGCGCGCGAGTTCGCAGCTGAAGTCTCGATGGTGGCGCGCCTGGTGGTCTGCTGTGTGATCCGAGGCTTGTAAACGATTAAAACGTACGTAAATCGGCTCAGAGGCCGCGAACGAGCCGCGCCGGCCCGATGCTGACCGTCATTCCCCCCCCTGTCTGCGACCGGCGCCCCAGCCCCGCATCTCTGCTTGTCGGCGCACCCCCGCGTCTTGCATACAATATATGTACCCCGATAGAAGACTTTATTGCCACGCAAAGCGCCCATAAGAGCGAGCAAGTGGCGCGCCTTCATGTGGTCGGCCACCCCTCGGGCTCTGTTCGCCTTGTACCGCTAGATAACGGTTGCAAAAGATGTTGTGGCACTTGTGCTGCAAGCGCAGAGCCTCGGGCGCAGCCAGGCAGGGGCTGCCCTGGGGCCGGGGAGGCCAGCACTTGTGCCGTGGGCGGGAGGCGGCAGCACGCCGGTCATCAGGGCACGTCCTGGCCAATGTTGTTACACCCTTACCAGTCTCAATCTGTGTATGGTGGTTCAATCAGTGGGTATCGTTGGACACCTTCAGCCTGGCCGCCTGTGGCTGGCTGGTAGTCCTTTTTGCCATCCCCCAGCCAGCCGTGCCCCACACGTGCCGCAGCCAGCCGTGCCCCACCCGCCCACCTCCTCCTTGTCCCTGAGCATGTGAATGTGTGCTTCGAACACTTTGTTTATTGTTGCACGTTGCACGTACGATTGAAATATAGAGGAGCAATGGAGGCAGGAAGACGGGCAGGAGGGAGTCATCGAGGGAGAGAGTGGCGTTGGGTGTGAGCAAAAAAAAGGTGTTGGAAGGCTTGCTGCATCGCAGCAGGGACAATTACGGGAACGGGCAGGGACCCTACGGGTGCAGTCGGCAAAGCAACAACGCCAGTATGTGCTGTGCCGGGAAGCTGCAAGGCTGCAGCTCCTTGCAGCGCTGGCGGCAGCATGCCTTGCATGTGCGTCATTAAAATCGGTACTGCTATGCCGGGCTGCTGCTGCTGCTGCTGCTGCTGCTGCTGCTGCTGCTGCTGTGGCTGCTGCGTGCGCAGTTGTGCCGACTGCCTCTGGGGAACGAGACCGGGAGCTGCCACAGTGTTGACCTGTGCTTGCAGTGCTTTGGTCGAGCGGCCGTTTGCCGCCCCCTTGAGCGCCTGCGCAAGTGCAGCAAGTATCGGTTCATCATCCTTGGCGGCAGGGAACTGGCCCGCACCTTTCCCCTTCCTGCGCTTCGTTTGAGGCCCCCATGGTTGCTCTGCAGAGGTGGCAGCACTTGCCCCGCCCGGCACCGCCGCGGCGTTGCCGGCCGCCGCAGCGTTGCCGGCCGCCGGGTTGGGCTCGTCTGCCTTGGATTTACGCTGCAGCGAGAGTTGGAGAAGGGGGCACGCAAGAGCGCAAGGGTGAGCACATGAACCAGAGAGGAGTGGGGACGTGGGCTCATCTAATGTACATGGCCGACACGCCACTTGTGTCAATGCTTGCCCCGCCTGACCCCACCTAACCCCACAGCCTCCCGCTGCAGCGCCTGCCTGTCTAGCCTGCCCCCACAACTGGGCAGGCCGGGCACACCCAAAACCCACCTTCCGGAGAGCCCCGCTGCGGGCAAAGTGGGGCAGAATGTTGCGCTTGTGGCTGCGCTGCGCGTCCAAAATTTGGAGGCGCATCTGAATGGGGGCACGTGGCGGGCGGAGCGGGGCAGAGGCACACGACCGGGTGGTGACGTTGTGGCACATTAGGCGTTGTTGTGCCTTTTTGGCAACCCTTCACGGCTGTGTAAGAAAGAGTTGAGCTGCCAGCGCACCGTCCGCCTGTACAGGAAAACAGCACCACCCAGCTCCTCACAACACCTCACCTGATCGAGAGTCGCATCGCGGTCCTTGGCTGGCAGCCTCTTTGCGCAGAGCAAAAGTTCCTCGAGCTTGCTCATCATGTCAAAGTCGGCCACACCGCCCCGGCTGACGGTGACCAGCTGCTCTGCCAGATCGTCACCATCAGCGCCGGCCTCCAACGCCTCACCACCGCCATCTATGCCTCCGTCAATGTTGGCCCCGCTGGCCATCTCAGCAGCAGCAGCCGCACGTGCGGTTTCCTCGCGCAGGCTGTCCACAGCCAGTCCCCATGACTCCAGGCCGCCAAGCGACCTGCGCTCGTTGTGGCAGAATTGAACAGAAGTGAGTGGATGGGAAGGACAGGCGGTATTTGCTTCACAAGCTTCTTCGGGCCCGTCTTTTGTGCTGCCACCCCTGGGGTTTGCCTGCCCCCACTACAACGTGCCTGTGCAGCTTGCCCCACAGTAGCACCTGGCCCCCGGCTGCTCCTGTAGCAACGCTCCCAGACAAGGCCTGCCCCCGCCTGGCCCCACAGCAGCAGCACCCACCCATCTGCTCCCGGCGTTCCTCCACCAACAGCTACGCCCCGCCTGCCTGCCCCCAGTCATGACTCACCGGGCAGTGCCGCGAATGTGCTTGCACAACAGCCCGGTGCTATCGGGGCTGGTGCAGTGCGCCAGGCGCAAGGACACATCGTAAAAGTGGCCCGCCACGGAGCAGGACTTGACGCGCGCAACGCCCTCCTCCTCATTCACCACCTGCACAGAACCAGCCTGCCACAAAGCCAGGGCAGCAGCCTCCCGCTGGAAGATGCTGGTATGCAGCTTCCAGTTCACCCGGCGGCCAGAAGCCTTCTCATGATGTCGGCCCAGGAAGAAGGTACCTAATGCGCCCAACAGGATGGCAATCAGCGTTTCCATGCGCTTGTTGTTCTTGCCCTGTAAACAGGGGTACGTTGAGGGCTGTAGTTGGCGTGGAGGCTGACTCTGGGCACCCAAACGACACACGGCGTGCTTGTGTTACCCTTGCCTGTTGTTGTGTGTGCATTGCACGCCAATGGTACTACATATTGTGCCCGCACAAATGATTGGATCAACCAGGTTGGGACCTCACCTTCAGGGCAAGATACTTCAGCGTCTGAAAGAAGCGCTCAATCAGGTTGTTGGTGTCCATGCAGAACGGTTGACGCGTGCGTTTGAGCCTGAAGGAGTTGCACCAGTACTTGGCCGTGTCGCCTGCATGGGACCGGGTCAGAGGTTGGGACCGGGGTGTGGTGGTCGTTGGGTGAGTAGGGAGAGGGTGGAGGTTGGCCAGCATCAGCAGCACCCACAACAGCAGCATCAGCAGCATCAGCATCGCAGCATCAGCATCAGCAGCGCAGCAGCAGCGCAGCAGCAGCAGCCGCACAGCAGCAGCAGCAACAGCACCCAAACAGCAGCAGCAGCAGCAGCAGCAGCACCAGCAGCAGCAGCGCAGCAGCAGCAGCAGCAGCAGCAGTTGCAGCAGCAGCCACAGCAGAAGCAGCAGCATTTACGCAACGAGGCCGGGCAGCAGCACCTTAATGGACATCTGATTGGGCAGGCAAATGGGCAGTTGAACTTGTGGACTGTGACAAACCAAAGGGGGTGCCAACCTTGAGTAACCCACCTCGCCAGCACCTCTGGCCCACTATGCACCACTCCGTCTAGCTTCGCATGCACCCACCTGAGAGCCACTCCGACTTGAGGTAAGCCAGGATGCTTGTGTACTTGTACAGCTGGAGGAAGTCTCGCAAAGTTTTCATGTGCACCTCATACAAGGCTGTGGTTGGGGCCAGCTTGACGGCACGCACCAAGCGGAGGATGGTTGCCTGGTGCTCCTGCGGGAGGGGTGGGAGTGGGGGATATGCTGCAAGCACTTTAGAGTTATGGGAGCCACCAGCTGTAGGAGGAAGAGGTGGCGGCACTGCCTGCAGCAGTAACATCAGGAAGATTAACAGGCACAGCACGCGGCCGCGCCTTAGCCGCTGTACTAGCAGCCACAAGAGCACCGGGCACTAGTGCAGCGTCAACTGCATGCATAACTGACCAGGCTGATGCGTAGATCAGCAAGCAGCCACAGCCTCGCCAGCAGGGACGGCAGCCGCTCACGTTTGACGACGGGCGGCAGGCAGTCTCCAGCGAGCAGCAGGCAGAGGCATTTGCAGAGTACTTCTCTCAGGTGCTCAGCTGCGGACAGCCCGTGGC